>JBAMMX010000012.1:5295748-5667284 GCA_037126225.1 Dillenia turbinata
AAAAAAATAACACACCAAAAACCTTTGTATCGTCCTAAGAGAAGAAAGAAGCAAGGATGTGTCTTTGGACAATTCCAAGAAGAAAACTACTGCTGTATATATAGGAGAACTTCACTCCGCCATCTCTAATTGACAGAGAATAGTGGGAAGGAAAGTAAGAGAAGAAAGAAGGGACCCAATGTCCCTAGACTCCTATAACAAGGATGCAATGTGCCAGGACTCCTACGACACGGGATTCTACGGCACAAATTGCCACTAATTTTGAAATTTTATCCTTATCATAATAATTATATTTGGCCAAATATGATCGTTTATATCCTAATTTTCATATGAATGATCCGAATATCATAATTCGGATATGATACATTGCAACTTGCAATACCCATTATTCAGTGGAAGCAAATCATGGTGTATCGATTCAAACACTACGAAGAAAGAGAGGTCATAGGTACATCATGTAGCCAAAATCCATGTAAAATTCAGAGAATAAGCTTTTAAATGATGGAGTTTTTTGTCCCTTGAGAACATTAATTGAACTGTGGTTTCCTTCATTTAATGTCAATCAAATATTTGTCACCCAAAAACTTACTGAAAAAAGAAAAGGGAAACGCGGAAATTGATATGATTAATCATATGAAAATATGATTGTACATTGAGCATTTCAAAATTCTTATCCATGCATTTGTGATTGGCAAAAAAAATGATTTTTTCTACATATAGAGAGAGATGATGCCACCAAAAATAACTAAAAAGAACTTCAAAAATTTCAAAATATTCATTGCAATGGTACAAAATTGCAGATTCTATTTTCCCTATTCGCAATTTGTTGTCTTTCCCCATATCTAAAGTTTCCATTCTTTATTTCACTATTTTCTTGTTATTCCTTTTTCCATTTTTGTATTATTTATGGGCCAAGTGGTTGCATTTTCACTAACTCCAAATCACACAAACTTTCAAAAATTTTCCATTTAATGAAGGCAAAGGGAATGTATCTATCAGAAGTTCTCTGGTTATCGAATGAAAACTAACATTATTATTTTATAAATAGGAAGTATTATTTATTAGTCTATTTTTTTGGTTAATTAGAATAAAAATGGAAGACCCATTTCCTAGAAGAGATAATTACATATCAAGTCCTTGAACTTTACCCCAAATTCACAAATTAGTCCCTGAAATTCAAAATGTTATGATTTAGTCCCCGAACTTCAAAAAACGTCACTTGTTAGTCCCTCCGTTAGTGACGACGCCTACCTGGACATTAAGTGCTTACGTGTATCCAAGTGGCTGACTACGTGAAGTGAAGGTGGCACCAAATGCTGACATATCTAATGACACGTCAGAAATCTGCTGACGTGGCTACAGTGTTGCTGACGTGGCAAACCACATCAGCCACTCTTGAAGTTATAACAATGGGATGAGTAAAAAAAAAAAAAAACGAAGGAGTGAAGAGAGAAACAGAAGGGTAGTCATCCTTTTTTAAAGAGAAAGTGAAAATCTATAATGGCATACCAGATTTGAAGATTAGGGATTTATTTACTATATTCAAGGGGAAAGCGATAGTTGAAAGTGGGTCTCGACAAAGTTTTTGGTTTCCTTAAAAAAATCTGGCTTGTGGTCCTAGATTGTTGATTCGCGATCGTCTTATTCTTCACAGTGGGTCCTTATAAGGTATGGAAATCTAAATTTTGTTTTACTGTTTCAGTAATTTCAATGTTTACTAAACTTAGTTTAAAATCAGGGTATTAAAAAAATTAGGGTTTTCTGAAAAATTAGGGTTTCGAAAAAATTAGGGTTTTAAAAAAAATTGGTTTCTTTAAATTCGTTAATAAAATGTAATTAATTCTGTATTGTTATAAGATCTGAAAAATTAAGGTTCGTTTAAAATTAGGGGATTCAAATTAAGGTTTTAAAAATTAGGGTTTCTTTAAAATTATCAATAAAATATTTTTAAATGTGTAATTTTTGTTAATTGAATCTGTATTGTATTATACTGTGTTAATATCGATTAAATATATGTAAAATTAGGGTTCGTTCAAAATTAGGGTTTTAAATTAAGGGTTAAAATTAGAGTTTCTGTAAAATTATCAATTCAGTGTTATAGATTTGTATTATCTTGTGTTAATTATTGCTATAATTTATATTATTATAATTTGATCTATGTCCTGTTTCTTTAATTTCAATATTGGTGTTTAAGTATATTCACTGTGTTATGTTGTGATTGTTTAAATGATTTGTGTACAATGTCTTAGCATTTTTAAAATTTTTCTCTCATTAAGATATGGATTTTTCCAAATTCACAACTGTATTCCATCATGAGGGTTAACTTCTAAGAACAAATAGTTACGAAAGTAGTGAATTGACATATTTTGATAATTGTGATAGGAATAGAATGTCAATATTTGAATTAGGGCACATGGTAGCAGAGTTAGGTTATAAAAACTATGTAAGGTCATGGATACCTTTGCATGGAAATGGTTTCAGCCCAATATTGACTAATTCTGTATTGTTATGTTATTTGGATGAAAGAAAGAAAGATAAGGAAGTGCATTTTTATATAGAACATGGGGTTTATGATGCATGCGTGTTAGAGAATGAGACTGATTTATTCATCGAAAGTGATGAAGACATTGGGGAAAATGAGGGCTTTAGTACTGAGATTTTGGTGAGTAGTGATAGTAATTCTGAACAGTGTGATGATGAGAGTTCAAGAGAAGAAAGGGAGGAGTCAATGTCTACTGATAATCCTATAGAGAATGAAAAGGCCAATATAGGTGATGAATAGGTCATTCTAGAATCAGAAGAAGAGCGAAATTTCAGAAATGTTAATTTCTCTGATTGGAATGAGGTAGATGAGGAGGAGGAGGAGGAGTTAGAATACACAATGAGAGAGGATGACAATGATGATGAAGACATTGTTAGAAAAAGATATAGATATGAGGAGTTCAAGACAGATTACAACCCAAAATTTATTGAATTTAAGCAGGGCCAAATTTATGAAAGTCTAAAATTTTTTAAAAATGTTGTAAAGGATTATACTGTCTACAGTGGAAGGAATATCAGATTTGTTAAAAATGACAAGGAGAGAGTGAGAGTTAAATATATTAAGGGTTGTGATTGGTTGGTGTATGCAAAAAGAATTCAAGGTCGTGAAAAGACAGCAATGGTAGTGACATATAACCCTGAACACAGTTTTCCTAGAAGTTTGAATAACAAGCATGCATCAGCTAAGTGGCTTGCGGGGAAATGGGTGAAGAGTATCCAAAGTGATCCTAACATAAAAGTGCAAACTCTTCAGCAAAAGGCAAAAGAGAAATTTATGGTTAGCTATGGAAGAATTAAAGCTTGGAATGCTAGACTTTTGGCTAAAGAACTTGCGAAAGGTAAGAATAAAGAGCAATTCGTCATGCTGAGACCATATTTTGAAGAGATTTTGAGAATAAACAAGGGAAGTACCTGTAAAATAGAGAGTTATCTATCATGCGTTAAACAGCATCCCTTATACATCCAGTACCTTCTAACTCCAATTTTCAATTGTATATTTGCCTGGATGCTTGTAAGAGGGAATTTTTGGCAGCTTATAGGCCATTTATTGGATTGGATGGATGTTTTCAGAAATCAAGGTTTAGAGGGCAGTTACTGGTTGCAGTTGGAAAAGACCCAAATGATAGAATATTTCCACTAGCTTTTGCAATTGTGGAGTTGGAGGACACAGATTCTTGGAAGCAATTCCTGCAACACTTACTTGGGGATATTGGAGATGATAAGAAATGAACTTTCATATCTGACCAATAGAAGGTATCAAACTGGACTATTAGGGATTAATTAATGTCATTTCCTGTAACTGTTCTTGTAGTGTTATTGTTTTAACATGTACAACTTTGTGTGCAGGGACTAATTAATGTCATTTCAACATTGTCTCCATAATCTGAATATAAAATATGTGTTCGATATCTGTACAACAACTTACACAAGAAATTCAAAGACTTGGAGTTGAAAAACCTGTTCTATGCTGCTGCGAGGGCTACATATGAAGCTGAGTTCATTTGAGTAATGAGAGAAATTCAAATCTCAGATGCTGCTATTTATTCTTGGCTGATGGAGAAGTCTCCCCAAACATGGACACGGTATGCATTTTCTGGGTTCAGTAAGTGTGACTTACTTGTTAACAATATTTGTGAATCATTCAATGCAAAAATTTTGGTTGCATGAGACATGCCCGTGATCAGTTTGCTAGAGGTCATTAGGTCTAGTTTGATGTCAAAATTTTCTGAAAATAGGAGCAAAATATCATCTTTCCAATGTGAAATTTGTCCCGCTATTCAAAGGAAATTTGAAAAGAAAAAGAGACTAAGTAGACATTGGTTTCCAACCTTAGCAGGTGGTGCGATTTATGAGGTCACATCATTTTTCAATAAGTTTATTGTTGATTTGAATAATAGGAGCTGTAGTTGTAGGGCATGAGAGTTATGTGGCATTCCTTGTGCCCATACTATTAGTTGCATGTTTGTCTATAGAGAGAAACCAAAGAAATATGTGTTTAATTATTATAGTCCAACCTGTTATGCGGAGTGCTATGCACCAATTGTGTATCCCTGTAATTGACCAAATATTTGGGATAAATGCCAACTCCCAAGCTTGTTACCTCCCAACTACAAGAGAAAAGTAGGAAGGCCAGCAATAAAAAGGAGAAAGGATCCAACTGATGTCCCACCATAAAATCCTCATTCAATGTCTAAGGTTGGAACCATTATCAAGTGCATTCTTTGTAAGCAACCGGGACGCAACAAGAGATCCTACGGCTCCTATGCAGATAAGGTTAGTGATTGAATTTGGATCCATATTATGTTTGTAGTACTATTTGGCTAATGGAGAACTAATCCATGTAATTACTTGCAGGGCCAAGGTTCACAAGGTGCATCCCAAAGTTCCCAGCCACCTTCATCTCAGTAATGATTTGGATTCAATCAGACCTATATTTATGAACTTGTAATTTGAACAATGATATCTTGTAAACAAAACTTGTATTTATAATTTGGTCTTTTGTATAAACCTGTGTTGTGAACAAGACCAAATGTGATGCATTATGCTACCCAAAACCTGTGTTTATGATTTGGTCTTTTATATAAACCTATGTTGTGAACAAGACCAAATGTGAGCGCCTTTGTTTTGAACTTGTAGTACCTTTGAATCTCATACCTGAATTCAATCAGCCTTTGTTTATGTGATGTATTATGCCACCCTATTCAATGTCTTATAAACCTGTGTTTTGAACTAGTAGTACCTTTGAATCTCAGAATATGTAACTTGAATGTGATTCATTCAGAATGTAGAATACAATATTTGAACTTATGCTCAAATTTGAGAGCCTTTCAATGCAGAATGGTTACAGCCTTTGAACGCAATATAATGGTTGTATGTAATGATTTATACTAATGCAAAATGCTTACATCCTTTGAATACAGAATGCTTACAGCCTTTGTTTGAATGTGCAGAAAATCTTCTCATATTATCAATTGGTTGTCTGAAAGCAATATTAAGCTCTTCACATCTAGGTTTCTTAAATTCTTAACATCCACAATTGGTTGTCTGATTGCAGAGTGTTTGTTTTTAAAACAGCCAGCCTTTCATTGCTCAAAAAGCAAGATATTATACATAGGATTTCTAACATTACATAGTGTTTCTCCCCCAAAAAACTCTAAACCCATATCCTACCCAAAAAAGAGTGAAAAAAAACATAACCGCAACATTCTTAATAAACCCTTATCCTACCCAATTTTATACAAAAGTCCCAAAATCAGAACTCCAAATGACAATATGATGGTGACATGCATGAAATCTTTGCAAAAGGGTTTAACTTTCTTCTCCTTCATCTCCTGCAGCCGTGAAATTTCTTGTTTCATTGACAAATTCATGTCCTCCAGCTCTTGAACACAATGCAACAAACGATTGTTCTCTTCCTTTAGCCTCTCGATCGTGTTTCTTGCATCCTGTATTCTCAAACTTTAATAAGTTACAACAGTGTTGCGCATATTTTTTAGCTCATCCACTTTTCTTTTCAGTCCATGAATGACTTCAACTGCTCTTGGGCAGAATGGTGGATCATGTCATTCAAAAAAATTACAAGCATTTCCTTCTGACAAAAGCATTAAGATTCGAAATATTTAGGGCAACCATACTTAAAAAATTCAGTCCATGAATACGAATCGATATACCCAAAATTTAGGGCAATCATAGAACCTGCGGCTTGGATTTCGTTCTGACCATGAAGTCACCAAAATAGCATCGAGGTTGCATCTACACTTCAGTGATCTTTCTACCATGCTTGATGAAATTCTTCGACCGTTGCTTTGCAGACAGAAAGATGAAACCGACACAGCCCAAACCCTAACTCTCCTTCGTTTTGATAGTGCACGAATGTTGGCCCAAAACCCAAACCCTAATCGATACCTTTGAATCTTAGCCAAACCCTAACCCTCTTTGCCTTTAATCTTGTACGAATGCTCTCCATCTCTCTCAAAGACCAATTTTTCTCCTACTCCCTCATTCTATATTATGTTTTTTTTTTTCTTTCCTAAGAAACTAACACCTTTATGGAGGGAATAATGACGTCAAAAAAAAGGGAAAAGTCTTCAAGAGTGGCTGACGTGGTTTGCCACGTCAGCAACACTGTAGCCACGTCAGCAGATTTTTGATGTGTCATTAGATATGTCAGCATTTGGTGTCACCTTCACTCCACGTAGTCAGCCACTTGGATACACGTAAGCACTTAACGTCCAGGTAGGCGCCATCACTAACGGAGGGACTAACAAATGACGTTTTTTGAAGTGTAGGGATTAAATCGTCGTGTTTTGAAGTTCAAGGACTAATTTGTGAATTTTAGGTAAAATTCAAGAATTTGACATGTAATGATCTCTTTCCTAGAAAATCCTTTCTTACTAATTAAGATGACACATAAGAAAAATTAAAAAATGCTTTACGCATCAATGCTATGGGTACTAACCTTCAAGGCTAGTTTCTTATTTTAGGAAAATATTGTGTAAATTAATCAAAAGGGATTACAATTGGCTACCTACTTGGTACGTTGGTTTCTAGTACTATGAATCTTTTTTCTTTTTATTTCTACAAATATACACATGCTTTTCATGGCTTGTGACTTGAACTAAAACTTAAAACGAACAATCAGACAATTTTAAGATAGTTTTTTTCTTTTCTTTTCTTTTTTACTAAAAAATGGTATAAACCAGATATATTAATTTTTACTAAAAAGATAAAAAATATAGTAAAAATAAAAAATGAATATTTGATTCGCACTCAAAAATCAAAAATGAATTTAAAATCAAAGATTTTGAAAATGAGTTTCAGAAAACCACGTGTTCCCTTGGATCTCAAAAACCCAATAATTTAATAGCTTTATTCCAAAATTTCTGTTTTATTCCATAAATCCAAACAAATTATATGATTTTCAATCTAAATTTTGAATCCGATTCACTTTAATGAAGTGCTCCCTAAATACATCAATTGAGGATTTTCTTAGGAATCAACATGTGAATATCACCCAATCGTGGCATTTCCCTTGACCCTACTTTCTTTTTTTTTTTTTTAATTTGAAATGCCAAATTTTGCTTTATGTATTTTTATTATTTTGGGACAATTTACAGAAAGACATATACCAAAATTTACTTTTATTTATATTTTGCATATCATTTTATTTAAAATATATCAAATAATTGTATTTTGTAATCAATCACGACTAACATGGAATCACTTCCATTAATTGAACGTGTTAATAAGTGCGTCTCCTAATACTGAATTCAAAGAGTAGGTGCTGTTGGTAATACGAGTAATTATGTAATTTCATATTTTATTTAGCAAAATCAAAAGTACCTTTACATTTTGTATGCCAATTATAATTTAAAGTAAAAAAATGGTATGCAAAGCAAAAATAGAGAAAAAGTGTAATATATCGATGCTTAGTTACCTGTACACGTTAAAAAAAAATTTATATTCAAATTTTATGTTTTGTAAAATTATGCATCGAGAGAGTTTTGCACTAGATACTGATGATTTATAAAAAAATAATAATAATAATATGTAATATGTTTAAACCGATAAGAATATAAGAGATTTTTTAAAATAAATTTCAAAAGATAATATTTTGATATTCATGCTCCGGGGCTTAAATATCGTATAACAAAAAAATTACTCTCACGTACAACAAACGTAAAATTACATTATCACTTTTCAAAACTAGTTTTTATTGTGAAATAAACTCATACCACATTCTACCATAGATAATATGTAACGTCATCTCTTACTAGATACATCATCTGCCCAAGGCCTACTTTTGTTTCTATTTCTAAACTATATTTTAATTTAATTTTAAAAATAACGATATAAAAATACTTAGACTTTTCATAGCAATGAATTGAATGAAAAGAATGATATAATTGTTAATGTGCATAGCACATAATTAACCTTCGATTATGTCTTTCACTTTAGTACCCATTATTCTCTATTATTCTCTATCATATTATAACTAGGTTGATCTCTTGATTCCATTTCCTATTTTTATTAGGTTGATATGTATATATGTAAATCATATTCTCTTGTATAAACACACTACAAAATAATATAATTAGTATTTCACTTACATGGTATCAGAGCCCTGCTCTCTAGGTTTTCGAGCTATCAATTTGTTTCTATCTCTTGCTCTCATTCCGAAGCTTATTCCTGTCTCTTGCTCTCATTGTCACAATTGATTTGTGACTCGATTGGTAGCTCTAGTTAGTCAGTTTATTTATTTATTTTTTTCTGATCCATTCTCCTTCATCTTGAATTATTTTTGTCTATGTCTGGTTCTTCTTTTGAGTTTCTTGATATCGACAAATCTGAAGTTTCTCGTCCTATTGGTATTATCTTGGATGACTCTAATTATATGTTGTGATCTCAATGTATGAAAAGTTTTTTAATTGGATGAATGTTTTAGCGTATTATTACCAATGATATTGTCAAACCAATTCGTGATAATAATGAAAATGATGCTAAATATATTGAACGTCTTGAGGATTGGGATAGCAAAAATCATCATATCATTACTTGGTTTTGCAACACTTTTATTTCATCCATTCATATTCAGTTTGTTAACTTTGATACTGCAAAAGAAATTTGGGATTTTTTGTCTAATAAGTACAAAACTACTAATCATGCACATTATTATCAGTTGCTTACTACTCTAAATAGCCTTAAACAAGAGTCGGGACAGTCAATTAATGACTTTCTTGCCATCATTCAACCTGTATGGAATCAGTTAGCCCAAGTTAAAATCAGTGATGGTCATCTTCATCTTATTCAAGTCCTTATGGCACTTCGTCCTGAATATGAATCAGTATGTGTTGCTATGTTACATCATGATCCATTGCCCACTTTGAATGCTGCTATTAAAGAAATTCTATTTGAGAAAACTCGTCTTGGTTTATTCAAACCTCATTCATCAGAAATTTCTTTTGCAATTACTCAGCCCCGCTCCACCTCTGGATCTATCTTCTGTAAGAATTCCCACAACCCTGGCCATACATTTCACTACAAGAAAAATGGGTATCAGCAACGAAAATATCAGTCACTGATATTCAAATTTTCGTCGCTAAAAGTATTAGCAACGGAAAATTCTATCACTGAAAGTCACTTCGCTAATTTAGCGATGGAAATTTTCCGTCACTAAGAAAATCTATCGTTAATTAGCGACAGAAATATTTTCGTCGCCAATAATCCATCACTAATCCGTCGGTAATTTAATTTTTTATTTTTTCTAATTATTCCTAATTATCGACGGATTAGCGACGGAAATATTTCCGTTGCTACTCCGTCGCTGAAATGATTAAGAACAAACCCAAACGCACGAGCCCGGACGACCGGCCCAGCTGCCCGACCCGGCCCGTCTACCCTCGCACGCACTTGTCCCAGCCCTAGCCCCCCCGCCCGCCCGCCTGCCCGTCCACCCGCTTTTAATTTGTTGTAAAAATGTTCACACCCAGGTTACCTGGGTGTGAGAGAAAAATATTGAGAATTTTAACCACCATAATACCATCACATTTGTGTTATTAGTTTTTTTTTTTTATTTTTATACTTTCTTTCTAACTTTCAATATTAAAAATATAATACCCTAATTTAAAAAAATATAAAATTTTATTTAATAAAAACATTAAATTATATTTAAAAAATATTAAATTATATTTAATAAAAATACAAAATTATATTTAATAAAAATACAAAATTATATTTAATAAAAACACAAAATTATATTTAATAAAAAATATTATATTTAATAAAAACACAAAATAATATTTAATAAAAACAAAAAATTATATTTAATAAAAACACAAAATTTATTTAATAAAAACAAAAAATTATATTTAATAAAAACACAAAATTATATATAATAAAAATACAAAATTATATTTAATAAAAATAAAAAATTATTTAATAAAAACACAAAATTATATATAATAAAAATACAAAATTATATTTAATAAAAACAAAAAATTATATTTAATAAAAACACAAAATCATATTTAATAAAAATACAAATTTATATTTAATAAAAATACAAAATAATATTTAATAAAAAAATATTATATTTAATAAAAAAATTATATTTAATAAAAATACAAAATTATATTTAATAAAAACAAAATAATTATATTTAATAAAAACATAAAATTATATTTAATAAATGCAAAAAATTATATTTAATAAAAACAAAAAATTATATTTAATAGAAAGACAAAATTATATTTAATAGAAAGACAAAATTATATTTAATAAAAATACAAAATTATATTTAATAAAAAAATTATATTTAATAAAAAGAAAAACTTATATTTAATGAAAACACAAAATTATATTTAATAAAAATAAAAAAAATATATTGAACAAAAACAAAAATATTTTTCAAGTTTTAGCGACGGAAAAATTATTAATAGATTTTTCCGTCATTAAATTCATCTCTAATCTATTCAGAAAGGTTTTAGCGATAGATTTAGCGACAAAAAAATTAGTGATGGATTTTTTCGTCGCTAATCTGTCCAAAAAAGTTTTAATGACAGATTTAGCGACGGAAAATTTTCATCACTAATTTTAGTGAGGGATTTAGCGACGGAACAATTAGCGACGGATTTTTCCGTCACTAATTCATCGCAAATCCGTCGTTAATAGTGACGAATTTTTTTCCGTCAATAATTTCCGTCGCTAAATGGTTGTTTTCTTGTAGTGTTTGCTACTTGTCCTACTATTGAGTGCATATACTATCATAAACATGGTCATATTTTGAAAAATTGTCTAATTCGTCCATCTCGTACTAAGGGGGATTCAACAAAATCCAAGTTTTCCTCTAAACCTGGACCTTCTACCATTGTTGTTGCTGCTGCTGCTTCCTCTAGTGAGTCCTCTTCCCCTTTTCTTACTATTAGGGATCTTGAAACTTTTCTTAAACAAGTGATTCCTTCCTCCACTGCCCTATCTGTCACCCCAAGTAATACTTGGCTCCTTGATTCTGTTTGTTGTAATCATATGACTTCTCAATTTTCTCTATTGTCTAAATCAAATCCTACTAGTTCTCTTTCCTCTATTTACATTGCTGATGGTAGTAATATGACCATTACTCATACTGGAACAACAAGTACCTCTACCCTTACCCTGCCTGATACTTATTTTGTTCCTAGTCTAGCCTTAAACTTAATCTATGTTGGTCAATTGTATGATTTTGGTCGTACTATTTCTTTCTCTCCTCTTGGTTGTCAGGTTCAAGACCTTTAGACAGGACAGATTCTTGGAACGGGACGCAAGGTGGGCAGATTATTTGAGCTCACATCTCTTCACATTCCTATTCAATGACAAATTTCTGCTTCCACCACCATTCCCTTGACATATCTGTGGCACCTCCGTCTTAGTCATGCATCTGCTAATAAAATCCGATCCTTGATTTCTAGTGGTTCATTAGGCCTTTTTAAACTTGAGTCTTTTGATTGTTTACATTGTCAACAAGCAAAACAACTTGTTTTATCCTTTAATAATAATAACTCTATTTGTGATACCCCTTTTGGTTTAATTCATTCTAATATTTGGGGTCCTGCTCCTACTCCTACTGTGAATGGCTATCGATATTTTGTTTTATTCATAGATGACTATTCGAGATTCACTTGATTATACTTTCTCAAGCATAGATCTGAATTGTCCCAAATTTATATTGATTTTGCTACCATGATTAAAACTCAATTTTCATGTCCTATTAAAATTCTTTGTACTGACAATATAATAAAGTATCAGGATTCTATTCTTTTCCAGTTTCTCAAACAACATGGAACTATTTTCCAATTATCTTGCCCTTATACCTCTCAGCAAAATGGTCGAGCAGAACGTAAATAGCGTCATATCTTAGATTATGTTCATGCTCACCTTCTTTCTGCATCTTGTCCTGAAAAATTTTGGGGTGAGGCTGCTCTTACTTCTGTTTATACTATTAATCATCTTCCCACTCCAGTTCTTCAAAATCTCTCTCCTTTTGAACGATTACATAGTAAGGCACCTAACTACTTTACTCTCAAAATTTTTTGTTGTACTTGTTTTGTTCTTCTTAATCCCCATGAACATACTAAACTTGAACCTCATGCTCATCTTTGTTGTTTTCTTGGGTATGAGATAAAACATAAAGGTTATTGTTGTTGGGGTCATATTTCTGGCAGACTACGTATTTCTCGTCATGTCACCTTTTGGGAACATACTGTTACGCCCAGATTCTCGAATCGACCACGCGACAACCGCCGCATTGTCTCGGTACACGGGCAGAACCTCCCTATATCCCGAGACTCCGCAAGGCTATATTACTGAACAATAAATCTTCCAGTGCACAAATCCATCAAGATCATAAAATCATGAAACAATACATATGCAAAGGACCCATCCGGTCCATTCTTGTACACACAAGTATGTGTCGGCACACACATTTGGGAAAGGGGGTTCCTGTACATGCACGCATGTATAATTGGTCATCCCAGCCATTCCAGAATTCTTAACACAAATAAAAAATTCAAAATAAAATAAATCTCAAATCATAGTCGCAGGATTTTACTAATACTTGACTGAAGAAAACAAGCTAGCATCAATAAAGTCCAAATAGTATGAGATGTACAGAAATTCATAAAATCAAAAATAAATATTGAAATCAAACATTACAATCCAAATGTCCCTGTTAAACAGTAAGTTTTACCAAAATGAAATTTAAAAGAAAATGAATAAGTTCCAAATAAATTCCAACATAAACGACGTAAGGATTCCACCAATACTTGCTTCTATATATGAAACAAGTATCGATTTAATCCTTACCAAAAGAATTATATAAGTCTTTCCTTTCATGGATTTCAGATCAAGCTAAAATAACCTTACTATGATACCTAAACAAGTCAGCGGAAAAACCTTCACAAGCTCCAATTGTTGTCACAGATCTAAACTTTCTCTGAAAGATATAAAAGAGGGGGGTAAGTATTGGAAAATACTTAGTAAGTGTATAGCATGTTATGATAATAAATTAGTGGTAATTGTGGACATGTCAAATGTTTCTTTCAAAATCATATGATCGCATCGATAAGTCTCAACGTAAACAAGATCTCAACAAAATATGGTAAATAATTCATATGTATTCAGTCATCATATCTTATTTTCCAAAATCACAGGATTGCCAAAATCTTTCTACCAAAGGCTTGGCTCTGACCAGTGGTGGAATCACAAAGGGATTCTCATCAATGTCAATAAATCATACACAATACCTCATTCCTTGGCTTTGGCTCGGGCCTCCCCTAGGGTGCAACCAGGCTAGTCCGAAGGGAGGGATTTAGAGGCATCTCTCAAGCGCAGCTACCTCTTCATCCAAATAGCCGTCCAACCACGTCACCCCATCAGGTCGTTCCGTGGAGGGAATAGCTATAGCCATTAACCATGCACACAATACCATTTCGCAATCATCAAATCATATACCAAAATGTGTCAATAGTTATACAAATGAATTTTCAGTGCATGAATTCCATTAGTCACTTTCAACACAAGTCAATAAATATGGCACATTAGTTTCAACAACAAATGGATGCATTCGGTAATTCAAATCACTTTTCAGAATATTCCACAATCACAAAAATAATTTTAGAAATATTTGTAAAATCATTAGAAAACATTTTATAAAATCAGAATAAAACATTTTCTCACTTAAAATCATAAACATGTATCCACTTATCTCTAGAGAGGGTATTCACTCTTTATTTAACAATCCAATCTGAATTGATTCCTTTTAAGTCTCCAAAAGATTTACCTAATCAATCATCGCAATTTATCATCAAATAAGATCCCAATATCTAGGTTTTATGAAGTTTTATATATTTAATACATGCCAAATTCTTCAATTTCTTGAACCAAGATTCTCATTTCATCATTTCAAGATCATTTGCATCACTAATGAACTAAAATTTCCAATATTCCTCAATTTTTCATAATTTCTTCCGAATTTACATTATCCTAACATTTTTCATGCATATTTTAAATCAAATTCTAAGGAAAACTGTTCTACACCATTCAACAAGTTTCTAGCTTCATCTAACACGTTTCTTTCGTATTAATCAGTCTAAATTCATGTAGAATTTAGACGTAACCCTAGAAATACATATCAATTTTCAGGAAAGTGCACTCTCTTCAAATTCCGCACATTTTTCTGAACATATACAAAGCTCTCATTTTAAATTCAGCCTAAACTCATTCAACTATCGAATGGATTAGAAATTCCCTCACCTAGGGTTTCTCGGTTCGCAGACCTAACTTCCGTGTGTCGTTCGATTCAGTTTAGAACCTGCAATGCTTCCAATTCGAAGCAAATTTCAGTAATTAGACTTATTCACTATGGTAATCAAAACCCTAGAACTAAGATCTGAAATCAGCCCTTACTTGCAGAGAATGGAATCGCAGTTTCACCTAGGGTTTTGAAGGTCTAAGGTGGATGTTGGTTCGAAGCTTCAATGAAGGCCACAAAAAGGCTCTTGGCAGGGAAAGCAGTGCGTGAACGAGCGAGAGAGTGAGAGCTCTGCGAGCTGTCGCGCGCGGAAGAGAGGAAGAGTGTTCTGTTCGCGTGCAGAAGAGAGAAAACAGAGAGAGAAGTGGTCGCGAGGTGGAGTTATGACGGTGGCCACGTGCGGTGGTGGACAGCGGTCGCCGGTGAGAGAGATGGGAAGAGAGTGGCGGAGGGGGCGAAGCAAATCGAGAGAAGAGGGGGCGAAGCAAATCGAGAGAGAGAGAGAGAGAGAGACAGATTCGAGAGAGAGTGAGAAAGTGAGATTAGAAAGAGAATTAGGGCTTCATGCCCTAATTCGAAATTAGGGGAGGGGAGAAAATGCAGCATTTTGGGCAAAACGTTGTGTTTTCCTCTCATCTTTTTTTTTTTAGATAAATGATTAATTAAATAAATAAACAAATACTCTCATATATATATATATATATATATATTCTCATTCCAAATTTCTATATAGGTACATAATTGCCCAAAATTGAAATTGCTAATCTCCCAAATTTCCTTTATATAAAAACATGTGATAAATTCAATAATTGGGAATTTTTCATATACCATGATTTCCCAATTATTTTTCAAAAATCAAAAATCAATAAAATTTTAATTTTTTCTTTATATTACGAGAATGTTTAACAGGGAATTCCTAACATCGGATTTTTCGGTGTTACACACACCATGTTTTCTACATTATCCAAATTTCATAGTTCTTTCTCTACTTCTCGACCCTTTTTTACTAACCCTTCGCTAGAATTATTTCTTTCCTCTACTTCAGACTCTTCTACTTCAGATTCTTTTACTAAGTTTATTGTATCTGATCCCGCCTCTACCTCTGCATTTCCAGAACCTACTCCCTCTGATGATCCTATTCCTCCTCTTCGTCACTCCAGTCGGGTACGAGACACTCCGCATCATTTTAGAGATTATCATTGTTTTTCTACTATTGTCTCTTTACATGAACCTCATTCTTATCGTGAGGCTAGTACTAATCCTCTGTGGCAGCAAGCAATGTCTGAAGAACTTCAAGCCTTAGAGAAAACTCACACTTGGGATTTAGTCGATTTTCCTTCGGGTAAAACTCCTATTGGATGTAAATGGGTCTACAAAATTAAAACTCGCTCTGGTGGTTCTATTGAGCAATATAAAGCTCGTTTGGTTGCTAAAGGTTACACTCAGAAATATGGCATTGATTATGAAGAAACATTTGCTCCTGTTGCTCGATTGACCTCTATTCGAAGTCTTTTAGCTGTTACTGCAACCAAACATTGGCCTCTTTTTTATATGTATGTTAAAAATACTTTTCTTAATGAAGATCTGAATGAAGAAGTCTATATACATCCTCCACCTGGGTATTCTCATCCTCCACAAAAAGTTTGTCTTCTTCATCGTGCTTTGTATGGTCTTAAGCAAGCTCCTCATGCATGGTTTGCCAAATTCAGCTCTACTATTACACAATTTGGTTTCACCTCTAATTCTCATGATTCTACCTTATTTATTCGTCGTACTGACAAGGGTGTTGTTCTTTTGCTGCTTTATATGGATAATATGATTATTACAGGTGATGATTCTTTGGTCATTTCTGACTTACAAAATTATCTCAGTCATCATTTTGAGATGAAAAATTTGGAATCACTCAGTTACTTTCTTGATTTTGAAGTCTCCTCTAGCTCTGATGGGTACTATTTATCTCAAGCCAAATATGCTTCTGATTTAATCTCTAGATCTAGCATCACAGACTCATTTACTACTTCTACACCATTAGACACCAATGTTAAGTTAACTCCATTTGATGGCACACCTCTTCCTGATCCTACTCTATATCTGTAACTTGTTGGTGATCTTGTTTATCTTACAATGACTCACCCTGATATTGCTTATGTTGTACACATTGTCAGCCAGTTTATGTCTGCTTCGTGAACTACTCACTTTATTGTCATTCTTCGTATTCTCTGGTATGTCAAAGGCACTCTCCTTCATGGCCTTCATTTTTCTACTCATTCATCATTGACTTTGTTTGGATACTCTGATGCTGATTGGGTTAGGAACCCTATTGATCATCATTCCACATCTGGAAATTGTTTCTTTTTAGGTAACTCCCTCATTTCATGGCATAGTAAGAAGCAAACGGTCACCTCTCGCTCTAGCAAAAAACAGAATATCGAGCACTTGCTAATGCTATATCTGAACTATTGTAGCTCCGTTGGTTACTTGAGGATATGGATGTTACACACTCCTTTACTACTATTTTATACTATGACAATCGTATTGCCATTGAAATTGCTCATAATGATGTTTTTTATGAACGGACCAAACACATTGAAAATGATTGTCACTTTGTTTGACAACATCTCCAACATGGCACTTTACAACTTGTTTTAGTTTCCTCTGAAAATCAAACTGCTGATCTTTTTACTAAAGCTCATCTTCCTGAACGGTTCAATCTTTTACTTCGTAAACTCAAGTTGATTTCTATTATCCCACCTTGAGTTTGAGGGGGTGTTAATGTGCATAGATTTAGGCACATAATTAACCTTCGATTATATATTTAAGTTTATTACCTATTATTCTCTCTTATTCTTTTTCCTATTGTAACTAGGTTGATCTCTTGATTCCCTTTCCTATTTTTACTAAGTTGATGTATATATATATAAGTCATATTCTCTTCTACAAACATACTACAAAATAATACAATTAGTATTTTACTTATAATAAATAATCAATTACATTTAAGATTCTTTACAATTTTACCTGCTACGAAAATATTGAATACACTAAATTCAGTGATTTCTACTGACAATAATAATATGGAAAAGATGTGTCAATTCACAATAGTTAAAACAATTATTAATTTAGAATTTGCTGTGATTTAACAGATTGTACTTATCTTAAAATTTTCTTAGAAATGTCAAAATTTGCTTGATATATGCAACTATAATATTTTTATTCATATTTTAGTTTACTTGTATACTTAACTTTTTTATATGAGAAATAAAAGGACTTTTAAATATAATATCTATGCTCAATAAAAGTGCTTTTTATCATGACAAATATTATCGTTCTCATCAATAATTTCAATAGAAGTGAAATATTCTTGGAGTATTTTTAAAGGGATTTGTGTATAAACATGAATATTGAGAGAAAAATCAAAAGGTAGAAATGGGTACTTTCAACTCCTAATAATTTTTGAACCATAAAGCTAAGCCATCTTTGTTTGTGATTTTGAATATTTTGATTATTAATCAAGGAGCATAGTATCCTGATTTTTAATTATTAAGCCAATCCATCTTTATTTGTAAATGTGGCTTCTAACCTGTGAAAAGGTACAAGAATGTTCGAAATGTGTATCCTTATTATTAATTCTAAACCTAATTTATCCTCATTTGTAAAAGTGTGTTTTAATCACCAATAACTAGTGATCGGGCGCTAAATACTCTTAATAAAAATTTTGAATTCAAATTTTAGAAATGAAAAGACAAGCACTAGGAGAGTCAACCCTTTAATAAACTCGAATACCAATTGATCACAAGTATCTACTTACATTTAAAAAAAAAAAAAATTATTCTAACTAGGTACGATTAGGTTAAAATGGTGTTTATTTAATGGTTGTACATCTTGAGGCTTCATGAGTGTTTAACCTAAAGTTTTAGAACATTATTACTCTGTATTTGTAAAAATATGATCTTTTTCTTTAATTTATTATAAAACTTTAAGTTTTGGAGTTCAAACTTTAATGTGCTCAAAATGGAAATCAAAATAGTAAAAATACAAAATCTAAAATAAAAAAAAAATAAACAAAAAGTATATAATGAGAGAAAGAATTTTATTTCTCTTCTTATTATGTACAAATAAGGTTACAAGGAGGCCTATGTATAGTTATTTGGAAAAAGTTTGATTAAACACATTTATAAACGTGACAACCCAAAAATCAATAGCCACCCAAAATCCCAAATACCAAAAGTCATTCTAATATTAAAGTGTTACTCAAAAGCCAACGGTATCCATGATGAATATGGACATCCACCTAATTCCACGAAATTTATAACACTCTCTCTTGAATGTCTATTGTATAAGAAATATATCTCGTTAAAATCTTACTAAGGAAAAACCCAATGAAATAAAAACTTTAGTGAAGAAAAAAGAGTATATCTTTCCTTATACATAAAACTCTTCATATTATATTCTCCCTAATGAAAATATCACATGATATCTTTAAGACATCACATCCCAATTTTATGAATCATTTTCCTAAATATTGTGGTGGTTAATACTTTTGTGGACAAATTTGTAAAAGTTTCACTTAATTGAATTTTCTAAATATCAATATCTCCATTTTGTATTAAATTATCTATGAAAAATCATTTAGAAGATATATACTTTGTTTTGTCACTCTTTATGTACCCACTCTTTAATTGGGATATGCATGTAATATTATCCTCGTATAATATTATGAGAGTTTTCTTGATATTAATTAAACTATATGATACTTAAATGCAATTAAACATTGATCCGATAGATACATTCATGACTAGTTTTATGAATTACTAATATCTCAATATTATTCAATGATGTAGCAGTAATTGTTTATTTAATAGATCTCCAAATGATAGTGTCACCATATGTAAATACATAACCTATTTGAGAATGAGTTTTATGTAAATCAGACAAATATCTAGCATTTGCATATCTAATTAGTTGTACATTTAACCTATTTGGATAAAATAAACTCATTTCAAATATACCATTGAGATATCGTAGGATATGTTTTACTCCATTCCAATATCTTATGATTAAAGCAAAACTATATCTTATTAATAAATTTACAACAAAAGTGATATCAAGTTGAGTATTATTAGCAAGATATATTAATGCACCAATTGTATTTAAATAGGGTATTTCTGGACCAAAAATTTTCTTATTATCCTCCCGAGGTTGAAACGGATCCTTTTGTACATCGAGTGAATGAACTACCACTAAACTGACTAATAGATATGATTTATCTATATTAAATCATTTTAACACTTTCTTAGTGTAAGTTAATTGATTGATATTGTATAAGAAATATATCTCGTTAAAATCTTACTAAGGGAAAACCCAATGAAATAAAACTTTAGTGAAGAAAAAAGAGTATATCTTTCCTTATACATAAAACTCTTCATATTATATTCTCCCTAATGAAAATATCACATGATATCTTTAAGACATCACATCCCAATTTTATGAATCATTTTCTTGAATATTGTGATGGTTAATACCTTTGTGAACAAATTTGTAAAATTTCACTTGATTGAATTTTCTGAATATCAATATCTCCATTTTGTATTAAATTATCTATGAAAAATAATTTGGAAGATATATACTTTGTTTTGTCACTCTTAATGTACCCACTCTTTAATTGGGATATGCATGTAATATTATCCTCATATAATATTATGAGAGTTTTCTTGATATTAATTAAACCATATGATACTTAAATGTAATTAAACATTGATCCGATAGATACATTCATGACTAGTTTTATGAATTACTAATATCTCAGTATTATTCGATGACGTAGCAGTAATTGTTTATTTAATAGATCTCCAAATGATAGTGTCACCATATGTAAATATATAACCTATTTGAGAATGAGTTTTATGTAAATCAGACAAATATCTAGCATTTGCATATCTAATTAGTTGTACATTTAACCTATTTGGATAAAATAAACTCATTTCAAATATACCTTTGAGATATCGTAGGATATGTTTTACTCCGTTTCAATATCTTATGATTAAAGCAGAACTATATCTTATTAATAAATTTACAACAAAAGTGATATCAAGTCGAGTATTATTAGCAAGATATATTAATGCACCAATTGTATTTAGATAGGGTATTTCTAGACCAAAACTTTTCTTATTATCCTCCCGAGGTTGAAACGGATCCTTTTGTACATCGAGTGAATGAACTACCACTAAACTGACTAATAGATATGATTTATCTATATTAAATCATTTTAACACTTTCTTAGTGTAAGTTAATTGATTGATAAAAATTTCATCCTTTAAATATTTAAACTGTAGGCAGACAAATATAATTATTTCTTTAAATAATTTATGATATTTGAAATATTTTCAGGAGTTCCAATGATATTTAAATTATCAACATATATAGTGATAATTACAAATCCATATTCATATTTCTTTATAAAAACACATGGACAAATATAATTATTTACATAGCCCTCTTTTAACAAATATTCGATAAGACAATTATACTACATAGGCCCAAATTATTTTAAACAATACAAAGTTTTTTGTAATCTAATAGAAAATAATTTTCAAGAATTTGAATTGTTTGTTTTTGACATTTTTAGTTCTTTTAGAACTTTCATGTATATATCATTATCTAGTATAGCATATAGATATACAGTGACAATACCCATTAATTGTATATGAAGTTTTTCATATACTACCAATCCAATAAGGTATTGAATAGTGATTCCATCCATCACAGTTGAACATGTCTCTTTAAAGTCCATATTAGATCTTTGCGAAAAATCCTATGCTACAAGTTACGCTTTGTATCGCACGATTTTATTTTTTCATTTCTTTTTTGTACAAATACTCATTTGTAAATATCGGTCCAAACCTTCTAGTGTTTTGATAATGGGAACAAAAACAAAATGTTTTGAGGGAGATTCTAGTTCGGCCTGAATTGCATCCTTCCATTTTAGCCAATCATCTCTTGCTTAATATTACTTTATAGTTGTGGGTTCATAATCATTATTTTCATTCAGGACATCAACTACCACATTATATAAAAATATGTCATTAACAATAATATTTTACCGATCCCATGCTCTCATTATGAAAATATAATTGATTGATATTTCATGATTTTCTACATTCTCTTTTAAAGGTTTAACTTCTTTATAAAGATTGTCATGGATTGGGTCATTCATATCTTCTTCTTGCATATGGTAATTTTAACTATTTACTCCCTTCTTCTTTCGGGGGTTTTTATTTTTAGAACCGATTGGTCTTCCACATTTCAAGCATAGTTTAGGTTCATTTGTTGTTAAAGGTCTTTTGGTGTCATTAATTCTAATTGAAGCATTCTCAACAGAAACATGTGACTTAGTGATCCGTTTTAGATCGGAAAAATAATTTGGCATTTGATTTGTAATCTATTGTAAATGAATTATTCGTTAAACTTTTAGTTTATAATATTTTATAGGAGAATCAAGATGATGTAAGAATGGATTACTCCATGTAATCTCTTTTTCTAATTTTTCTTTCCTTGTGTTATCTCTTCCTACAGTTGGTTCTTGTCCATAAACCAATTGTAAGGAAGAGAATTTCTAAAAACTAGTGGGCCAGATGCAAATAAGAATAGTTGCATGTAAAATTGCATGTCTCCAAGCATTTAGGAAGAGTTTGGCTATCAAAAATAATGATCTCGCAATTAATTGGAGACATTTAATAAATGACTATACTAGGTCATTTGGGTATAAACATAAACAACAAGTTGTTCAACCTTTATACCGATAGACATACAATAATCACTGAATGCTTAGGATGTAAATTTCTAGACATTATAAGGGGAATTATTTTGATAATATAATCAGGAAATTGAGCTCGCAAACTAACTATTTGAGCGAGTAATCTCGAAAATGCTAGATTTTGAGTTGACATTAAGCACACTTGTGACTATTTTATATAAGCATCAAATAAAACTATAAAATATCTAAATGGTTTACATGACATGTAAATCGGTCCACATAAATCATCTTGAATTTGATCTAAAAATGTAGGACATTCAAACCTAATTCTACTTGGTGATGATTTTATTATTAATTTACCTTGATAACATCCAACATGTGAGAATTTATTAGATTAAGGAAGTTTCAGGTTCTTCAATGGATGTCTAGATGAGTTTTTAATAATTTGTCGAATCATTGTAGATCCAAGATGATTCAATCGATCATGTCATAATAGGAATGCATTTTCATTAGTAAACTTCTAATTTACTATTGTATTTATTTCAATCAGTCTAATATATGTATAATAAATAACCGAGGAAAAATTGATAATCTCTTTAATATTTGTTTTTGTTCCAATTTAATATTAATAATGCATAAGTACTAAGTATTTCTCACATTTGTTGTCTCTATATAATAGCCATTAAGACGAATATCTTTATAACTCAATAAATTTTTGTGAGACTTTAGTGAAAATGATGTATTATTGATCATAAAATTTGTCCATCCCGATAGTAAAACATTTGCTCTTGTAGAGCCTTCAATCAAGGTTACTTTACTGGATATAGTATCCCCATTTTGATTTTTCATATTAACATGAGAAAATTTTCTTTCGATTTTGAGGTTTGTATAGGTAGTCGCACTATTTATGAGACAAAGATCCTTATCTTCGAGATTTAATCCAATATTAGATGCAATAATATCCATAGGTTTTCAAAAATAAATAAATAAATAAGTTCAATTTATTATAGATTATTGAGAAATGAAAACAATTACATTAATTGAAATTGTTAATTTCAACATTGTCAAGAAAATCACCAACTTCTAATTGGGGCAAATTTGAAAGACTCTCAAAAATATTATTAGGGTCATTATTTTGATATAAAATATTTGTCTCCATATTATTATCTTTTTCTTTTAACGAGATTTGATAAAACTCGACAAGATGTTTTAGCGTGCGATAGGTATGTAACCAATATCCAATCACCCTACAGCGATAACATTTATTTTCGGTATTCTGACTGGATACACCCTTTTTTTGTTTTGCCTTATTATTTTTCACTTTTGGTGGGTTGTTTGACCACTCCGATCATTACGGTAAACATTCCAGCTACGACCACAACCATGACCAGGGCCATGGCCAATTCTCGACCATAACCATTTCCACATCCTCGTCTATGTCCAGAATTATCGTGAGTTGTCGCATTCACTTCAAAAAATGGACTAGAACTAGTTGGATGAGGTTCATAATTTTTCATCAATTACTCATTATTTTGTTCAGCCACCAATAGCAAGAAATCGGTTCTGATTACTTTTTAAAACCTTTTTCATGATATTGCTATTGCAAGAGTATATTCGAGACATAAAAAGTGGGGAGTGTTTTCTCTAACAAATCGTAATCAATAATATCCTCTCCATATAATTTCAATTGAGAACTACTTTTAAAAATAGTTGAATTATATCACTAACTGTTTTAAAATTTTGAAATCTCAAATGGATCCCATCATAACGAGTTTTAGGGAGTATTATCGTTTTTTTAATGATTAAACCTTTCATCCAAATTTTTCTACAATTCAAGTGGATCTCTCCCTATCAAATATTCGGTTTTCAAATCTTTATGGAGTTGATGATGAGAAAAATTATTGTCTTTGCTTGATTTTGCAAAGTCTCTCTTTTATTTTCTTTAATTGTTTTTCTAGGTCCATTTGCATTCAAATGGATTTCAACATCAAGTATTCATGACAAATAATTTTTTCCCAAAATATCAAAAGTCACAAATTCAAATTTGGTGAGATTTGACATATTAAATATTCTACATCGCTTAATATTCAAATACAAAATTATCATATCAAAAGAAATTATAATAACATATATTGATATGAACAAAACAAAATGATAAATACAATGGTAGGTAATTACTTATGGGATAATGCTTCTTTTTTGTCTCTTTTTTCTTGGTTGGTTAGAGTCTCGTACCGATAACGTATTATAAAATCTTGATTTTGGATTCCAAAGTTTGATGTGCTAATCAAAATAATATAAAGAAAAATTCTAAATTAAAAAAAAAAATTAAGCACAATGCATATAAAACTTGAAAGAGACCCGAGAGAATAAGAATTTTATTTTTTTTCTTATTGTGTACAAATGAGGTTACAAAGGGACCTCTTTGTTGGTATTTGGAGAAACTTTGAATAGACACATTCATTAATATGGCAACCCAAAAATCAATAGTTACTCATAATCCCAAAAGTCAGAAATCATTCTAATATTAAAGAGTTATCCAAAAGTCAACGTTCATTCTTAAATATGGTCATATAGAATTTATAGCATAATCTAATTTTTATTTTATTTATTTTTAAGTTAGCTATTACTATGGTCTTTATTTTTTTTTTCTTTTTTTTATAAATTTTAATTACCATCAATTAGAATTACATCTAAAACTTATAAAATTGGTTCTAATGTGCTGATAAATAGGTTTTCTATCCGCTCAATCAGCCTATTTTCGTGAAATATCCAAATCATCCACAAAATTCCTTTTCCTCCTTTTTCATTTTTTTCTTTGTTCGGCGAGAGCACATGATATTTGTGACAATAACTTAGAATAGAGAGTCTTTTTAAATTTTGATTTTTTGCTTCACCAAAGTGACTCTTCCAATTGAAATTTTCACTCTCTCCCTCTCTCTCTCTCTCTCAATTAATTTATGCAGTGATTGACTTCAATTTTAAAAATTTAAAGGGTAATATACTACAAAAAAGTGTGTAGTACTATTTGAAAATAGGGCTAAAGTATAAAGAGTTACTTGTGATTCTACTTTAATTTTTTCCACTATGGTCTAAGGGAAAGGCATCAAATCCATGATCGACTGCGCAAAAAAATTAAGCCACAATAGGGAAGTTCCAAGGAATTTTTTTTTCTTTTGCGCCCTTGAATTTGATCTACCATCTGATATCTGGAGTTTCATTCTAATTAATCTGAATCTAGTTGAGTGAGATCCCTGTTTGGGGGTAGGGCTCTCCTAACGTAGTTAGCTCTATTTTTAGGACTCGAATCCAAATTCTCTGGTTAAAGGAAGTTTCAAAGATTGTGTTATAAATCCCATATTAGATCCACAAAAAAAAAAAAAAAAAAAAAATTCATAAAAGTATTTAAGTCTAAGTTTGAGTCCATCACGACCATGACAAATTAATAAATCCATGACAAATTGATATGAGAGTCTTCGGTCCAACATGGAAAAAAGGCTACCTAAAAGAGGACTACTTGATGTTTAATAAGATCCAAAGTGAGAGCCTTCTAAAGGGGAAAATAGCTATCTAATGTCAGAGTAAGAGCCGTCCAAAGAGAAAAATTGTTATATGGTGCTGAAATGAGAGCTATCCAAATGGAAAAAGGATTATCTGGCACAAAGGGAGAGTCGTCCAAAGAGGAAAATAGCTACTTGGGGCCAAAGTGAGATCCGTCCAAAGGGAAAGGGTTACCTAGTGCCGTAAAGTGTCCAGACTGAGAGCCGTCTAGAGTGAGCCATTTATAGATGTCCAATTTTTCAACGGATAGATAATGTTACGAATCTTACATTGGATTCACAAAAGAAATGGTATAGAGTGAAAGCCGTCCAAAGAGGAAAAAGATTACCTGGTGCCAAAGTGAAAACCATCCAAATGAAAAAAGAGCTATCTAGTGCCATGAAGAATTCAGAGTAAGAACCAACCGTGGATATTCGATTTTTCAAGAGATGGAAAGTATAACGAATTCTGCATTAAATTCACAAAAGAAATTATAAAAGTATTTAAATTCATGAAACTCTCTTATTTAATAAATCGATCTTTTAGATTGAATTTTCTTATTAAGATTGAATCCTTCATTTGAATCCATAACGGATTGATCTCAAGTTTGAGCGTGCTAAGATCATTTCAACCCATACACAAGTTGATGAATTTTGATTTAGTTTTGCCTTGTCTCTCATTCATTAATACATATGATTGGCATAATATGGGGTGGGCAGAATTGCCTATAGTGTTAACTTCATTGATATTTTGATTTGGCATTGAATGAATGCAACAAGGAAAACTCACTTGTACATAGAACTGCAGGAAAACAACTCATGAGTACTCTTGACACATTTGATAGAAATTACAACAGGGAACAATCTTTTACTTCCCACTCGGGGATTTCTTCTTACCATTTTAAGGAAGCACTTATTTCCTCTTTCCTGCGCCAATTGACAAGAGCTCAAAGCTCCGGAGAGTATCATCACGACCACCTCTTGTGACTAGATGACGGGAAAGGAAAGCGGGTTTATGATCAAATTGGATCCTTTGGGTTGAGGACGGGTGACCACTGCTGGAGACTAACCGGTTTGACCGACCGTCAATGAACCCACCAGAGGAGCTTGGCCTTGTGCCTGGCATAACAGGCCTCTTGGAAGCACTGCCATGCCGTGAAGATGGGCAAGGTCTCTCAGAATCAGGTTGCTGCATGGGAGTAAAAGCCGGGGTGTCTTGTGAGCAAATTGCAATGGTATTTGCAGCAAGGTGTCAGAGCAATGAGATGTACTAAGAGAGGGGTTTGGTTTTGAAGGAACTCACCACTTCCTTTGATGATGGCACATCCTCCGACATCCTGTGTCGAGAGTGATCGCCCTGCAGCGGGCCTGAATGATTTCTTCTAGCATATGGATCAATGGCAGTTGGATATCTATCTCGAATCTCTTTTACCCCTAGAAGAAATTGGATTCTATTAAATCTGAGGTAAAGAGAGAAGCTGATTCATTTCGACGAATTACCACCTCTAATCCAAAATGTACTCAAGAATGTGTAACTTCTTCAATCTATTCTAAGTAATGATATAAAGTAAGAGGCACATAGCAGATAACTACCCAAGGGTCTTTCAATTCTTTCTGCAGATGGTCCTGGAGCCATTCCCGGTTTGATGCCTTGGTGCTGGAGAGAAATGAATGAGATAAGAATCTTACACTCAAACATATATATATATATTATTGCAGTAAACATGAAAAAATTATTCAGGCAAGTAGAGACCCGTGCTCTCAAACTGGAGCTGATCTGCGGATACTTCAAAATGGTCCAGTCAAATACATAGTCAAACTGATAGCCTGCACAAGAAGATAATGATAAGTGGCATGATAGATAGTACATGTGGATTAAACCCAAAATATATATATGATACCTTCTCGGATGAATAAGTCCCTGAAAAGCCTCTTCAGGTATGAGTAATCTGGTTTGTCTTCAAAACGTAATGATCGGCAATAGTGGAAATATGATACAAATTCCGACGGATAATTTTTGCAGAGTGCCTGTATAACAACTTATCAATATTTTGTTTAGTGCAATACTTAGGTAGGAAGTTATTATATGGATGATTGGTAAATGGAAATATCAATGAATCAATTTAAGAGCCCGGTAATGTAGTGCTCCATGGTATATATTAGAAACAAATCGACAGTGAGTTCACTATGCAACTTCTATTAAAAAACATAAAAGGTACACTATACTAAGGCCCTTGGATGCACTTGTGCTTATGGCTATAAGCACTTATTTCTGTATAAATTATTAATTTTACAACAAAAACAGTTTTAAATTAAAGACAATTTTAGATTATTTATGGGGAAATTTTAGTTTGCTATAAAACCATACACTCCTACACAAAAAATTTTTGCTCCGGTTGACAAATATCACTCTTTGAACAAGACAAAATTGGGAGAAAGCTCTTCACAAAGCATTTCTGGAATCATACAAATGCCACCCCCACCCAAATAAAAAATAAAAAATTCAAAGGAACATATGTTACACACGTAGGATAGTTCATAAAATAGTAGTATTTTGTTCACTTGAAAAAAAAAAAAAAAAAAAAAAAAATCCACATATTTTATCACAAATATTTCAACTTAGAAATTAAGCAGTCAGTACAACATATCGTGCAAACTAATAATTTAGATTCTTAATACCAAAGTCTTCTGGCAAACATCCTAAACAATAAAAGTACCCCAAATTTGTAAAAAGAATAAAGGCATTCCTAGAGTGGTCAAAAAGAATCAGAGAAATATACAGAGTCCAAAATGAATAATAAAGAATGAGCTTTTGGAATATATATCAAACATTCATGTATAGCACAAGTATCAATTAATGACATGTCAAATAAAGTTCCTACTCAAATTTAAACAGATCCAGGCTTCATAACATATATTCATCGGGCCTTACTTGTTTGGAAGCATGAAATAGTACCTCTATAGGAGTAAGCATCTTTTTCTCACTTATCTTGTCATATTTCTGCTTTTTGGTGCCAGCCTTTAAGCCTTGCCAGGGAAGACTGAAACAGAGATTAAAAACAAAAAGTGCAATTCTAATTGTCATATTTCAGTTTCAAATTAGTTCAAAATTTGAAAAACAAAACCAATATGTCAAGCTACTCATCCAGCAATAGATTTTTATTTATAAAAATTAAAAAAAAAAAAAAAGCAAGTTTCTTGATAAGGTGTTCAACCTTCCCCTCAGGAAATACATAAGCACATAACCAAGTGATTCCAGATCATCTCTTCTGCTTTGCTCTACAATTAAAATTAGGTCACACTTAGGAAGCTAGATAAAGAATGACCCATCCACAATTGAAACTTAATATACTGCAAGACGAAATTTTAATTACCAACTCCAAGATGAGTGTTAACACTTGCATATCGAGCAGTCCCAGTGAGATTCTTATTTTCCCTGGAAGAGAAATCTTAGTTAGTCAAATGAAGGATAAAACGCAACTAGAAAGCCACCTTGGCATGAATTATAAGGTAAAGAAGAATATAAGGTGGGGACATGTTGGGAAACCATGGGACATAATGACCATAGCCATACTGAGGAATGTGAAGTTAAGTCAAACACCCAGCAAACTGCAGACAAAATTTTGGAGAATAATTGAAAGTAACTGAACTAGAAGTATAAACTCAAGCAAGGGTCATCTGTATTACATTTCATAAGGAGATTGGTCAAAAAACCAGAAAACAATTTGGTCTACTTCTAGCTAGAACCAAGTTCACCGTCTGGGACAGAAGTTAAAAGAATGATATAAGTTCATACTTGCTTATGAGTCTATAATTAACAGCACAATAGAACAAGAGAATACAACACAGTGCCTCTCCAAGCAATACCAGGAGAGGCCTAATGCAATGCAAGTGGAAAAACTTTAAAATATTTAATTTTCAACCGCTTAATTCCTTTTGAACTATAGTATTTAACTTAAGTGGTTATATACTTCTATCTTTTGGGCTACTAGTGAGAATCTAGAAGTAGACGTAGCCCTTTTATCTTTTTTTGAATTACTAGCTTTGTAAGTTTTTGGTTCGGCATCTCCTTAATGCCACTAATAAAATTTTTGTTCTTAAATATACATATACATTTCGAAGAGGACAAATTTTCTTCTTCCTCTTAAGTTTTTCTTTTATCTAATAAATTCTTTACATGGCTTTGTGTAGGCAGAACCCATTTTTAGCAAGCATGAATGATGATAATCAAATCCTATTAGAGCAGGGTATGTCCTTGACAAAATATTTTTAGTTCAAGTGTTCCCATGTGTTTGTGAACTGAGTATATTAGACATAAAATGCACCCAGAAAACAACATTAATTGAAGTTAAAGCTTACATGAAAACAAAAGTATTTAAGGAAGGAGCAACATGTAGTCGGGTTAAACCATAAGACGACAAGTAGACGGTATCAAAGGTTTTGACTAGCACCTGTATGGTATGTGCTTGTGTGTCTGAAGATCCCTATATTTTTTTGCAAGGCCATAATCAATAATATAAACCTGCATGAAGCGGAATCAAAGAAAAATCAGTTTCACCATTTATTGGAAAAGAAAAGCCCACAAGACATGTTTATTCTAAAATTTTGGACCAATGACCTTGTCAGATACCAGAAATAAACCAGCCAAAGTAGAAACATATTTGAAAGGAACACATCAGATATAAAACAGTATAGTCCTGATAGACTTCACGATTCATTTTTTTGGATTCATATTCATGTCTGTTTGGCAAATTTTACTTTGGCTGCTAACCTAATGCCATTCTGCTCATTAATCCAGGCTTGAGACCAACTGTGATAACAGATAAAACACTAGGTACACACAAGGATTCATATTGCCGACCTCAATGAAGTCTGGATTAAGGCTTAGCAGAGTTGAGTTGTCACTCCTAATAGCAACATTGTGTCTCATGGTCCTACATGGAATTTCTGTACATAAATATGTTTGAATGTTTGATTGCATGATTGCATGATTAAGTAAGGTATATATTTTCTCTTCTTAAGAATATTATGAAAATGGCCCTACTTGAATATGTGCTCAGGGCTTTGTTAAAGAGATATGGGTTAAAATACACTTCAATGCAAATCTGCTAAACCATTTATTCTGCCATGAGTTTACTTCTCATGAAATAATTCAGGTGATTTATTATGATAATAAGAATTAAATCACTCAAAAAAACATAATTGAAAGAAATAAACCTGAATAATCATCACTGGAGTATCTAAGTCAATTTCTTAACTAATTTGAGAACAAATTGAACACCATGAGTTCCACTTCATTGAACACCTTATTTTTCGTTTGTCTCCATCTGGCAGTAAAAGATGATCTTCTTCAAAAACATATGAATGCTTTTTCTCGCTGCATCTTGCTTATTAGAATCAACTAGGCTAAACAGATATGTTTGGGTGTCTCCAGTCCTGACAGCATTCAGAGTTCCACTTCATTGAACACCTTATTTTTAGTTTGTCTCCATCTGGCAGTAAAAGGTGATCTTCAAAAACATATGAATGCTTTTTCTCGCTGCATATTGCTTATTAGAATCAACTAGACTAAACAGATATGTTGGGGTGTCTCCAGTCCTGACAGCATTCAACAACTACCCTATAGAAAGAAGTTTCAGATTTTAAAAACCATCTTAAGCTATTTGAATGAGAAGTCAGTAAGACCAGATCAGTTAGCCTGTAAGAACATGGAGGGAAAGCAAGGGGAAGAAAGGAAGGTTGATTCTTAGGCTAGCGTTCTTCTCATAGATTCATACCCAAACTATATCACAAATTTACATCCAGCGTTTTAAAGATAGGGTCAACCAAAGAGCAACAAGTGCTTCACATTTGAGCAAACTAGTCCAACAGTAAATTCAGAAAATGGCTCTTGACCCCAGGCCTTATCTCATCTATCTCAAAAGGCACCCATTTAATCCCTCCAAGCTCAAAAGCTCCTTTTAACTGAATTGCCTTGGAAGCAGATATAAGCGCCCAATCCACACGTCCAGCTCCAATCTTCAGTCACTATCTATCCACCTTTAATGATAAGACTCATACAAAGATAAGTGACCTCATTAACAATCTCCTCCCGGTTTAACAAATTCATCATCTTCATGACTCCAATTGCTATGCTCTTGGGTTGGGCCCAAAATTGGATGCACACAAGGAAGATCTTGGGCTATTATAGACAAATAGAGCAGCTAACAACTTTAATCTACCTTTTTTCCTAGGATATGATTGGGGAGGAAAAGATTATACATAATACTCCATGAAATTGAATTGTTCAATATGTTCACGGATAATATTACTCATTTCATCAGCTCGAATGAATTAGATTATATCTTCTGACTTGTCGAGTATTTAATTATTGAATTACTTTTTTCTTTTGTAAAATTATACTTATGTACCAAAGTTTCTCTCCGTTAGAATTCAATCTGCTGAAGGGAATCTAATTTACTTGAAGTCATCTTACTTGAATGATATGGTAAATTTTGAAAATTCAATTTTCATTTATATTTAGATATTTCATCATTGTAAACTGAACTCTATGATCACATGCATATGAAGTTCCTTCCAATTCTTAACATTCAATTAATTTAAAATTCCAACAAACAGAACAATAATTAGGACACTAGAATTTACACCTATGATGATCTAAACACAGACAAGGATAAATGTTACAAAAGTATGTCCTCAAGAACAAGAACATGATGGATCTAAACAGCTCTTGCTTAATAGATGATCGAACCTGATTTGCTTTACGCCCTAAACCCATTAAAAAGTTGTCGGGCTTTATATCACGGTGAAGAAATCCCCTTGAATGCATGTATTCAACTCTATTGATCTGCACGCAACATCATTAAAGGATGAGAAAAAAACATGACATCATAAAAACTGAAACAATATTAAAAATTTCATAACCACTAATATCCCTACCAATTGATCGGCAAGCATCAAAACCGTCTTCAATGAGAATTTCCTATTGCAATAGTTGAACAGGTCTTCTAGGCTTGGCCCCAAAAGGTCAATAACCATGACATTGTATTCGCCCTCAACTCCAAACCACTTAAGATGGGGAACACCAGCTTCATTTCAAAATAAATGGGTAAAGTTAGATTAAAAAAATATTTGAATACGTTTCTTGCCACAGAAACAAAATGAAAAGGTGAACTTACTTCCTCCTTGAAGAAGCATGTATAACTTTGACTCGTAATGCAGTTGAGGGTGCTTGGTCTTAATAGGTTCCTGCAAGGAAAATAGGTGTTGGTAGATGAGAAGAATACAGAAGATAATAAATGAAACAATCAAAATAGAAAATAATCAGATTAACGTGGACAACAATCAAATACTGACAAATGGAAACCCCCCCCCCAAAAAAAAGAAAAAAAAGGTAAAAAGAAAATATAAAATAGACAAGATTTCAAATATTACTCAAACTATCAGCAAGCTTTCAGAAAGGAGGGGAACAAAAAATGAAGGGTCCCCAATAATAATCATGTAAGTTTATCTGTGAGTGCATCGTTTGAAACATATGGCACAAAAAATGAGCAAATAATTGATTTTCAAACTTGGGGAAGTAAGAAAACACATTCCCAATTTAATGGCCAGTGTAAATAATATCCAGCATTGCTCCAAACAAGTGTTTTTACATACAAAATTGCAATTGGCCATCTATCTACCAAAAACTGAACAAGCCAAACTGGAGCAGGGTTGAGCAGGTCTTCATCTAAAAACATGTAGTTGATAACAAACTTTGTTGCACAACACTTCCACTTCAGAGCCCCATCCTAATTCAGTAATTTATCTGACAAGAATTTCAAAGAAATGTATTCAGCATATCTTAACCATGTCCAAATTACTGACATATTTTCCCACACAACCACCAACCCAAAGACATGCACAAAATTCAGCTATCAAGTTACAAAAAGTAGGAACACAAGCTAATTGAATCCATCAAGCTCTGAGAACAGTTCACCCTCTCTTTATCTCTCTTCCTGAGGAAATTCAACCTAAACCTTAATGAAGGACTTATTTATCATGTATAACGCCCAAGAGATAGAAATCCATGAAAATTTTTTACCCAGGCTTCAGCCTTTAACATCAGGAATTCAAATTCACCAAACAGATACAAATCTTTTGACTTACAGAAAAATTCTACTAAGTGGCAAATCTCTGTAGTTAATTGTGTTTAGTGATTGTGCTTTTAATTGACCTCAAAGTCATTTGAATCATCTATAAATGTCATTGAATTATTAGATTATCAGGCTCTTGAGGTACACAGGTGGTTGAGCACCTCCTTAGTGCTCTTCCCATTTTTATATGTCGTTTTTGGTAAATAAAGTTCTTCAAACCAATAAAAGAAAAATGAAGATGCTTCACAATCAAAGAAAATTTAGTTGCCTCAAACAACAAATAGCCCAGAACAAATACAGAGAAAACTAACAGAAAAACCTCCCAAGAGAAAAAGAAAAGAAATTGCAAACAATTAAAAACAAACTTCACAAGTTAGCGATCTGAAAAACACAAACTGAACGGCCTTAAATTAAACATACCATCTTCACAGCCACTTCCTCTCCGCTTTGCAAATTAACACCTACAACAAATCAAACGCATAGATCAACATATTACAATCAAGACTAAAATCGACGAAAAGAAAACCAAAAATTTATCAAACGAACATAAAACATGTAAAAATTTCAATCGAACAAACCTAAAAAAAGCTCCCCGAATGATCCACTCCCGATCTTCCTCCCAAGCTTAAACTTTCCCCCAACCACACGTTCCATGATCAAAATTCCCCAACTCAACCCAACTTCAAAATCACGAACAGTTTCACTTCACCTATCAAACCCCAATGGATCCAAACCCTCAAATCTCCAAAAGCTTCCCAGATCCATCAAATTTAACGAAAATTTTGAAACCCCAGATAATAATCTACATAACTGGATTGAATTACCAGCTCAGACATCAAAATTAACGAATCATACGCTGTCGGCTAATCAAAACACTAACCATGGAAAATTGATCAGGGGAATCAATTTGATGAGCAGACAATGGATAGAATATAAGAGGTTCTATTGGAAATGAAAAATAAATGATAAGTTTTTATGCAATTAAACTTGGGTTACAAGATTTGAGAATTTAAAGAAAAGATGAAGAATGAATTTAAACCTAAAAAGGAAAGCTTTTCGATGATTATTGCATTTTTTTTAAATCGCCGACGAATTTTTCCCAGATGATAAGAAAACGAATCTGAATGGCACGAATTTCACGGCGAAGAAAATTTACAGATTTTCATTTTTTATGCCTTCGATCAAGCCGAGGATGTTGGGATCTTTTGTCGTCCTTGCGTACGAAAAAACAGAACACAGAGGATTTCGGAGAAAACCTCAAAGAGAACGTCTGAGAGAGAGAGGGGGGGGAGTGGGAGAGAAGACGACCAAGAGAGGCAAAGAGACAAACAGCAAAATTATGCTACTTATGAATAGTTGGATGATGAGGCATCCAAAATTGAAAATAATATTTTTTAAAATTCTTTTTTTTTTCTCTTTTCTCAAGCTATACTAAATATTATATAGGTAAGTTTTATATACAATCGACAGAAACACTTAAAATCTAACATTTGTCTTTCAACGACGGTTAAAATCATAAAATCTCTATATTTTTATTTTTTAAAATTTAATTTTACTTAATTATATCTCATTATATTAAAAAAAAATCTAACATATAAAGTATTTTAAAATAACATATATTTAATTTAAATCTATTTTCTATTATTTTTTTTTTGGTAATAGAATTTACAAATAATCAATAAGATAGCAAAATTAAAATGTCACGGCCATTTATTATCTTCTTTTAAAAATTAAAAGAAAAAGAGAGAAGACCATTCCTCTTCCCCAATTTGGATTTCTTTTAATAAATAAGATTAAGTTAAATGTGATGATAAGATTAAAGTTAGATTAAATTAATAAAAAAATTGTTTGTTTTGAACTCTGTTTTTATATATTTTGAAGTGTATATTTATTATATTATACGGTTTTGAAGTGTTAAAATTGAATACTAATTTAAATTATAATTTTTTTATATAAATTATTAATATTTAATAATCATATTGAAATTGATTAAATTCGATTTGATTCCGGTGAACGACAAAACTCTTTTAATATTTGTTTTTGTCAAACACAAAATTTAAATCTGAGATATTATTTAAGATATATCAATATTCAATTATTAGATTAATTAGGCGTCGATAATTTTAAATATAAATATTACTTTTCAATAACTACTTATAATGTAATATATAAAATTAAATATATTTTTTTATACAGAGATTTGAATATAAAATCTCCGATTATAAAAAGTGGTCGTCAGACTATGACAAAATTAAATAACTATAATTTCAAGCAAACCGCAGGTAATGCTTTGCTTGCAACAAAAGGAAAAGATTTATTTTGCTCCATTTGTTTATTTTGTTGTTTTATAGAAATTAGACAACATAAATTTTTACCATTGATTGTTTTTTCGTGTCACATTTATACCGAAAGAGCTTGGCGCATTACAAGGGTGAAGGGTACTCACTCGAATTTAAAAATTTTATTTTCTAATTTCAAGAAATTTATAATTCTGAATATTATTTACTTCACTAAAAATCAATTTACATTCTTTCAAATATAATTTCAAATATACTTATATTTCTCCACAGATAGATTTATGGATTCACCCTTTTTACGAAGTCAAATTTATTAATTAAAATAGAATTACTTATTTATTTTATAGAATATATACAAAATAATAATAATAATAATAATTACATATTTATCATAATATAGTATGATTTATCACGTTATATAGAGAAAAAACCAACTATATGAAGTTCTCTTCACAAATGCCATAAACCCAGTTCTCTTTTATTAGAGAAAATGGTGAGAAACCATGATTTGGGACTTCTCCACATTTTAGTTATGAGTTTTGTGCTATTTGTAAGGTGATATATGATATTTTTTTAGAATTGAAAATCACGAAAATATACGTATTTATAAAAATTTGAATACTAAATTTTTTTTAAAAAAATACTTGACTAGTTTTTTACCATTTGGGTATCCTGGTATATGATTTCTTTTTATGAAAATCCACTTAAATTTAAAAAATAAATATAAATATTTTATTGTGGAAAAATTGAAATTGAGTCATATAATTGAAGTCGACCCTTTTAAATATAAATTTCTGATAGACTAAACATGTTAAGTAATTAAAGTCATAAGCTGTCCCTTAAAACCTTTTATAAATATAAATATAGGCTGTTTATTGTGGACAATTAATAGTTTTAATTACTCTGCACACCTACTTTGAATTAAAAAAAGAGTATTATTAGTCACCCCGGAAGAAATTGCTATTTCAGTTACTGTTTTTCTCTCTCTTCCTCAAAAAAAAAAAAAAAGGTTTGTATTTATAAATTAGCTCAATATTGGAAATTAAAATTTTATTTTTTGTTAACTCGATTAATGTGTGTCGGGACAACCCAGTAACAATAGCCATTTTTTCAGACTCATGATCTGGGATTCAATTCCTGTTATAACAAAAAAAAAAAAAAAAAAAAAAACCTTGATTAATGTGTTGGAAAGAGGGGAGTCCTCTCTTCTTTAATACTTATTATTAAGAATAGACCATCAAATTTCTTTCAATTTTTCTCTATATCAAATGAGTACCACATGATCTATCGAATTTGAACAAAAAAAAATTAAAAATCTAAAGGTATTTTTGCAAAAAAAAAATAATAATAATACAATATTAAGAATAAAAAATAATGAGTTATTAGAATTTCACATTATTATATTACTTTTCATTTTTAAGACTCATTAGTACATTAACAACTAGACAAGGTAAGGTCTTTTCAAATTTTCTATCTTTTGTAGTTCTAGCAAGCTAATACATAGTTTAAATAAACTATGTAAATTTGGGTCCATGGAGCATGGGATTTTCATTTTTGTCTCAACCATATCCTAGATGAGTTTTGAAAAGAGGAAAAGGTTTTAAATACCTAATTAAGGGTATTTGTACCAAAGTGTCATGATTGATAAAACCACTTTGATAATCTTAATCTAGCATTGACAAAAAGTGGTGACCCATATGGTTCAATTGTGTTTCCAACTATAAAGAAAGGTTCCAAATTGGTATTTTGTGATGGAGCCATACAGGATGACACTTCTATTTCCCATAAACAAGATAAGAAAATTTTATTCATTAAATTTCATGAATTTTGCTATGTTAGGTGATTGGACAAATGGGACCTAGGTATAAGAAGCTTTTATTCCTTAATGAGCACACTTAGACACCTGCCTAGATTTTCCCCAACTGAATTTTTTGAGATGTGTCACATTTTTTTGTTCTTTTCTATTCTTACTCCAATAAACCAACATATATTTCATGGTGGGCCTTTAAATCCTATTTATATAAACATTTGTTTCAATTTTTATTTATAAAGTAAGCAATATGTAATTAATAGATTACATATAACTAAGTATGAAAATTAAGTACTTTTTTGTGACAAATGGAAGCAGGGAAGATTAACTTCTAAAGGAAGCCCCCCCCCAAAGGGGGGGGGGAAAAAAAACCCAGAAAAAAAAAAGGGAAAGGGGGGCCCGGCCGGGGGGGGGAAAAAAAAAAAAAAAAACCCCCTTAAAAAAAAAAAAGACAAAAAAGGAATGACAGATGAAATCTCGACATTTCTAAATAACATGAAAGCCTACATGTGACGTAGCTATATCAGATGAAGCTCCAACAAAAGTTCAATCGACTCAATCTTAAGAACGACCAAGAAATTTTTCATACGATCCATTTGGAGAAGACCTTCCTTAACTCTGCATAGTTCCGCTGTAAAAGAATTTGACACACCTAGATTTATTATAAAATCACGGATCCAAATGCCATGCTCAACATGGATAAAACCCCCACCCTTGCCACAATCGAGATGTAAGATCTAAGAAACCATCAGTATTCAACTTGTACAACCCCGGGAAGGAGGAGACCAACCAATACAATAATCTAATTGGTTAACTAATTTCATAAATTTTAACACTTTAATCATTTTCTAAATAAAATTAAAACAAAAAAGGAAAAAAGGAAAAAGGGTTCCCCATGTAGTTATCCTACTGATGGTGCAAGAAAACTAATTTTGCCACCATAGAAATTGCTTAGTTTAGAAAGTTTAGTACACACTCTTTGCCAGAAAAGATTTCAGGATATATACTTCGGGTTGTCCATCAATTTCGTCAGATCTGATCAATGCTTGCATTCAACCTTTTTTTCATCAAAACTAAAAGATTTTTGAATGACTTAACATCTATAACTTACCTTTAAAAGAAATGAATAATAACAACGAAATCGTAGTCTCTCTTTCTCCACCCCTCTCTCACACATGACATGTAAAAATTTATGATGGTTATCTGAGACATGTAAAATGTATATTTTATAATCTCCAAAATTGTGAAATTAAATTTAACAAAAATTGCTTAAGATTTTGAGCTACTTAGTATTTGAATGAATTGCGATAACATTTGAAAGATAATAATCACAGTTTAAATTATTGTGTCACTAGTAAAGAGTTTGAGTACAATCATAATTTACTCGTAATGTAATATTTAGGATCAAAATAAACATTTTACGATCAAAATAACTTAATAATGATAACATCTCATATGTGACTTGATATACGTCTACTCTCTTCTTATTCTCACATAAAATCGGGAAGAAAAAAGTTAATAATGATAACATCTCACATTTTCACAAAGTAGGAGAACACTTTATAAATCGATAGAGCCCTTTCAGATCAGAGTGAGTAACAATGCAATGCGCCCCACCAGGGTTTCTGATTTTTCCTAGGGATAAGTTTTGTCGGGTCTATTCTTGCCTCCATATTGTACGCAATGTTGTTTTCATAGGTTTTACAGAAGAAATAAGTAGTTAGTGAGTGAGCGTCGACCATAAGGTCCCAAGCAATTTGGAATTGTGGTCCAAATTTTAGTCCCCGATTTGTTATGCATGTCTCACCATGATACCACCACCCACCTTGCTTGCCAACTGCTTGGGAATGGAGAAGTGAAACGAATTTTTTTTTTTTGAGGGGGGGGGATTGGGATGGAAAGTGAAGGAAAGAGAGATCCAAATTTTGTAAAATCCATGATGAAGGTCTTTCCTTTTTATTTATTGTGTAATATTTTTTGTTGATTTTGAAATATTTGATGCATCAAAACTTGTAGTAATCCAATTCAAAATTTTTAATATGACAGTTTAGTGATAATAGACCCCTCCCCAATTCCATGATCCGGGATTTAAATTTTTATGTAACCCAAAAAAAAAGTAGCCCAATTCAAAAAGACCCGGGGTATTTTGAAGCAACAGGGTCTACACTTGATTGATAATTACAATCCCAATTGCATGACCTAATTAATCAAGGATTCATAAGCATTTGTTTTTTGGAAATTTTTCAAAAGATCTAAAATTTCAAACTGGTCCCAACAAGAAAACATTCTGTCTCTAATTTAAATACCATAATAATTAAAAAAAATCTTAAATGATTATTTGAATAACTCGAAATTCTTATGTGGGTTAAATATTTGGTATTTGATTTTTTTTAAATTTATTTCTCTTTGTTGGGAAGAGATAAGCGTATGTGCCATTTCCCATGAGCCAAAATACGACAATGTGATTGTCCTACACCTGGTGAGGGAAACTCCTGTATTCAACTGTACGGCTTACATCAGAACTCAAAAATGGGAGAAAAGGGCATCACAACAAACCTTGATTTTATTTGAATAAGAACAATTGCACATCCAAAACCAACAATATTTTGGAGGGTAATCAAACCTGATTTGGACTCTCCATGGGATCATGTAGGGTAGGTAGGAAGCACTTGTTTTAACTCGATTAGGAGGAGAATTTTGACAAATCCAACGGTTAGCCCTTTGAACACCTTTAACTCCACATGATAACCCCTTAAAATATTATTAAAAAGAATTGAAGTTGAATTTTAATGTAACGGTAAAATTACCTTTTTAATAATTTTGAAATAACGGATTTGGGATGTGAAAACAGTTTCTTTATAAAATGTAAGGAGAAGATTACATACATATACATTTACTATTCTTTACTCACGTACTAAATCAGAGAATACTTGGTGAGTCTTTTTTAGATTTTACCCGTTATACAATATTTAATTTGAATTATAACTATTACTTTTTACCAATATTTACGGGAAAAGAAAGACACTTGACTTAAAACTTCAAACACTCTTGGAAAATATTCAATGAAATGTTGAGGATTAGTTGTCAAATTGAAGACAAAGCAAAGAAATGTTGCAATCTGGCAAATGTGAAAAATGCTTCATCTGTCAAAATAAATGATCTGTATGATTGACCATGTAAGGTACACAACATCTAGCAAGGGGGAAAAGAATAGGAACCTCCGATTCATAAAGAATATCATACAATAATTGAAAAGTTTTTGTTTGACAACTCAACCCCCCCCCCCAAAATCAAACATGACTTTATTAATATCTCAATCATAATCACCAATAGAAACCAACGAATACCAACAAAATAGCTCGAACTTTTGATTAAAAGATCAAAAACCTCTTTCTAAAAGCTCTTTTAATTATAAACCACCGAAAGTAAGAGGCGGATGAAATTCTTCTTAAGATTCAGTATTAAAAAAAAAAAAAAAAAAGGAAAGCTTACAAATAGAAAAGGACAGGTTAGTGCATGAATCTTCCGCAGCTGTATGGAGGCGTCCTTGTGATCCTTTCCATTGAAGTCATAGCAGATAAAGACTTTGCAGCGTCAGCAGGCTGTGAATCAATGTGCAGTGGTTCTCACAAATTTGATATAAAGACCACTAACAAGGAATAGCAGGGCTCGGCTAATCATGGCCCAATCATCAGGAGAAGCAGAATTTGCCGCCCCTATGACTTCCACAAATAGCACCACAAAGAGATTCCCCAATGACTTCTCGCCCTTATTCAACATGTACTTGCCTAAAAATAATAATAAATAATAATAATAATAATAATAAAAACTTAGACAATCCAAGCATCTCTTACATGAATTTTGTAGCGGCATGGCAATCTACACCACCGGAGATTCTTTGTTATATGTATTTTTGAGCCAGAAGGAGTGCTGATTATGCCAAAAGCTCACTGTGATTGAATAATATCTCTCTGGTTTGCTCCTCGTCAACATCATGGAGCCCTCCTTTGTGTCTGGAACATTAACCTTCCCGTTCAATCTGCTCCAAGAGAACTTCAAGGGCCTTATGTATTTTATTGTAATGAGGATGAGATTTATCCCACCGACACAAAAGCGAACATCTCATTCTTTACTTCAGTCCAGCTGCAAGCCGGACTCTTTCTCATGCCCTTATCTCCCATCTTACTTCTCACTTTTGCTGCATCTTTACATCTTCCAGCAGCTGAATATATGTTGGACAAGAAAACATAAGCTCCTTTGTTTTTAGGACTGATCCTAAATTTATTCCCCGCCACATTTTCAGCAAAATCAATGTTCTTGTGGACTCTGCAAGCAGCTAAAATTGGTGACCACACACCAGCTGTAGGTCTCACATGCATTTTAGAGAAGAAATCATAAGCTTCTTGCAGCCTCCCCACTCGACCAAGGAGATCAGCCACTGCAGCATAGTGCTCACTCTGGAGCAATGCCAAAATCACGAACGATGCTATTGAAATAATGCCAAGCTTCATCTACCAATCCAGTATGACTACAAGCAGTTAAAACTGCCACAAATGCCCCGGGATTAGGTTTTACACCTTCCATTTCCATTTGCTTAAACAAGAATATGGCGTCGTGAGCATGCCCATGCAAAGCATAGGCCATAATCATGGCTGTCCTTGAAACCATGCCATGCACTTCCATATGAACAAATATCCACCTAGCGATCCTGATGTTCTCACGTTTGGCGTACATATCCACCAGAGAACTAGATATAAAGACATTATCATCGAAAGCTTACCTAATTATATGCCCATGGAGTTCCTTCCCCAAGTGTAATGTTGTCAAGTGTGCACAAGTAGGCATTATAGTTGAAAACGATTAATCCCGGCCTCCAACATCTGCCTAAAAGGCCTAACACCTTCATCAAACATTCCATTTTGCGCACACACTGCAACCAAGGAGTTCCATGAGATGCTATCCTGTAGAGGTAAATGATAGAACACTTGCCTTGAGTCTTCATCTCTAGGGCATTTCGCATACATGTTGATCAAGCCCACTTCCAATGAACAAATTTACATCAAACTCATGTCTTATAGCACACCCATGAATTCCCTTTCCCTTCAAAACATCCAAATAGTAAGCAAACATAAGAAGCACACTAGGCATGGTAAAACAATCTGGCTTCAAGTTAGCACGCCCCATGTCCCCAACCGACATCAATGCTTCCTCATACATCCCATTCCATGCACTCCCTGCTATCGCAATATTCCAAGAAACAATATCCCTTCTCGTCATCATTTCAAACACAGTTTCCTCACGCTATCAGTATGAACACAATGAGTTCGTTGAGGACTTTCATCGATTGTTTTGAATACATAACCACCTTTTACGCTATTGCCATTAACAGTATGTAACGTTGAATACTTATTCATAAGGGCATTACAAGTATACAGATCAAAATCCACACCATGTCTTATAATGCAACCATGAATAGACTCACCTAGCTTTGAGTCCATTAAAGCAGCACAAGCTTTGACAACAACTGGGAACACATTTTGCTCTGGGTATATCCCGAAAGCTCTCATTCTGACAAAACAAGTCATCGATTGTGAAAAAAAAGGCCATGGGATGCGTAAGATTTGATGAGTGACTTAAAAGCAAGAAAGGGGGGTGAAAAGAGAGTGTTGAAACTGATAATGGATTCAGGTAAGAGAGTGAAGTTAAAGAAAATGGGGAGGATTGAAGAGGAGAGAGAGTTGGAAATGGGTGGGGTGATTGTGATTCGATGATTTGGGTATGGAGTTGTTTGGCTTGCGATTTGGTTGTGATTGTTGATGGGAAACTTTACGGTGCTTCTGTGGAAATCATTGTATTTGAATTGTTTCTTACCAAGCCTCTTCTCACCTCACCATTGTCATCGGCCAAGAAGCTCGTCCTCCACAATCAAATCAAATCAAAGGTTTGATATCAGACTCAGTTGTGCAATTCAAACCAGAGAAAAAAAAAAGAGCCGTTGATGAGGCTTATGCTTTTAAATTGCAGTTGGGTTCCATCTCTATTATCTAGTATACCTCTATTATTAATATCAATATATTGGGTAACTGATTTTTGAACAAAAAGATAAAATTTTCTTCTACAACGGCAATATTTCGTTACAAAACCCTATTACGCCTAATATTATAAAATTTAATATTGAAAAAATAAGGTATATAATTTTTTATTAGACATAATAATAAAAATTATTTTATTAGTCATAATTCATATGTATGTTATTTCTGATGCCATTATACGCCACATTGAAAAAATAAGGTACATTTTTTTATTAGTCATTATAATAAAAATTCTTTTGTTCCTTTTAATTTGTATATGACATGAAAAAATTATACATTTGATGCTCAAAAATTTGTTTTGTTGAAGCTTAATGTATAACAATTAGACCAACAAGTTGTAAATCTAATAGTATAACACTAAATTCTTTTAATTAAAATCTTAAATTCGAGTTTTGAGAATGAAAAAACAGACACTAAAAGAGTCGGTCTTTAAATTGGGTTTCACAGTTGCTCGAATCAGAATAGTTGATTTTTCAAATACCGGTGGTCCAGTACCAAAAAAATCATGCATAACAATTACAAAAGATTAAATACTTTGTATGAAATTTTAAATGCAATGAGGGTTACATTCTTTTTTTTATTATTATTTGAACTCATGATCACCGGATTGGAAGAAGTGATTGTCACCACTAGACTGTTCCATTGGAAACGAATGCTACATTCTGAGGGATTAAAATAAGTATATCTCAAAATTACATAGTAAAATATATTAAATTTTAATTCACTTAAATTAAATTGCTAATTATTATATTATAGAAAATTACTTTAAAATTATAAATTTTTGCCCTCACCATTGCAATACGGGGGCATCAACTTATTAATTTGTATTTCAATACCTTAATTAGGATTCTGAAACAAAATTGTATCAAATTTCACTATGACTTGGGACTCTTTTTTTTTTTTTTTTTTAGGTTATATTCCGATTTGAACTTGAAATTAGCGGATTAAGAGAGGGGATTGTGACCATTAAATTATCCTTTAGGGACACTGACCAGGGACTCAAGTTGATAATGACAACCGGGAAGTGATTACACCTTATTGCTCTATTTTATTCTTTTCACCCAAGGAGTAAGAAGAAAGAGCAAAAATCTTATGAATTATGAATTTTATAATTTGAGCATTACAGAAATATAATTAAAATAAATAAATATTGAAAGTTTACCTACACCCACAATTTTCCTTGCAAAGAGAGTGAAAATTCATTAGAAGAAATAGCTTGATTACATCTCCTCGAGATTTAGTGCGTATTTGGTTAAATTTATAAATTTTTCAAAACAGTTTATCTGATATTTGAAAGATTATAAATTTTATAAAATTTCTTTATTTTTTTTAAAGAGATTATAATCTCTAAAAATAAAATGTTTAAAACTTAGAAATTTCTTTAAAAAAAAAAAAGCCCACATCTCAAGTTTTTTTTCTGCATTTTATAAACTATTATATTTTAATCTACAAATTAACTAAAAAACCTACGTTAATATTTTATTATGCTAACTTTATCCTATCAATGTTACTAAATAATTATTTGTATGATATTAATGATATTATCTCATTTTCAATTATCTTGTCAACAAAAATGGTTTTTTAATACTAAAATATGGAAGCACGAGACCTAGTAAGACACTGGAACCATACTCAAAGTAATCCAATAGTATTTGTTGAGTTCATTTTAGATAGTAGCTCTCCTAATGTAATTTTTTTCCATTTTTAAGTTTTAAATTCAAAACTTGATTAAGAGATTTAATATTCTCATTCATTAGACTAACTGACTGTTGGTTTAGAAAGCAATTCAATTGTTTTTATATTCACCATTCGTATAGCACACATGAAACAAAGAATCATTTTTTTGAATGGTAGATAAAAACTTTTTGTACAGGCATAAGCGAATCTGTCTCTACAATGAGGTTTCGTTAGCCATGGTTCCAAGCTAGCTTCAAAGCAAATGGTATAAAGTTCTGCTTTTAATATATTCCCCCAACCAATTCTTCTACCAAAACTGAAACACCAGGTTCCCACTTCATCATGACAAAGTCCTCCTATAAACATGATGACAGTGAAAGCGTAGCCCCATCCACATCCACATTAATAAATTAGGAGGAGATGGTCGCCAAGCAATCAGTTCAACTACATGATGCGAACCTCCTATTTTAGTACGTAGTTTTGAACTTCATAAAATCATCAGTTGTTGGCCAAACACAGAGAAAAGTATTAGCTGGCCATACAAAATCCACTTAGAAAAGAAGATTACTCCTTAGCTTCCATGGATACCAACGGACGAAACCAAAAGCAAGTGGGCCAAGGCACCCCATTTTCAACAAGAAGCATTCTTCCGGCTTAGATTACATGAGACCCAGTCCTTTAGAGGTAGTGAACAAAAAATGATCCAAACAAGAATCATTAAACCATCTAGTTCAGATAGTATGGGAGGAGGCACAATCTGGAAGCAAATGAAAAATGCTTTCCACCTCACAATCACACCTGGGGCACGTACTCGAAACAACAAAGCCATGCCATTACAAGCTTCTCTTGGTTATGTGCCACTAACCATAGAAAATCTTTAATTCTGGGAAAGGCATCCATTTTCCATATTTTTATTCAAGCAAAACTGAAGTACTCTATCAGAAGCCGACTTAACTAAAAATAATCCATTGGGAGAGGTAGACCATTAAGGAGAGTAGACTGTCGTCTTGGAAAGCTAATCAACTATCATTTGCAGGGAAAGCAACCTTACTGCAAGCTGTTACTAGTACTATTGCAAGGTATACCATGCAATCAGTTCAACTCCCAATGTCATGGCCTGTAAAATTGATGCTCTAACTCGGAATTTCTTATGGGGTTCGACGGATTCAGGTGTTAGGAAAACTCCATTGTTGAAATAGGATTCAATTTGTCAACCTAGGGAGGAAGGTAGCTTAAACATCCAGTGAACAAGGGATATGAACATTGCTCTGCTTGCTAAAATGGGGTATTCGCTCTAAATACTTGTGGGGGAAATCATTCACTCAGGCTATCAAGAAGATTTCATACCAACGAATAGTCTGTCCAGTAGGATATAGTGGTAAATCTCTTAATCAAGATCTCATGTTCTAGTTTTTAGAATGGAAAAAATTATACTGGAATGGTAGCTCCTATAATGAACCACCACAAGTCACCAACCGGATTAATCGGAATATAACTTCGAATTCTGATTACTCTAACAAAAAATCAAAAATCAAAAATCAAAAATCAAAAAGTTTTCAGATTTTCACACTTGGCAAAGCATGTCAGAAAGCAAGGATTTAGTTAATACTGGCTATTCAAAACTAGTACTTAATAGTAGTAATCAGATTTCTTTTTAGCATGATAAATGGTGTGTAACTATACTCCATCTGATGTATGCCCATTACCGAATATAATAACTTATAAACTCACAAAATATTTAACAAGAAATTTAAATATTATTTTATTCTATCCTTTTAACAACTTATTTTAAAAATAAGATTTACGAATTTACACAGTTTGTAAGTTCTTTGAAATAAATTTTGCCAATGGGCCTTAATCCTTTTATCAAATAAAAAATCTCATCTTAGAACTTTGAAAATTGATTTACATATAAAAGTATTTAGGGCTTGAACTTTCAGTTTTGGGTAATATAGTTTTCAATTAATGCATGTTAATTAATTCCCTAAACTTCAAATTAACTTGGAATTTCAGTATAATTTAACCATCTGCTCTCTCCCTCTCCCTCCCTCTCTCTCTCTCTCTCTCTCTTTCTCTCTCTCTCTCTCTCTCATCAAACACGGAACAGGGTATGATTGTGGAAGGACGCGTATTGTCTATTGCATTGATGGTGTGCTGCTCATTGTGTTCTCTCTCTCTCGCCAATCAAATAGAGAACTAGTTATGATTGTGGAAGAAGATGAATTGTCTATTGCTTTGATGATGTGCTGCTCATTTATGCTAAATGAGTGTGAGGCTGTATGGACGGTATTGAAGTCACAATACACGAGCACGATTAAAGTCGAGTTTTAGTTTTCTTTTTTTTTATGAAAAATGAAATTGGCAATTCTAAGCTAGAGATGAGAAACCCAAAATCCTTAGTCTAGTGTATAGCAAATATGGCAACCAAAGATGGAATATGCATTGAGTTCCAAGCCTGTCTAGAGAGTACACCAAATAGTGTTCCACACAAACAAAGCCAACTAGAGTCTAAAAATGTTAAATATCCTCCACACAATCACTGTCCTCAAATTAGACAAGAACAAGGTAACAGGCTCCAAAGACATAGTCCAATTGGAGAACATGAGAACTTGAATCTGGGGCACTCGTTAGAAGTTTCTCAATCATCTTCTCTTTCGGGTGGGAGACCACAAGGCAAAAGCATTTTCTGCACAGATATTGAAGAATGAAAAGCTCAATGCATCAGAATTTCGGAAGAGAGGTTTAAACTAAAATAGAAGCCAAAGATGTTCATACAATACTCATCACAATGAACATGGACATGACATTGCCAGATTCACCATTCCGTATGGAGGTCAAAAGATTTCCTCTAAGATGAAATTATGCTGTCTGCATTTTTTTTGTTCTAAAACATTCTAGGGCAGCAAAATAAGGTTCAATATTGCATTAACGAACGAAATAGAGAATAGCCTCTTAGTTTAGGTGGGTGCGTTTGGGGAAAGGGAAAAATGCCACTGTAACTGCCATATTAGCAAAAACAAGGACGAGCCATGGAGGGTAACATGCATAAGCAGGATCAGAGGGGTTTGAAAAATATAATAGATCCATGAGAAATACCAAAAACTTCTTATAAAGACACAGTGGCATCAATTACAAAGCCTCTTTTAAGTCAATATATCTTTAAATGGTTTTCTTTTTTCTTTAAATGCTTAAATCCAACATTTTGGCAACCTTCATACAATGACACAAACTGACAGCAGCAACTTTTCAAGAAGGAACCAACGGGGCCATCTCTCTTTTCCAGACAATATGGAAGTATGCAGTAGGCATAGGCACTTGCACCTATAACAGAAGTCTAAGCTTAAGACAAGGATCAATATCATGAATGTTGTTAGAAGCACCATTATCAACTGATAATTGCAATTACAGCATATAAATGATACTCTTTAACATTTTTCAAGCATCAGATTTGAGAGCAATACAATTGATCCTTTTTGGTCTCTTCCTTTCTTTCTTTCTTTCTTTTTTCGTTGGGGGTGATCTTAAGGCAATTGGCCCACACTCATGGGGCCCATAAACCCAATACTTGCTCCAGTTGGGATTTAATCTCAGGTCCTATAACCACCTCCTAGAGACTCTACCAGCTAAGTTCATCTGGTCCTAGTCAATCATTTTTAATGAAAAGGTTCTATAATTCATAATGTGACCACAACCCACATTGAACATATATAATTCATAATGTGAACAAACTTTAGAAGCTTATCTAGTTCACTTTTAGTTGATTCAATAGTTAAGGTAATGTATTTCATTACAATGGATGGTATTCCTTCCCTCCCCGTTCCTATTAGCAAAATCTCGCCACTTAAATTGAAGGACAAGGGCCAAAGCTCAGCTTTAGTCCACCACTCATATGGGATTGTTAAGGAATTAAATTACTAAATTGTATGTAATTGGGGATTAGCTTTCTTCATAAGTTAGTGATTTGTATCCATTGCTTTGGAGAACGTTCGGGTGGATGTGCCCCCCTGAAACATTTTTTTTTTTTTTTTTCTTCTCTTTTTGGTAGGTAGGGGGGGAAAGGAAGAAGAAGGAGAAGGAAGGCCCACTGAAACATTGTTTTAGCAAGCATTGGGATCTAACAAAACCATGTGAAAATTACATTAAAGACGTCAACGTATGAGTTGTGAGCCATATATTTTGGCTCTTCGTTATAGGAGAATTTTCCTTTTGGTAATAGAGATAGGACATATCTCTTTGTTTTGGTATCTTTAAAAGCATTTGAAATAAAGTTGTGAGTATAACATATGTTCTCCTCAAGCCTCTCTCTCAAGTGCCTAAAGTTGGCATTCTTCTCCAACATGCTTTTTCCAATAGACTTTTTATCCCTCTCCTATCCCCTGCACCTCTAAGCATAGATCCCAAACAACCTGCAGGCTGGGTAGTATTTTCTCCCTACAAAAAATTATAATGAATTTTTGCAAGCCCACAGGCTCCAGTGCAATCTTATTGGGGATCACATTCCTAAAGAATATCTCTCTCTCACCTGCCCCTTTTTTTGTCTGGGGGGTGGGGGAAGGGGAGGAAGAAGGGATTTTTACTATCCATTCTTTCCCCTTCCCTTGTTCCGCTGTTCCTGTTAGGGAACAGAGTAAGGGTTCAAAAAATTATCTAGCAAACCAGCTCCTACCACATGGTGTTTTTAGCTTAAAAAAGAATTTCTATTTACACATGCAAACAGAATACATTTATTTACTTAACTGGGTGAAGCAAAATTTACCCTTTGTGCCTAATGCATATAATCCAACAGTAATTTATGTAGTCAACATCTAATAGGCAAGCCAAGTCTCAGGTTATCAACACAAATTGAACAACAACATCAGTAAATGCTGTTCATGACAATTAAAAAAAAAATGCACAAATGAAGAACTAACATTTTAAATAAGAAGTTTCAACAAGAAATCCGAACCTGCATAAAATTGTATCTCTCTCTTCCAATAGATTCATTTTCAGCTACAGCAAAATAGGCCAGAATTGGGCAATGCCCTATATACGACGCATAGCTATCACGCTGAATATTCACTGCCCACTCGCTACAAATTCAAAAAAATATTGAAAACCCATATGTTAAATGTTCAAACATCAGCAAAACAACATATGAATTCTAATACTAAAACATCAAATTTGAAAGTTTTTTCTTACAATCGATTCAAGTCGGCGTGTCCAGTTCCTACGTATTTGGCTTGGAGATGTTCGAGCTGAGAGTTGATGTTGAATCTGTCACTGGCCTGCCCAGAATCACAAAGATGATTTTCGGTTACTAGTTTAAAGTAAAAGCAGGTTAAAAAGAAATTCTTTTGGAAAGTTAGGGTTTATGTTATTGAGTGCGAACTTGAGAAAATAGAACTACCGTTTGGACTTTGAGTTCTTAACCGTAGAAAACTGAAGATACGATTTCAAGAAGTCTTACCTGCATCTTCGTTTCTGTGTTAGAGAGAGAGGGAAAGGGATTCCGTCGGGCTGAGAGGAGAAGAAAGAAAAACGAACAGCTCTCCTCGGAGATGGAGCTGTGTTCGTTTCACTTTTATACAAAACATTATTTTTCCCCTGAGATAAGAAAAAGGAAAATATTAATAGCAAATTTTAGGGAAAAATTATCAGAAAAATGATTTTCAGAATAAAATAGAATTTCAAAAGTCATTTTCTAGCCTTTTTAGGTTGGCGTGTTGACTTTTTTGCTCTATTTTTCTGTTTGACCACAAGGAGCACGTCATTTTACTTTTTTTTTTTTCTTCTAATTTGAACCACAGGTCAATATTTAAAATTTTATTTTAATTAATCTCGACCGAACTGCTATCAGATCTCAAACAAAAGAAAGTTCTTTTACCATTATTTTTATCACTATCAAAACTCAAACTCAAATTCTTGATGTAGAATGTTAGTATCATTTTCATTAGACTAACGAAGTATTGATCATTGTTTTATTTATTTCTCAAAAAGTATTTATAAAAAATATATATATATTTTTAAATTTTGATAGAAAACTATTTTTTTACTATAATATTTTTGGTTAAACAAATGAAGCGTCTAATATATTTGATTAACTCTCTATTAACATGGGTTTTGGTAAAAATTTCAATACTTAATTCAGTACAATGTTAAAATTTTGAAATCCGCTTTCAAATGGTTTTTCTCATTTGGCAGGATTCTAAACCAGTGGAGTCATGGAGTTAGGAAAATTATTTAGGAATCAGATTTGCGAGATGCTGTTTGGATGATCAATCGTCAATGAGATATGCTCTGCCATGCACCATTTGGGAAGTATAGCTTTTGACATTAAAAGCATGCTTAGGTGATTGGAAGCCTCTGCCAATCATGTTTTGGTCGATTTTCTTGCTTTCTACTTAGCCCAAGTAGGGTGCTCAACATGATGATAAGTGCAAATGGTGGGAGTACCCACCTTTGAGACTCAAATGGGTATCTCTAGTAGGATTTAGCTTTTCTTTTCTCTCTCTCATGTACCCTTTAGTTCTAGCTAAATTTTATTTAATTTAATAGTTCTACTTTTTTATGGTTGAGAATGAATTTTGACGTAATGGTAAAATTATTTATTTGGTGACTTCAAAATCATGGATTTAAGACGTATAAATAATTTCTTTACAAAAATATAAAGAGAAAACTGTATATATATATTCTCACCCTTCTATCACTATATTAAGTTGAAAAACATTTTGTACACCAAATGAAACCTTTTTATTTTTTATAGTTTATATAAATCACAAAAACTCAATAATTTATTGGATAGAGATATAAAAATCTCTTACATAAAGACACTTCTTGTTATGGATCAAATAACATTCTTTCTTCCCACAATTCAAAGCCAACTACATCAATATTCGACACTTATGAGTCATCAACCTCTCCATTACTTGAGAAATAGAGGGACTTTTATTTTGGAAAGCAAAATGATATTAAGAAAAGTTGAATAGGTTCCCGAGGAGGGCAAACATCAATGGAGCAGTACACCTAATTTTACTTGAGAAAAAAGATGTTATTTCTATCATTAACTCAATTTAAAAAAGTAATTACATGACAAAATATCATAAGAGGGTTATAATACACATATTGCTTTTGCACCACAAAGAAGACCAAAAGAATTACATCAGGGGTTAAAAAAAATAAAAACAAAAGAAAAAAATAAATTATAGATGTACAAATGACCAACAAAGAAGTGATCCATCCAAGTCAATCAGTAAACCCCCTGAAAAATCTACTTTGTTCATTAGGCTTTGCCTTCACTTCATATATACTCCAACATGGGAAACAAGAATTGACACAAATGCCTCACTTCAGAGGAGCCTTCTCCTCAATGGTTGGAAATTGGTTAAGCTTCTGAGCAACTTCAAGTCTTGGAGGTAAGAGGTTGAGAAAACTCCCTTGCCTGGGTTGAGTGGTGTCCTCCCCGGTCTCATCATCTGTATCATGTTACATTATCTTAGAAGATAGAAAGGTTAAGCACGATGATGTACATATGGAATTATTTAACCTTTATTTCTAGGGAAATGAAGCAAAGTTAATTGAAACCTTTCATCTAAAAATGGCAGAAACATCTCAGAATATATGGGGATAACACAAGATGAACATATACTTCACAGAATTGAAGTAAAAAGTTTTGTAGATCAAGTACTATATCTGGAAAATTCATCCAATGCATCATTTGTGTGCATTCTGTAGGACAAGACTATGTATAATAATAAGGGAGGAAAAAAGAAGAACTCTGTTCATGCAGGGGATATTCCATTAAATTTGTTTGAATTTTGAAATAAATAGATAGATAAATAATTTCTCATTAGTTGTCTGTAGTAATAAAGACAATCATAATTGTTGGAAAATGGCTAATATGCTTATGAACAAAATCACAATAACGAAGAGCAGACACTTATGACCAGGCAAATAATGCTGGCTAGCTGCTGACAGCCAAATCTTACAGCGGTACTTTATCATTTGTTTCCATAACAGCTGGAAAATATCCTTGCTCTTCTCCCTTTTCTTTGAAACTATGGGGCATTTAGTATTTTATATGAAATAGCTCCATGTCCCTCAGCACAAACAGTAAAACGTGAGTAAGACATTGCAATGGAAGAATGTTAAAAGGGGAGATACCAAATAGGGTTTTGATGGACGGCCTCTTTGGTTTGGTGCTCTTCTTCTTCAATTCGGCTGTAAAATAAGGGTCCCATGGTCACCGATCACAGAATAATAAAGCAACCACAAGGACTAAACAAAAAACAAGAATTATGTAACAAAATACCATTATTCAATTGGATAAGGATTAAATGTGGTTCCATTATTGTGTTCTCAACATCGAAGTTATCAACAGAACCCAGCTTACCCACCACTATTTTTGGGAAATATAGATCAGCAGTCCCTTAGTATCTTTCTATGCATATTTTATCTTTCTTGTTCCTTTTTCCATTTTTTTTTTCTTTTTTGAAGGCACTGCCACAGATGGAAGCACATTGCCAAATAGTGCACTAGGCAGGCACGCGATGCCAGCCAGGAAGGAACTTGCAATCACATTTAAAGCAAACTTAAATTCAATACCAGATTAAGAGAAGGAAGAGTATACCTATTCCTGGAACTTGATGATCGTTTATAATTTCAAAATTTTTGTATGTATAACCCACAAAATTAATGTCCTTGGATGAGAGCATCTGCAGCAAAGTAGAAACACAACCAAAACAATGAGCAATTTTGCAAGCAATAAAAATATTGTGCAAAAGAATGGTGGTGGGGATGCTTGAAACATAGGTCCAACCACAATCATTAATTGGCTCAAGTAATAGAAGCAAAAATTGTATAATCTACCAACCTTCCTCCATGGGCCTGACTTTGCAGAGGTCTGAACTTCATTCTCAGTCTGCAACAGCAGAGAGCAAACATGAGAAAAGGAGAAACGCCAGGAACAAATATCTAGACATAGGAGTGCTATTAGAACAAAGAGTCACCAAGATATTTACCTCTTCAAACTTCTCAAAATTTTGAGTATCCAATTCACCGTTCACCTCAGGAATAAAAGCAGCTTCCATTTGGTACAATTTATCCCACTGAACGCCTTCAAACCAAGGATGTGCCTAAAAATTGAGAAGGCAAATGTTATTCCAGCATTTCATAGGCAAGCCCAGTATTTAGAAAGAATCAAAGAACCCACACCTTTATTTCGTCAGCACCCTTTGTTCCAAGCCTCTGGTCCACGTTACACAAAAGTTTGCTAATAAGATCTTTGGCTTCCAGGGATAGCTTTGCCTCTTCTGGGAATTTCAAATGAGTTCTCCAGTTTACTATCTGCAGAAAAGAGTACCAGATTAGACAATACAGTTTAATAAGGGAACCATAAGTTCACAATTAGGCTGATGAAGTTGAAAACATTCTTAAGAAGTTAAAGGAAAAAGAACATTTTGTGAAAGCATAATTTGCATTTACAGAAAAGCATCACAATAGCTTGTGGACAAGCACAAATATTTGGTGGAACTTCTGGAAACAAAGAAATTGGGTATTTGTTGAGAGAGTTATGAGCAGGCAAAATCATGTAAGCATGGTCAAATGTGTCATTCACTGTGCAAACTCTACAACAATTGAACACTAAGACCTCAGTAACAGCCAGATGATGTGCCATCCACCAATATTTTATGGGATCAATAGTACTTGTCACCTCTTGTCGAACCATGCTTCAGGTGTCTTCAGGACTGTCGCTTTAAGTGGATCTCTTAAGGGATTGGCAATCTGTAATTTTTTAATATTCTCTTTGCTCTTGTATAAGGATGCTTCATCATCCTCTCTCCTAGGACTATTTCTTTTTTTCTATCTAAAAATAAGTGGGAAAGAACTGCCAGTGGTTAAGATACCAAGAATGTTAAATAAAATAAGCTCCCTATGCCTACCACCAAATTTGTCAATCTTTCTCATAGTTGATGAACTTGTGCACAATCTGGATGCTCAAAGGAATCTTTGTGTGGGTCTTCTAGCATTTAGTTGTGTTATTTCTTCAATTATGGCTGAAGTAGAGTTACACAGCAATTTAGATCAAAATCTAGCTTCAGAGTCATTGGCATAGAAGCCTTGACCAGGTTCTCGATAAGCGAAAACCCTTGTTTGATAAGCAGATTAATTCACATATAATGATTAGTAGTCCCATTTGCTAAACTAAACAAATGCAAAGGTACAAGCAAGCGAAAACATTTTTAGTCAAAGCTAGGTTATTTTCTTGGTTTATTTATTTATTGGTTGAGAACGAGGAGGGGTAGGTGTTCTAAAATGCATGACTAAAGGCAAAATCCCAAAAGACATAAATTATGTAGAATTCATTAAATAAGTATCTCTAACAAAGTGAAACAGGAAAGAGACGACAATGCAAAATAGAAAAGATTTAAGAGCATGCCAAGAACTTTAGGCAAGTTAAATTTAGTAACTAGAATGGATAAGAAGTACTTCAAGAGTACCTTCCTACAAGTTGACATAGGCTCATCCGAATAGAATGGCGGATATCCAACGAGCATCTCATACATGATAGCACCAAGAGACCACCTAGAGAAATATGTCAAGAAAGATCAGCGAAGTGTGTATCTTAAAAATCGAGTGAGACATGAAAATACAATTAAAGAGACCAACCAGTCACATTCCATTCCATATCCTTTCTTCAATAAAACTTCAGGGGCAATATAGTCAGGCGTACCAACTGTTGAGTAAGCCTGCAGCATTCCATATAAAAGGTTCAAATAACCATTCATTAACTTTGGCACTATTCAATCCATCCTCACAATAAAAATCTACCAGACTATCAAACACATGCACCAAAGAGAAGGTGATTTTGGGTCTTTCAAACTCATAGCCAAAAATGTTCTTTTTCTGTAGAACACTTGAAATAGTAAACACAGTGCAAATAACATCATAATGGAAGAACATTTCTCATTCGATGCAACAAGCTACTTGAAACTGAAAGCATTTGAATCACATGCGATTAGGAACTCACAAGCATCCTCCTGTTCTTCTGCCAATGTTGCAGTTGCTCCTGCTGTGTTCGTTTTGGAGGTGCAGGCCGCCCATCACTTTGAAGAGCCCCACTAAGATTACTTCTTAGAGAAAAATCCTTTTCTTGGAGATTAGTGCAGTCTAGTGGTTTGCATAGTCCAAAATCTGATAATTTCATGTGACCGTTTCTATCAAGAAGTAAATTGTCAGGCTTGATATCCCTGCAAAAAATGATAAAAAAGGAACATTACTCTTCAAGTAGCTAAGCAACATAAAAAGGTATATTTCCAATGATAACCCACTCAACAAACCTATGAATATAGTTATGCTTATGGATGGACTCAATGGCTAGAACTGTTTCTGCAACATAAAACCTGGCCTCGTCCTCAGTCAATGTATCTTTTCGCATCAATAAAGTCATCATATCTCCTCCAGGAAGATATTCCATGATGAGATAAAGAAACTCTGCATCTTGAAAGGAACAGTAAAGCTTAACAATGCAATTGCTATCAACCTCAGCTAGAAGGTTCCTTTCAGCTTTGACGTGCTCAACCTGATCAAATTTTGAACAATACTGTCTTTAGGGCATATGGATTACAAAATTAATAGAGTCACATAGCAGACCGGACAAGATGTATACTTGGCCTCTGCGAAGCATCTCAGATTTCTTGAGCTTCTTCATTGCATATACATGTCCTGTTGTTTTCTCTCTACAAATTCTGACCTATAATGGAAAAGGAGAATGATAACAAAAAACAAACGATAAAAAAAATAAAAAAAATAAAAAAAAAATTAAGTATATACTTTAACTGGCAGAAAAAAATTGCAACTCCATGGACAATCTCAAGAAAAAGGTATTCTTAGTTAGGGCTTGGGGAAAAGGCATTCACGACTGATCACTGGATGCAAAAGGACAAGAAGAAGCCAAAAGGGCACGGATGGTGGCATTAAGGAAGAGGGAACCAGAGGCCCATAAATTCCAAAAATTACTCCCCAATCTTCATCCTAAACCAAGAAGTAAAATGAGTAACCTATTAATGAAGGTATGCCTAGCCAAATAACATACAAAAACAACAACAACAACAACCTAGACCTTCTGTCCCAAAATTTGAGGTCGGCCGTATGAGATACAAATAATGAAATCGTTTAAAAAAAAAAAAAAAAAAAAAAAGATTTAGTTTGTGCGGATTCTCCTACCCCACTCATTCCTATCTAAGAGCATCTCCTCAACTACATCCATCACTATCATATCTTTACGAATGCATTGCATCCAAGTTTTCAATGGTCTACCTCTACGTTTTATTAATTCTTCTATATTTAAGTTCTCTACTTTCCTAACCGGTGCGTCCATAGGCCTTCGCCGCACATGTCCAAACCATCTCAGACGGTATTCTCGCATCTTGTCTACAATTGAACTTACTCCCAAATTATTATGTATCTCGTCATTTCTGATTCTATCAATTCTAGTTTTGTCACACATCCACCTAAACATTCTCATTTCAACTACAGCCATTTTTTACTCTTATTGTTGTTTAATAGCCCAACATTCAGTACCATATAATAGAACAGGTCTTACTGCGGTCCTATAAAATTTTTCCTTTAAATGTAATGGTATCGTGCGATCACAGAACACTCCGGATGCCTTTCTCCATTTCATCCAACCCGTTTGAATTCTATTATTGACATCTCCATCTATATTGCCATCATTTTGGATGATAGAACCAAGATATCTAAACCGTTTGCTCTTAGGGACTTCTCTTCCTTCCAATCTAATCGTTTCTCCGTTATCCTGCTGGTTGTCACTAAACTTACACCTCATATACTTAGTTTTAGATCTACTCAATCTAAATCCTTTAGATTCTAACGTATCCCTCCATGACTCTAATTTAGTACTGATACCCTCTCTAATTTCATCGATCAAAACTATATCATCTGTGAAGAGCATACACTATGGTATTTCATCCTAAATATTTTTCGTGATTTCATCTATCACTATTGCAAATAATAAGGGACTCAAAGCCGAACCTTGATGTAGCGCAATGTTAATAGAAAAGCTATCACTCAACCCCCCACAAGTGAGGGGATGCAGAGCTTTGCCAGATTTGATACAGAATGGATGCAGAGCTCAAATAACAGCCACAATTTCTGATCAATAATCACCCAAGCACATTTAAAATGTACGAACCCAGCAAATTTATGCCAAGGATTAAGCTCTAAGAAGGTTCTTTAGAAAATCTCCCAACACACCCAGCTCCACCAGACATTAGTGGCAGGATAAATGCATGAATTTGACAATGCAGGGCACATATGGTGACTCAAGGAGACTTTCAGGATTCGATTGTAGTTTTTCCACTCTAGAAGATCGGTTCTGACGGCAGGGTTAGTATTGAAGGGGCAAGGATGTGTAAGACAATCACTCAATAAAAATGTCATCATGACATGCTGAACTTAACAGAAAGCACAAACACATGATAATTGTTAGAGCTACCATAAATGAGAAGTACCATATTCCTTGTATAAGAAAGGAAGGCAAGCAAAGCCAGGTGACTCAGCAGAAACTGCACAATGCCCTTTCAATAGGAAGAATTACCTAAAGGATAATGAAAGATTATTTTTTAATGTATCGAGTCAAGAATGAAACTCATACCTCCCCAAATGCACCCTTCCCTATCATTGTCAATGGCTCAAAATCATCAGCACCCATTTTATGTCTCTGAAGACGCATATACTCTGTTTCCTTCTTCTCCAAATACTTTAGTAAGTTGTTTTGCTCTTCCTCAGATACCTCAGCATCAGCCAACTTCCTTTCCAGCATATTTCGTCTGGATGGAAGAGTTACCAGAAAATCCATCATTTAAAGTCGTTGAAATTTATTATGATCATGATAAGAATATCAGTGATACTTTATCATGAAAAAGAGAAGGGGGGGAAAAAGAACCAAAGCCCAAGTGTTTTAATACTTCATTTATGTGACAAGCTCTCCTGCAAATATGGGCATCCAGTAAAAATGACAGGAATGACTCTTTAAGGAACAATGACCATGAAATCATTTAGATAGGAAACAAAAAAAAAAAAAAAAAGGCAAATGCAACTAGTCCCCCAAAAATATTTGACGAAATAATCACATTAACATGGAGCCACATAAGATACCTCAGCATCAGCAAACTTCCTTTCCAGCATAGTTCGTCTGGTTAGAAGAGTTACTAGAAAATCCATCATTTTAATGTCCTTGAAATTCATAATGATGATGATAAGAATCTCAGTGACACTATGTCACAAGAAATAAAAAATAAAAAAAAAAGGAACCAGATCCTAAGTGTTATAATACTTCATTTATATGGCAAGCCCTCCTGCAAACATGGACATCCAGTAAAATGAAAACAATGACACTTAAGGAACAATGACCATGAAATCATATAGATAGAAAAACCAAAAAAAAAGAAGCTAATGCAATAAGTGGCCCAAATAAGTACATTAACATGGGGCCATATTAAGGCTGCTGACATGCTACCGCCTGACCATCAAACAAACCAGCAGTTTCTTGTTGCATCTTACTCTTCAAAATGACAGAAAGACAAAAAAAAACAACTCTTATGTCTAGCTGCTTACTGGTGTGACCCAGAATATAACATAAGGTCATTGTATTTGATGACAAATAGAACAACAAAGTCAATATGTTTACAGTGAAAGAACTTATCATAATCATGATCAGTAAAATCTATGAAGAGCATTACTACTCACAGCCCAGCCACATTGTTAACTTCAAACTTCAAAGTTTCAAATTATGCATGTGGAAGTTATATAAACCCACAATAAGCTCTATTTACGTTATGCATCTTCAAAGATTACAATTTCAGTTCCAGAGTAGATGGATCAAGCAGTAGTTGAGCATTTCTGTGATAACATTACCCTCAAATATCTTAGGAACAACAAAAGCTTCTACTATAAGAAAGACTAGTTGGCTACATTGGTAGTGCAAACTCCAAAGAGTAGATGCCATTAGCCACCCACATATCTTAAATGAGAACTTTTGCACAGATTCTCAAAGGCAGTCTCACCAAAATCTCAATGGAAATTTTGAATGGAAGTATTGGAAGTCCAAAATCAAACTGTAAAGGCCATCAGCCACTCATTCATCACAAATGTGAACTTCTATATAGCTTCTCACAAAGAAAGAGCTTTCAAGGTTGTTATTGGAATCCATTAATGCCTTTGATAGCAGTCCATTAATGTCATTAACAACACCAAGGAGGTGCAATCCAAAAATCTGACCATTGCAGACCTTTATTCATATCTTCATCACATAAAAATTTCACAAACTGTGTAACTTCAAACTCTTACAGGATTTTTTCTTTTGCACTCACCAATACCCATAAGGGAAGTCCACTTCTCACAATGCCACACTGTTCTTTAAGCACGGAAGAAATATCCATTTGATACAATGAGTAACTAATAGCAAACTCCTCTTCATGGTAATAGCAGCATCAGCAAAATAATAAATACTGAGAACAAATGGAATCCCAAGATGCAGTTGCAGATAATACCATAGGTGCTTTGTTCTGTGCACGGGGCAATAATGGAAATAGTTCGTGACATACAACAATCATATTCAAGCAGTAACTTCTCGTAATTATTATTTTGACGAGTGCAAAGTAAAATGGTCATTAATGAACTTTCGAATGAAAGACTTGGGTGGTCATTAGTGAGTAGCAATTGGTGCACCTGTCTAAACATCGTTTATGAATCCTGATGTGGCAAAACGAATAATCCCCTCGCTTTTCAGCTCAAATTTTAGGTTCAAATATAATTCTGACATTCTTCAACAGGCACATAATTGAAAGCCATAGATTCCTCCTATGGCTTGGAGCCTATAGTTTCATCTTCTATTTTATTTCTCAATGGGGTTCTTTTCAACTGTCCTCTCACAGGACTACTTCACCATTAATCACCGAGGACCATGAGTATTTAACGCACGAGGTAAGGTGGTCCTTGACACATCAAAAGAGACTGAAAAAGTATAGTTGCGCAAGGAACCATTTTTGAGAATATCACAAATAACCAATTGGTAATATTACCATTTTGAAGTTTCCAAACCACCATATGTAACTGTCTTGCAAAGTGGAGTCTTGAAATACTGAATTCATAATTTTGTGACTGGTTTAAATGGGTGAATTTTTACTCTCAATTTGTTTTTGTGAAACGGGGGTTAAAGAAGGTAAGGATCCTTATCATTCCATCCCCTCATCAGAAGCCTACCACAGCGAAATAAAAATCCAATTTCCAGATTGGGAGATAGATGACCGATGTCTTAACTAACCTATTGTCAGTGATACCTGCGATTACATTCAAACAATCCCTTTGCAGTATTAATGAGAAAGGTCAGGTAGCTCCGATCATACATTTCCAGTGAAATGTGCAGAGAATCCGGTAGATTCCTCCCTGGTATCTATTTTCCATATGGCACCCATTCTAGGAATCACCACAATAAGAACAACATGTCTAGCATCATTGGTATGATACAAGTTCAGGAACATAAATAATATCTACAATCAAAGAAACAACACTAATGATGATATTCGAAGGTAAGTAAAATCGGAATTCTAGTAAAAAAGTAAACTATAAAGTCATTAACTCCACATTTAAATTATGACTATCAAAAGAGATTTAAACTCATACCTTTCTTTCCTGTCCTCCAAGTTCTTCATCTGCTCCTTATAGTGCTTTTCTATATACTGCTTGGCAGCTTCAACCTTCTGCTTGGTGATATTTGAAGGTGTCTCCTCAGAGGCCGCAGTTTTGCCCCCTTCTTTCCCACTACTAGTGGCCTCCTTCTTCTTCGACAACTTGCCCTTATCCCTGGGCTTAAATTTACTGAACCAGCTTCTTGCTGATTCCATTGTAATGCCTCAAATTCACAAAACTAACACTCAATTCCTTAATCCAAATTCCCAATCACACAATACCCCCACCAATTCATCAAATTGAAAACTTCAACTTCACAGCAACAGAAACATGTAGATTGGTTTCAATGTCCTGAATTCGCCAAACAAACAGACCCAGATAAGAAGATTGATCAAATTCACTGACACTGACATCAAAATCATATCCTTTTTTTTTTTCCCTACATACTACAGGAGTAGAAAACTGAATTACATACCCAAGTCAGTAAACAAATTCAACACAATTACTCATACCCACTGACACAGTACTCCAAAAAGAATAAAACCCAGATCTAGAAACCTTGCTTAGAACACAATAGTCCCACACGGATCATGTAAAAACCCTAAAATTGCTGACACTGAAATGCAATTAAGAAGGGGAAGAAGACAGAGAGAGAGAGTTACCGCGTGAAAAGAGGAGAGAGAGAGAGAGAGAGGAAAACCCTAGAAGAAAGACAGGGAAACAAAAGAACCCGCCATCTTGGCTTTAGAGTGGAACTAAAGCGACCAACTTTTGTAGTCTGTGTGATGATGTTAGATGCTGATAATGAATCCCCATTTTCTTTTCCTCACATAACTATGTTAGCTCTCTCTCTCTCTCCTCTGTCTATGTTGCTATTTTTAAATCCCATACTTTATTTCCATGTTAAGAGATATAGGGAGAGAGAGAGAGACTGCATGTTCTTTCGACCTTGTTCATAAGCTGTACTCCAATTCCAAGTTGGCCAATTGTGTTCCTTGGAAGAGGAAGAGGAAGAGGAAGAGATTATCACAAAATTCTTCTCTTCAAATTTATTTACTCATTTTCTTTCATGTATAAATATATAATTAAGCATATTCGAACTAAATCCTATTTGACACGCAAGAATGTTTTCCCTTTGACCAGATAAAGAGATGATTGATGCAGCATTCCTAATTTCTACGTAGACTTCATCTTTTTTATTACAAAATATTTTATTTAAATTGTATTTACTATTTTCTTTGCTAAGAAAAGACAGTCGTTGGTAAGACCAAACGATAAAATTATTTTAATCGAAACGAAGTAATAATATGTTAGGAATAATAGTGTAGATATTACAATTTAAAATAATCAATATTATAAAGAATTTTAATAATATTTTTATAACTTTTAATAATAAATTTATAATTTTTAATAACACTTTTTAAATATTAATCAGAAATATACACAAAACTTTTTTAAAAAATAAAATTCAATTGAAGAGTCGCCCTCTTTCTTTATTGACTTTTTTTTTCCTTTTTTATTTTTAAAAAATTAACTAATTCTATTTAAATAATTATATATAAAACTCAATTAAGAGATTGACTCTCTCAATACTTATTTTTTACTCTCAAAATTCAAATTTAAAATATTAATTAAGAAAATTTAGTATTTTACTATTAAACTCACATGACTATTAATTTCTTAGTGTGTTTTACAAAATTTTATCTTTGATTATATATTTGTTTGGAACAATTATTATATTTATTTGAATAAATTGGTCATCAAAAATTTAATTATAATATTGGTTATGATATTCAAAATTTTTTTAAAAAAAAAAATCTCATTACGTGCCTAGGGAATGTAGCAATGATTCATGCTTGTCTAATGCATATGGAAGAACGTTCATGAAGCTATTCATGGAGAAATTTGATCCTAAATAGTTTGGTAAGGACAAGAGAGTTCTAATTTGATCAAAGTGTTACTATTGAATAACCTAAATACCTAAAAATAATTTTCTTATTTAGGTGGGGAAGCTGTCCAACTGCTTGAATTTATGGCTAAATTTATTACTTCAATTTTACCTAATTCAATTAATGTGAATAATCTCCTTTTGGAAATTATTTTTAAAAGAGGTATAATTCTATGATTGCCAATTTTATGGAAAAATATTGAATTTGGATAAACAATAAATCTTTGAATTCAGCTAAAAAGTATTAATTTCTAAAAGTTTTTAATCCAGATAATAAGATCGGAGAGCAATAAACTCAAAACCATTAATTTGGTTCTTAATAAAGTAACCTTTATTTTAGTTATTTATTTCCTTATTTTGGTTTGACACGAGATTCAAACGTAATATTTTTATACGAGACCAGAATATTTTTACTTAGTACTAAAATTAATCGATTTGGAATGTCAAAATTATTAAATCAGATAATTTGTTAAGAAATCAATTTATTTTATTTCGGTATTTAATATTTAGTGAATACGAAAAAAAATATATGAATATTATCGTGTATTTTAAGAATCATAGATTTAAAATTTGTGATTTAACCATTACCCAGGTGAGAGTGAGATTAGATGAGGAACATGCGACCAGATATCATAATTGGCTCAAACCATTTCCGGTTTGGTGTTTTAACTCGGGTCAACATTTCAAATTTCTCTAAATTTTCGAGGAAAAAATCAGCACTAGCTTTTGATTTTTTTTTTTCCCTATTTTTCATAGTAAATTGTCAGATATATCATCATTAAGAGTAAATTTTTATATACTGTACTAAATGTTTTATTCTTTTACCACACTCAACAGCCTTGTTTACAAATAAGAGTTGCATTAGGTTGTAAATTTGTTCCATATAATTATTAATATTAATCCAAACAATGTAGTCTTTAGGATAACAACATTCTATACAACACTATTTAAAACGCGGCATAACGTGTTTGAGAAATAAAAAATTAATATTTTTTTGATAAACTATCGATATCCGATAATCATTTTAGTAAAATTAAATTTGATTCAAGTTAGATTGATTTAAAAGATAAAATTTTTTTGATATTTATTTTTTTTATATAAAATTTGAATTCGATATTTTATTTAAAAAAATAAATACTAATGAATTAATTAGATTTTGATAAAAAACAATAGTTATTGCATTACCATAAGATCTAACAATAATAATAATAATAATAAAGTTATTTTAATAATGGTATTTTTCATTTAATAAAAGTTTTGTGGATTTCCGTTTACACGATAAGGAAAAACATTCAAAGAATCTCGTTTATGTGAGAATTTGAAACGGCAATGTGTTGATTTAATGGTTAAGTTCAAACTAAATTTAAATTTGAGATTTTAATTAAAAAATTTAATCTTCTATCATTAAATCTAAATAATATTGGTCAAAATTGTTACTCATCATAGACGATTGTCTTTAATAACTCTTAAATCTTAATTTTTTATTATATTTATCGAATAAATCAAAATTATTATTAAAATTTAAAATTATTTTTTAAAAAATTATTATCTAATACACTAATTATTAAGTTTGGTGTGCTTTTATTTTTTATTTTTTAATTTTACGAAGAAGATAACATTTTGTGGTTGTAATGCATCACATAATCAGTGCTTATAAACGGGGAGAAATAAATAAATAAATAAATAAATGAAAACGCGTTACGGGGAGGAGAACGCGTGCTGAGCTGGACCACTAAAGATGAATTATGTAATGTTTGCTTTTGGTTCGCAGTTATAGCCTTGAAATCCGCCGGCGCCGATGCATTCCACGTGTCATCACTACAACAAATCTTGCCTCGATATTTCAGAGACATTCTCCCGGTCAAAACTAATTTCTGAACAAAATAATATATAAAGAGATATTAAGGAAAATAAAAAAAAAAAATTCTGAGTGAAAATTTTAAAGAAGTTGAGCTTTGGGTTAGCTTAATCCCAAGTAAAATGACCATTTATCCCTCGAATCTCACTCACCCCTCTTCTACGTGGTTTTTTTTTTTTTTTGAGTAATTATTTTTTTATTACAAATTATTACAGTAATCAGTAATCATGTTAAATTCAACTAAATCTAATTTAAAATAAATTAAATTAAATAATAAAACTTTCACGATATTCATTTTCTCTATATTATTTTAAGATGTTAATTTGATAATAATTTCCTTGATGTCTATTTTCAATTCTTTAATTCTAGATATCAAAACTTACAATTATACACTTAATCTATAATAGATAAATTACCTTTTATGAAAAATTTAAAATATTGAGGAATTAAAACCCTAGTGCTTTGTTTTTCTTTCTAGTTTGGACATCTAAAGCTTCCAAATCTCTTTGGGTGAAGTGAGGGGTTGATGTGTTCAAGTCCTAGTTATCGTCAAGGAGGTTGTTGAGAATCTGTACTTTACAAAGCATTTCATTTTCTTGTGGAGCTTAAAAAAAAAGGAAAAAAGAAAAAAGAAAAAAGAAAAAAACTCCTTTGCTTCTGATTCTTCTCATGTTTGTTTGGGAAGATCACACTTAATTTTGGATCAAGAACAAAAAAAAAAAAAAAAAAGAAATCATCTAGTCCTTCAAGCAGGTGCTGTGAGTTAGCAATTAAAATATTTTTAGGTTTTGCTAATAGAACAAATTTATTTTTTTATAAAGACATATGAATTTTATTTTATTTTAAAATATATAATAAAAAAATTATATATGACATCATGGTAAGTCATCCATTTCGTAAAATGATCTGACTGATCTAACCAATGAATTAATGAAACGATGGATTGATCGAGTTATTTATTGGTTGTGTTTTAAAAACAATGCTTGCACTACAAATTGGGAGCCAATGAATATGCAATATTGGAATTAAGGTGCTAATCAAATAACCAATGATATGAAGAAGACAAAGGAGAAATGCAAAACAAACATAGAAAGGAACAATCTATGAACTTTGACCTTAGTGTCTTGTAATGGACCACATCAAATATTATTATCCAATTGGTTTTGTTGTCATTAGCCTTATTATTGTTGATTAGAAACTAACTTCTCTTCTACTACTTATGATCATAATTTTCTAGTTGGACAAAAGAGCTGGTGACTAGGTTTCTCAAAAGGTTACAACTAATACCTTTATTGAGGAAGGGAATTTTTATGTTATGTACAATACCCAAAAAAAAAAAAAAAAGATTTAAGAAGATGAGTTGAAAATTCATCGTTTTATATGGGTTAGCTTTTCATATAAAGCAAAAAATTTGGTGAGGAAATGATAAAAGTATGATGGGTTTCTTTTCTCTTTATTTGGTATTAATTAATATCAAGATAAATTTTAGCCGTGTATAATATAAAAATATTACTTTTTTCACTCTGGAAAAAGGAGTCGCATATAAAGATATTAGTTTTTTCTTCATAAAAATAAATTAATTTAATTTTGATTCTTTCTAGCTAAAACAAAATTCATTTATTTTCTCTATTTCTTTTAAACAAAAAAAAGTCAATTAAAATTTGTCTTTTTATAAACTTAATACATTAGTTTTATAAATCTCTCAAAAAAAAAAATTAGTTTTGTTTCTCTCTCACTCTCTCTATCTACATTTAATCAAATTTATTTTCTCCACCTAAAACATAATTTGATTCATATTCTTTCTCTCAAATAGAACATATTATATTTTTTCTCTCTAAACTCATTGATTTTCTGAAACAATACATATTATTTTTTTCTCTCTCTCTAAAAAATAAATTTATTTTAAATTTTGTCTCTAGGCACATTAATCTTAAATTATCTATCTATCTATGTGTGTGTGTGTGTATAATCAAATTTAGTTTCTATCTTTAAAACTAAATACATTAGTCTTCTTCACTTTGAAAATCAAATTAATTTAGTTTATTATTTCATTTTGCAAAAGACATCCTTTTAACTCGCCAAAAATGAGGATCATTTTACCCCATTTATGAGACTATTAAGCCCGATATGTTTGGAGATTTGTGCAAAAAATATAGGGAAATAAGGTAAAAAGTAATTCATGCATCTTTAAATTCTCTTTTATACCATAGTAAACCCCACATACAGCAGCAAGATTGGTTACTGAATTTTCAAGAACAATAATGGTGAAGGATATGTAACATATTAGTGATCTGAGCCAAAGAGTTGGAGGTAGAGAATCGTGGATGGCAACATTAACGTATCTAACATACTAAAATCACCTCTCCAAGGGATAGAAAAATGCTTTTTTTTTCCCAGTATAACCGATGGGTATTGGGAGCTAATTCAGAGAGAAACTCTTTCAACATAGTCTTTTCTATTCTTAAGTTTCAAATTAAAGATTTAAATAAAAGATTTAGTATTTTTACTTATTAAACTATCTGTCCATCGATAGAAAAAGGCAATTTAAACGTTAGAAAGAATGCCAAGAAAATGGTACACTTGTGCCGGCGAAATTACTTAAAAGAAAAATGTAGTTGCCAATGCCATTTGATTGCTAATAATTCCGAAGCACTCAATGCTACCTAGCTCTTCTTTGTAAATAATGTCATCCTTATTTAATTCTTACAACTTTTCATTTGGGGCACCCATAATATTCATCTACCCTTTTCATTTCACATTTAAATGTGTACTATGTGTACAATGCCAAGCCATTAAGCAAAGTAAGGATTGCCTTAATGTTGTAAAAAATAGGGCACAGTGATACATCACCTTCTAACTAATTGCTAAAGAGAAATAATTAAAAGTCTCATCTACCATGAATTGGCATGTTTTAAGCTCAAATGTTTTAAATTATTAGTTTAAATTTGAAGTCATACAATTTTTTCCCTAAAAGAAGCAAATTTAGAGTGAGATTTGCTCTTCTGATTTTTTTTTTTAATACCGGATCAATCGACATCCGAAATCATATTTCAACTAATCAAGTTCGAGTGTTGTCGGGTCTAATTTAGGAAGTAGTTCTTCTAATATAATTTTTTCTATTTTCAAATTCTAAAGTGAAACTTGTTTAAAAGATATAACATGTTTATCCACTAAATCGATCATCCGTTGATTGCTCTTTTGAAATTAACCCTTTGAGAATCACACTTGGAACATTGAGAAAGAAACATGAACAATAAAGGAAAAGGAAAGAAAGAAAGGAACCCCAAATAAATAAAAGGGGATAAAGTTTGAAAAAGTAGGCAAATGTAACATGGACAAATTGAGTATAGGAGAGTGGTGTGGTGGGGATTCCCTTGCAATGGGGGCATCATGGGGACCATAATTCAATCCTTTTAGGTAGACATCAATTCAAAGAAGAGGAAGGGGAAAAGGGGCATTAATTCAAAGGAAGAACGAAAAGCAATACATAATGTGGGGTTGATTTACCATAATTTTGTCAAATTGGGCCACTTGATTTGACAATTCTTGGCAATTTTAGATTGAAAATGCCAGCCTTGTGTCCCTCCAATTTGGACATGGGGTTTTCCTTTTTGCATTCCAAAATCCATCTCGGGCATCCAATCCTAATTATTATGCACCGTATTTGCGAGAGATCCAAGAATTATGCACTTTGACTTGGGTTACTCAGGAAAGATGTTGCTAGATATTTGAAGAAACGTTGCTTAAAGTCAATATGATGGTAACATGGTCTCTTTTCGCGCCATTACTACTAGCACTTTAACGAAAATGAGAGTGAGAAAGAGAGAGATGTTTGATTTCCAATTTCCAATTTTCAATGGTGGACTGGGATCGGATACTCCACTGGTAAGCTTGAGAGAAAAAAAAAAAAAAAAGCAAACCAATGGACTTCACAAAATTCCAATTATTTCAAGACAGCAGGAGTAGTAATTTTGCATTAACAATCACAAAACGAAAAAAACTTGCCCAAAACATCAAGTGCAAAGATGACCAAAGGGGAATTGTACAATAAGCACATCTGACTGCAATTTATTTATGTGTGTGTGTGTGTGTGTGTGTGTGTGTGTGTGTGTGAGAGAGAGAGAGAGAGAGAGAGTTTGTATCACACGAGTTTAAGTGTTGAGTGAAACTACAATATGCCTGGAGAACAAAAACAGCGACATTTCATGCAAATTGCGATAGAAAAACAAAAACAACGAACAAAGGAAGAACATGGTGTTTCAGATGAGACATAAGAGTCTGTGGGGGAGGTACCATCGTGTGTCCCCAGACAGGGACTCTCCATGGTCCTACTATGGTCTACATTGCCGTTTGCCAACTTCGTAAATATTAAACAATGCTATTCCAAAGGAACAATCTAATGATCCTAACTTCATTTCCCGAATCTAGAGATCGTTTAAATCTGTGACCAAAAAAAAAATTAAACCATGCTGAACCATGCGAGGGCGTTCTCTCTCTCTCTCTCAAAATGCTATTACAATGTTTATGATATAAGTGGCGAGTTGTTATGAGTTATTTACGTAAATATTATGAAAATGGACTATCGTACTTTTTTTACCAAGTCGATATCTAAGATATCGACTTTAAAGTTGACATTCAGGATATCGACTTTGAAGTCGACATCCTGAATATCGATTTCAATGGTTCCCAAACACCACCCATATATGATATTATTTAAAAAAAAAAAAAGAAATATAGGGAATCATTGAAGTCGACATCCAGGATATCAACTTTAAAGTCGACATCCTGAATGTCGACTTCTATTTTAAAAAAAAAAAAATTACTTCACGGGCAGTTTTTTGGACACGATTGAAGTCGACGTTCAAGATATCGACTTTAAAGTCGATATCTTGGATATCAACTTCACTAGTTTGGGAATAAAAAAAAGTACAATTTTTATCAGATTTTTTGTTTTTTTCACAATATTTATGTACATACCCCGAGTTGTTATTTCCCCTATTTTATCACATAATTTTTCAAGGAAAATTTTTGAAATTTCAAGAAAAATTTTCTTTCCAATGATAAAAAAGCAAATTTTAATTCTCTTTACTTTTATTTTCTTTTGGCTTTTATTATCAATATCCGAAATCATACTTTGATTAATCCGATTTGAACATTTATAGAAAATTATTTAGATGACGGCTCTTTTGTTATAATTTTTTTTTATTTTTAAATTTTGAATCCAAAATTTGATTAATTAATTTAACACTCTATCTCAGTAGATTAATTATCGCTTAGAGATTCACTTTACCTTTTACTTAAGCTAGAAGAGGCTAACTTTTCTAGTGGGCAATAGCAGAAATAGACTTCAACATGGCTAGGTTGTGAACTGCCACCTATTGATTTTGGGGGCTGTTCTTTTACCAGATTTGTCATTACTAGATTTGAGCGTGAGCTAACCTACCCAGGCCACATTCTTGGTGGGTTTGACTGAGTACAAAATTTAATCTCACAAACTTATTTAGGTCAAACACGCATAGGGTTGAGGAGCAATGAGGATTGGTCTTGGAATTATTCTTTATGTTAAAAATTCAGTCTTGTCTATTACAATCTAGTTCGTCTTCAAAATAAAATAGTTTGGAGAAAAGGAGTAGCCACAGTGTTCAGGTTAAGGTGGGTTAGGTGTCACCCACCCAAACCTCAAGGGACTTTCCCTTAGGCATCCTATTCTCTCAGAAAGCCTGGTTCAGAAATTATACACATAGAGCCGAGCACAGCTCGACCTAAACATGGGTCAGGCTTGGGCACAAAGTCTCCGCGTTGCCACCCTTTAAGTCATGCTGAATGTTGAAACTTTTTTCATAAATGGATTCCTTTACTTGCAAAGGAAGGCTGCGTAGAGGACATGCCTCTCCAGACTTTCAATACAAATGGGGCAAATGTACAACAAATAACTACCTAACCATCAATTATCTTGACACAAGATGAGGAGACCACGACCCTAAAAGCCGAAAAAAAAAATAAAAAATAAAAAATAAATTAAGGTAGAGAAGGCTTTGACCACCTTATTCTGTCAAACATAGACAGGCAATGTATGTGCTAATTGTTTGAATGCATTTATGCGGTTTTATGCATATGGGACTTTACATGACACCTCCAACAATGAGGGCAGTACCAGCCATCCTTGAGGGGCCTTATGGACATGATGACCACTATTAGGACCTTTTGAGAGGACATATCTTATAACGAAAATCTCAAAGATAAAATCGTCACAGAATTCTGAGGCACGATGATCCAATAGAAAAAATAAGTAAAATTTGGGGCTTGTATCTCTAGCATGACCACAACCTCAACGAGTATTGTTCTTGACGGACAATTCAAACAGTAAAATCTTTCTATTTCTATTATCTATTTTTTGATTTAATTCCGTTTGATTGTATTTTTTTATACAATTAAAAAAAAAAAACTCTACGAGTATTAAGATTTATGGGTATTGGAGGTGAGTTTTAATTCCATAGATTCCGGCTTCTGTGCTTCGAAAGATGAATTAAAACCTGCAAAAGACTATCGGATGGTACTCCGACAGGAGAGATTCCGATACTCAAATCAGAAAGAACGATTTTCGAAAGAAATGAAATAAACTGAGTAAGAGAGAGGGCTAAGAATGGGAGTTTTGTGGTTTATGTGTCGAGTGTATTGTATCAGAGAGCGTACCTGCAATATGGCATGTAGAATGCTTTTATAGGTTGGTCGTTTGTGAGTCGTACGTACTCGGGACGTTGTAACCCTAGTTTTCTTGTAAAGTTACCATGAAATCTCGGGACTCCATAATCAAATATTTTTAAAAGATTTGAAACCCTTATCATTTGGAAAGTCTATCGTGCCGAGGAGATTCATTTTTTTTATTAGATTTCAAAGGTTTTCTTCCTTATTTAGAAAATATATGTAGTAACCGAATATAAAAAAGTGCTAATACGAATCTTAACTAAATATTACCTTTAGACGATGAGGGTAAACAATCAGCTCCTTATCAAAACGGTCGATCGCCAACCAAAGAGAAAAGCATCGTTTTGAACTTACCGAATGCCTTTGAAGGCCACGAACCGATTAGGCCATTACCAATAGGAGTTAACCGAAGAGTTGGTCTACTTCTACCCTTTGGTGGATAAATCCCTTATTGCTGACACACCTATATGTGAAATGCTTATTGGGTCATGGGCTTTCAAGACTTTGGGTGCTGCCCTAATGGGCCTTTGGTCTATATCCCATTATTTGTTCCCAACTGGTGTCGTTTCGTAAAAAACGCGCCATAAGTAATGGCCATCGAAAAGGTGTTCTCAACTTTTAATGCAGCATGTGCTACTTCAAACCCTGTGAATCATCTCCAATACACTTCATAATGCGTGACATTTGAACGGATCGAGGATTGTTGCGTTTTTCTCTCAACCGTTTCATCTTCCAAGAGTGTTAATATGTTCAACCCCTAAATAAATGTTTTATGGGAAGTTTGAGGGATTAAAGCCCTTTATTTATTGCGCACGTTTCTCATCAAACTATTTCGTCTACCCAAGGTTACGAAGATCATGTATCTTCAGCTATAAATACATACCGCATGATTCAGTACTGCATTAGAGAAACTTTATGTGTTTACACTTCTGTAAGTTCTTTTTGTTGAGAATCTGCTATTCCGAGAGATTTTTCAGTGATGGGTTTTGAGCTGTGAGACTCTGCAATTTAGAACATTTCTGCCGATGTAAGGTTCCGTCAAAGATGGGGCTGCTGATGCAAGGTTGCGTCATGTCGTTTGATATTCGGACGTCGTGATGGGAACCGTCAGGGTTATTGATCTTAAGGAGGACAAAGTATTCCGTGATGAAAACTCTCCTCTCAAGGTTAGGATCATCGTCCGATGCATGGCGCAATAGATGATTGAGGATATTTCGATGGTATTTTCTCCAATCGGGCGATGAGAGATGTCGAGAGGTGGCGAGAGGCTGGGCATGGTAGAGAGTTTGAAAGCTGATGCATTCTCACAGTTTCTTTGCGGCCATCTCGTACCTCCTTAACCCTTTTCTATAGTCTTCTTGTCCGAGTTTGGCTACTGAGATTTTTGAAATTCTCTCTTCCCTCTTCTCTTTTTATTGTTTTTGTACTCTCTAGTTCTGTCGATTAATCGCGGCTATGTGACCTTTTTGTCCAAGGACAATTCTATAAATTTTTTATGTATTTCTTTCGGTCTAACTCTAGGACTTGTAAACCATGTTTTGTCCATGTAATTTGATGTGTATTCATTATATGGAAATAAAAAAAGAGTTTTGTTTTATTTGCTTATCAATCTTTATCTTTTGCTAAATCTCCACCAATAGAGTCCGAGTGCCTGAATGAGTGATGTAATTGGTGAGATGATCATTTTACAGACTTGTCGGGTAGTGCATTGTTTTACGAGAGCTGTTCATGAGCGAAGATATTATTGGGCATCTTGACAAGAGTTCCGATTGCCTAAAGAGATAGATCTTCCAATACCATTCATATACTAAAGTGAATCATACTCGTTCGCTAAAGGGAATGCTCTTCTGTTTATTCATTTATCCGATAGGATGGGTTACACATAGTTGGGAGATATATCCCTTATTGCAAACATGCTATAATCGGTAGAATATTTGATAGAAAGTTTAATTAATAGAGTGGGATGCACCCTTTTGACTGAGAGATATATCCTTATCTCGTTCGTTAGAGATCAACTGATAGGATGAGCCGTATTTATCCGTTTGGGAGTTATATCCTTTATTGATGATACGCTACATTCGATATGAACTAACCGATAGGATGGGCCGTGCCTACCAGTCTGGAAGTCACATCCCTTCGATAAGCCATTTTCATTAGAAAACGATCGATATGATGGGTTGTGCATATCTTTCTGGGAGTTAGGTCTCTTATTGATGACATACTTCATTTGTTAGGAATCAAATGATAAACTGGGCCATGCCTGCCTTTCTGGGAGTCAGATCCCTTATTGACGACACACTTCGTTCATTAGGAATCAAACGATAGGTGGGTCGTGCCTGCCTTTCTGAGAGTCAGGTTCCTTATTAACGACACACTATATTCCATAGAAATTAACCGATAGAATAAACAGGAGGGAGAATCATAGAAGTCTTACTTGATAGGAGACTCTTCTGATCAAAGGGGCAATACAGCTTACTGGTAGTAGATGCGCAAGTTTTCTGAGTTTCAAGTTCTAGGCACTACCAACCCATTTAGATTTTTGAGATGATAGGTCCCCGAGCAAACTACGAAACATATCGATATAAGCCTTCCCAATTGGGTGCAAGCTTACCCCCGGGCTCAGATTGACCGGTAGCCTCCACTTTTCTTAGGACTAGCTCGTCTGGTCTGAACGTTCTATTTCTAACCCTTCTATTATAATACCGAGCCATTTGTTGCTGGTACGCGGCCATTTGAGCAGATGCAAATTCTTGCAGTTCTAGGACTAGATCTAGTTATTCCCGCAAGGCAGGTTCGTTTTGTATTATGTCGTATTGGTCCACCCGGAATGAATGAATTCATATCTCCACAAGGATAACGGCTTCGCATCCATATATCAGACTGAATGGTGTTTTGCCGATTGTTCCTCGAGACGTAGTGCAGTATGCCCAGAGGCTACTATGAAGTTCTTCTGCCCATCGTCCCTTAGCTTCATCCAATGTTGTTTTTAGCCCCTGTAAGATCATTCTATTTGTTATCTCAGTGAGTCCACTGGTTTATGGATGGATGACCGATATGAACCGGTGGTGAATCTTGCAACTTGCTACAGAACTATTGGAAACTCCTATGTTGAATTGCTTTCCGTTTTCGGTGATGAAAATGTGGGGTATGTCGAATCTGGTGATAATGTGAGTCCACATGAACGATTGAGCCTTAACTGCTGTTATTTGGGCCAATGATTTGGTCTTCACCCACTTGGTGACGTAATCGATAGTTACTATGAAAAATTTTCGCTATCCGGTAGGTAGTGAAAATAGCCCAAAAATATCAATTCCCCACTGAGCGAACAGTCAGGGATTTGCTATAGGGCTGATCTTAATAAAAGGTAGCCGAGGAACCAACGAGAAACTTTGACCTTTGTCACACCTTTTGACACAGTTGTTTGAGTAGGTCTTCATGGTCGGCTAGTAATACCCTTGACGTAAGGCCTTGTAAACTAAATTTTAAGCCCCCAAGTGATTGTCACATATCTTTTCGTGGATCTCTCAGAGGACATAATCTCATTCTTCAATAGATAAACACCTTAAGTATGGATGAGTGAAAGATTTTCGGTATAGATTTTCGTTAATGATTGCGTAGTGAGTGACCTTTCATTTCAGTTTCGCCGCCTCCAATGACAAGTTCGACAGATGATCATGCTTCAAATAGGTTTCTACGGGATCTTTCCAGCTCGGAGGCTGCTCCACCGCAAGGATCCTCTCAGATTCGTTAATGTTAAGGCATGGTAAGCTTTCGATATAGACTGTTCGGTTAGAAGCGACTGAATCTGAACTGGTCAATTTAGAGATTGTGTTAGTTAGTGCATTCTCTGATCGAGAGATTTGTTGTATATTCATTTTGTCTAACTTGCTCATCATTTCACGCAGTTTGCTCAAGTACTTGGCAATGATCATGTTTTTAGTTTTATAAACCCTTTCGATTTGCTTGACAACTAACTTGTTGTCGGTGAACACTAGAACGGTTCAGGCCCCCATGGATGTTGCGATTCGAATTCCCGTCAACAAAGTTTCGTACTCCGCTTGATTATTTGTGGCCTTAAAATCGAAACGAATGGCGTATTCTGCTTTGAAATCCTTTGGACCCATCAGTATATGCCCTGCACCATTTCCCGATGAGTTTGATAACCTATCGATGTGTAACGTCCAATCCGATAATAACCACTTTTCTCAGCTACCGGTAGGCTCATGCTCGGCTGGAACTGAGAGGATGAAGTCCATTAGGGTTTGACCTTTGATTACAGGTCTAGGTTGGTATTAAATGTCGAATTTTCCCAACTCCATGTTCCATTTGATGAGACAGCCAGAAGTTCCCTTTTTTGAAGGATTTGGTTCAACAGCTGATCAGTGAGTACCACGATTGTGTGGGCCTAAAAATATGATCGAAGGTGCCTAACCGAGATGACCAGAGCATAACTATCTTTTCAATTGACCAGTAGTTGACTTTGGATCCCTGGAGTATTCGGCTGATGTAGTAGACTAATTTTTGTACGGTTGACTCCTACTTCACAACAATAGAAGAGAGTGTCTGGTCAGAAGTAGAGAGGTATAGGTATAGTTTCTTATTGGAAACGGGACGAGAGAGTAAAAAATGTGACATGAGGTACTCCTTGAGTTGTTCGAAAGCTGTTTGGCACTCGGTTGTCCATGCGAACTTTTGAAATCTCTTCAAAGCATCAAAGAATGATTTGTACTTTTCCCTCACCTTCGACGTGAATCGGCTTCGGGTTGATATTTTGTCTGTGAGGTGTTATACCTCTTTCAACATTTATGGTGGTTAACATTTCCAGTATGCCTATATCTTTTTGGGGTTAGCCTCAATTCCTTGATTAGTGATCATAAAACCCAATAACTTTTCGGACGTGATTCTGAAAGTGCACTTGCTGGATTCAGTCGCATGTTATAGTACTTTAATGTCTAAAAAGTCTCTTCGAAGTCGGCAACATGAGCTTCTAAATAGGTGCTCTTGATGAGCATATCATCGTCATATGCTCCCACGTTTCTGCCAAGCCGGTTATTGAAAACCTTATTGACCAATTATTGGAAAATTACTCTAGCATTTTTCAAGCCGAGTGGCATGACCTGATAATAATACGTGTCGAACTCAGTGATGAAACTCATCTTTTCCTCATCTTCTGGTGCCATGCGTATTTAATTATAACCAGAATAGGTGTCCATGAAGTTCAGAAGTTGATGGCTTGAGGAGTTATCTACCAGCTTGTCAATGTTGGTAAGCAGGTAGCTGCCCTTCAGACACTCCTTGTTAAGATCGGTAAAGTCAACGCACATCCTCCATTTGCCATTAGTTTTTTTCACCAGGACCACGTTGGTTAGCCATTTAGGCTACTTAACTTCGCGGATGAATCTGAAGTTAACAGTTTCTAAACTTCTTCTTGTATGACACGTTAGCGCTCGAGGGCGAATACCTTCTTCTTTTGTTTAACCGGTTTGTGTCTAGCGTTGACTATTACCTTGTGAATTATAACTTATGAATCAATACCTGGCATGTCCTCTAGTGACCAAACAAAGACTTTAGGGTGTCGTCGTAAGCAATCGACGATCGCTTCTTGCAAATGTGTTAGCAGGTTTGCACCAATCCACCTGACCAGGGTCATCGATGAGGGGATCCTCGAGTATCTCCTCCACTGGTTCTTGCTTGGTGGTTTGCTTGGCATCATCTCTAAATTCTAGAGTGTCAATCGAAAAGTTTTCTTGTTCTCATTTAACAACGAGGAGAGCATGAAAGTCAGGGTCGCTGCAGAGAGTAGCAATTCTCTCTGTGTTCTTAACTTGATCTTTATATGTTCTGTACTAGGTAGTGCCTCGGTTCGTCTAGACTAGGGTGACCAAGAATAGCATTGTAAGGTGAAAATACTTTTACCACATGGAGGGTAACCTTGATAACCACATGATTGGGAGGCGTTCCCAGAGTCAAGGTGAGAAGAATGACACCTTTTGAATCATGCATTCGTCAAAGAGTCCTTTGAGGAACTTAATGGGAGGTTGAAGATGAGATGAATTAAAATCCATTCGTTGGAAGACATCCCAAGTGAGGAGATCGCAATCTACTCCATGATCAATGAGGACTCTTTTAACAACATAAGATTTCACGTTGATAGTGATGACTAAAGAGTCGTTACGATTAAAATCGATTCCGATTAAATCGTCATCATCGAAACCGATGATTGGCATCTTTTCTCTTGATGGTTGTCATATTTAGAGTAAGCAACGAGAGATAGAGGGCACGTTTGACCAGAGTCGGTCTATTTCCCACGAACGGTGTCAATCTATTGGAGATGAGGTTCAGTTCTACAGATTCCGGCTCCTTTTACTTCAACAACTGCTCCGAAGGATGAGTTAAAACCTACAAGGGAAACTCCGACACTCAAATTAGAAAGAACGGTTTTCAATAAAAATAAAACAGACTGAGCAAGAGAAAGGGCTGAGGATGGGATCTATGTGGTTTGTGTATCGAGTGTATTGTAACAGAGAGCGTACCTGGGATGTGGCATGCAGAATGCTTTTATTGGTTGGTCGTTTGTGAGTCATGTGTACTCGGAACGTTGCAACCCTAGTTTTCTTATGAAGTTGTCCTGAAATCTCGAGACTCTATAGTCAAATATTCTCAAAAGATTTGGAATCCTTATCATTTGGAAAGTCTATCATGCCGAGGAGATTCATTCCTTATCGATTAGATTTCAAAAATTTCATTTTTTACCTAGGAGTTCTATCTCGTAACCGGATAGGAGACAAGCACTAATATGAATTTTAATTGAATATTATCTTTAGCTGACAAGGGTAAACAATAAGCTCCTTACTAAAACGGTCGACCGCCAACCAAAGAGAAAAGTATCGTTTTGAGCTTACCGAATGCCTCTAAAGGCCACGAACTAATTAGGCCGCTACCAATAGAAGTTAACCGAAGTGTCGGTCTATGTCTGCCCTTTGGAGGGATAAATCTCTTATTGCTGACATGCCTAAGTATGAAATGCTCGTTCAATCATGGGTTTTCAATACTTTGGGCGTTGTCCTAACGGACCTTTGGACAATGTCCCATCAAGGGGATACAGAAAGTCTCGATTACTAATTTACATGGTATTTGTCCACAGGTATCTAGGTTATCTATTTTTTCATTTCTAAAACTCGAATTAAAAAACTTGATTAAGGAAACCTAATACTCTAACACTAAACCCACAAGACGTTAGTACTCTTATCTACTTTGTAGCATCAGATAATTGTTAAGAATACTAATTGAGTTCAATTAAAAACCCGAACCTAGTCTGAGCAAAACATAACTTGCGCTAGTGGTACTAATTGATTGATAAACTAGAAACTATAGTTTCAACTGGATAACAGTTAAGATTTTGGCAAAATTTCCGATCATGCACAATCTGATATAGGATAGAATACACTCTTTTGTGTGTGTGTATATATATATATATATATATATATATATATATATATATATATAAAAAGCCTTAAACTTTACATTAAAAAATAGTATTTAGTGAGTCTATTATTATTGTTGATAAAGATGATAGAGGCCCAAGAATAGGAAACAGCACAAACATGACTCAAAATACCTCCTCGGCACACTATTGCAACCTTCTGCAGTCCCATGTGCAAGACCAAAGATCACACACGGCAAATGGCCGCGAGGCATGCATATAAGAAAATCATGAAGGTTCGCATGAACACATTTCCTAAGGAGGTTTGCACGAACATATTTCCTAAGGAGGTTCGCATGGACACATCTTCTCCTATCAAGCCAAAGGGCACCAATGATGCAACATCAGCACATAACAAGGATAAGCAATGGCCTAAGGCATTGCATGATAATGCTCAAGCTCACACAAGTAAAGACAAGTAGCGTTCGAGCAACAGCACAAGGCAACTGAGTAACCACGCACCAAAGGTTGTGACCCTTCATCCAAAGGACACAACCTTTCGTGCAACATCAAGCAACCATCAAGCAAAAGTCTTTAATAAAGTTAAAGAAACTATTACACATCCAAAGAAGCAAGCAAGAAGGCCCTCGCTCAAAAGAACACAAAACGAAGAGGCATCATTGCTCGAGCAACCCGCGCATGAGTATGCACCATTGCAGGAGTAGTCAACGCACGAGCATGGGCCCAACTCAAGCAAAGTAATGTCCATGCATGAGAAGACATCAAACAATCCATGCCAAGAGACATTACAACATGAAAAGGTACAATCCATGGTGCACCTGAATGAGCAAGAGGCCAAGGAAGACAAGGCAATGCACACTAACAACATAGTGCACCACAAGCATGAAGACAAGGCCAAGGAATCCTATGCAATTGAGCCAGCAAGTGAAGAGACACCATTAGAAGACACTTGGCTTAAAGGAAGAGAGATATTGCTCGAGAAAATGGAGCCATGGCCCAAGGACAGCACGTCAGCACATGGGTCAGGGCGCACTGCGCATGGGCAACACGCGCTAGCATGGAACCAGACAGTCGAAAGGCCACCAACCTCCCTATTTAGTAACTGTTTTTCTGAAACAATTCCAATTATTTTTGTAAGGGTTTAAATGTGTAATAACGGCAGTTATATAACTGTCAAGTCGTTATTGTAGTAGGAGACTTTTCAATTTAAATGTTATGTATAAAAAGAATCTTTCAATGCCCCATCTTCATATATAAATAAGGCAGTCTTCTCCCCTATTTCGTATCAAGGAATTTCATAATAAAAAATCAAAGTTTCAAAATTCTCCGGTGTGAGAAATTTATCTTAAGACTTAAGGGTGCCAAAGACCCATTGAGTAACATCACCCCCGCGTGATATATCGGCTCTTGTATTTGAAGACCCATTAAAGCAAATTCAAATTCTATCCATCTTTCTATTTCTTTTTTACTCCATCCCTTCTCCTTTGCGAGATAATCATTTTGTATAGGATATTTTGATACCGTACATAAGGAAGTACTCCAACCCATTCGCTCAACCTCCCCCAAACTCAACCAAACAAGTGCAAGATCCAGACCCGACCATCCTAAGTTTCAACGTTAAGGATCACAACATACTACTGTTGCTTTCATCCTTTTGTTGAAGGAAAACAAAGGTGTTGCCTGCCTAGCCCCAAGGGGTCGCATCACACACCCATGTCCATATCTTTTATTAACAATTGCACCACGGAGGTGAGTGAAAGCACCACCCTCTCACAACTCGACACCTGAGAAGTCGAAACTAACAAATGGGCATACTGACTAGACTCCTTCATTAAATGAGAATACATTTAGATTTTGCCTCCTCATAGTTCTTGGATTATGTACAGCTTGTTGCGAATTGTTTATTATTTTATAAAATAAATTTTATGTATGTAACTCTTTAATAAAATTTTTCTCAGAAATCTGGACTAGGAACGTCAATTGTGTAGTGTAGTTTCATTTTAAATATTTCTTTTGCTATATTTGCTTTTTATTGTATAGCATTTCACTAGAAACATGATAATTGTTCATAATTAAATATTTTTCATATTAAATGAGAGCCCTCATGATAACATTTTTAAGGCTAGCAATGCTGGTTTCTTTTTTACCCTTTTACTTAGCACTTAGTAGTGACAGAGAGAGAAAAAAAATAAAAAATAAAAAAAGAAATGCCTTCTATAATTTAGAGAGAGATATGATTAAATGGTGTTATTTTGATGAATTGGAACCCCCCGGCCAAAAAAAAAATGAAGCCCTTTCAGGGTCTAGATCACCTGTAGGCAAACAATCTTTTACATAACAACCAGTACCCAAAAATAAATAAATAAATAAATAAATAATTCATTCTTTCACTTAATATTTAGCACCCCAAAATGAAAGGGGAACAGGAAATCTTTAATGACCGGCAGAAAAAGATAATGGTAGGAAAGCAAGAGACAATTTTAACCGGTGTCCTACAAGCAACACTGACACTAGAAGCCCTAAGTTGCCTTCTCATGTCCTAAAATCCCAACACCTTGCCCTCGGCTGGAGGTACAAGCTCATGCTACCATGCTCGGCACCAACCCAATCCTCTAAGCGTTTTATAAATACTTCATCACTCCGAAAAGCTATGGGATTATAATAAGTGTATGCTCCTCATCACTCCCAACAAAATATTGGAAAAAAAAAAGGGATTTACCATCACTTGAAATGTATTATTTCGGAAAATACTATTTTAATAATGTTATTTTGTAGCCTTAACTTTGATACATGCTCGGGTTATTACTAAAATCAAAATCCTCTACCATTCGCCTTATTGATCTGTAAAAATTATTGAGAATCATTGATTTTATGGAGAAAAAGAGAATCTTATTAATCTCCAAAACCATCATGAGTCAAGAAGCATCTCTTTGCTTGCCTAAAATGCAGGCTTTGTGTATGTTGTGTGCCATTCTGCATACATGACAAGGTTACAAGTGTGCTTGTGTGTGTATAAATTATTCAAAAGCAAGTTAATTAACATAACTGAAAAATGCTGATGATAGGGAGCAAGAGGGAGGGAGTGGCTAAACCCGAAACCTAATCAGCGTGCACAGCACAACCTATCCTTGACTGGCATAGTTGAACCAAACAGCATTATCCTCCCCTCGTGGGTCCAGACCCCTCTACCATCTCTTGCCCCTGGCGAGAGAGAGAGAGAGAGAGAGAGAGAGTGTTGTGGGAAGAGAGACAGTGTGTGTGTGGTGTAGCTCATAGATAGAAATATGGCAAGGTAGGGTAATTTCGGCCCCCTAAACTAGATTAACTAGTTTAAGCGTAAAAGATCAGCTAAAAAGAAAATGAGTAAAACGCTCTACAATGATCAGCAGCTGCATACATAGATTACATGAGAAGCAGCTCTTTGATCTGCTTCAGTACCATATATCTTCTCTGTTTGATCATTAGCTTTAAGCTGAGAAGCCTATATTTGAAAGTGATCTTTTTTGCATATCAATTATGTGGAGAATAAGAAAAGACACAAAATTGTAACTATGTCTTGATGCTACATGAAGAGATCAATTACCTCGTTAATGATTTGGAAGATCAATCCCTCTGTTCTTGGATGACTGAAAGAAAGACACAGAGAACCAAAGAAGATTGCTTTGGATTTGCTGACTCCTATTCAGCACCCCTGAGGTTCTCGCTTGTCAACCAAATCTTCTTTTGGATGACAAACACAACTTCATCACCGTCCAGGTCTGAATCAGAACCAGAATCCGCTGTTGCTACAGGTTCCCAGTGCAATGCCAATAAATACTTCTTTATGAAGTCTATCACCGATTGTTTGTCCCGAACTATAATGAAACCAGTAGGTCTGAGTATGCGATCCATTTCAAGGAGTAAATCTTCAGCACTACAGCCTTTCTTCTCTATGTCAGAGAACATGGTCCAAGCATGGAGAAGATCATATGTGCGGGGATATATTGAGAAAGCTTCACACCTATCAAGATGAAACACAACTAAATGACATTTCATGCCACTAATTGGAGCAATTATCTCAGGAGTACTTTCCTAATATTCACTCTCTTACTAGCCATTCCACAAAGATATCTGGGATGTGAAACTACTTTTTGAAGCATATATCAAAGAGCTACCTAAGAGATTAAATCAGAGGGTTACCTCTTCTCTATCCTTCTACAAGAAGATTTGTCAATGTCCAAATGAAAGATAAACACGATGGTATTTTGTTTTGTTTTGCATTGTTTTTTGATTTTTTTTTTTTTTTTGCAAGTGTTTGTTTGGTTATGGTTTCTTTTTCCAAATGTGGAACTACTTACCAGTTGTGGGAGGTGCCAATAAGACCTCTGTCATATATCACCTTCAGTGTGTTCGGTCCATCTTCAGGGATCACGTTCATCACCCAAACATCCTTGTCCTTCAGAGCAGCTGCGAATGATCCCAAGTTTGCCTTCATGTCCATCAAGTTTCTTAAAGTATCTGATGAAATCTTTGGACTCAGGAGATTCCAGTAACTCTCGACCCTCCGTCTCCATGATTCCTGCATTGACCAAGGGATCACAGGTATACTTCAGTTTTTTCATACTGCATGATGCAAGAGAATGTGCACAAATACAATGCAGAATTGTAAAGTGATAGCAATCTTACTGTGTCCTTCACAAACATTTCACTTGAGTAACCAAAATCAGCGAGTCGGGGAGGTGCAGAAGTCAATCGAGTGGGCCAAGGAGCCAATTCACTTCCTTTGGCATTATGATCATCTGTATCCAGTAGAATATTCTAGTTTAGTAAATAGAACTACGTTGCTGCGCTATTTTTTGTTATTTTTTTAACTTTTTTTTTGCAAGAAATATCATATTTAGCAAATGGCTAAGTCACAGTAGACAAATTGTATCTGCAGATATCCATTTTCAAACAGGAATATTAGATAAGTAGGACAAATCATATTACTAGATTGAAATATCATCAGTTATGCACTATATATATTGTCTGTGTAGAAGAGAGATATTTTTGTCCCCAACCTTCGACTTTTGAATGTGACAGTATAGGTTACACGTACCGACTAAAAGAAACACAAAAGAAAAATAGAGAAATACTGATTTGATAACAGGTTGCAAAGGTTGTATCAGATTATTATAGGAGATCACTAGCATTAATGATAAGCAAAAATAGAAAGGGAGGAATACTAACGATCTGAGTAAGGAGTGATGCAAGCTTCCATGTTCACACCCCAAACTGCATCAGGATCATCATCAGATCGGCAGAGGGGAGGCTGAGTACCAGGCGCTCTCTCCATATAGCAATCATTAGTAAGAGGCTTCACCCAAATGACTGTCTGGTTCCTTTTGGCAGCAATTTTCCAACACATTCGTTCTACAAGGGCACTCATTTCTCTCCATATCCTAAGATCCTCTTCATCCTGTGCATAAGCTTCTGGAGAAGAGTATGCAAAATAGCCCCCAGGTCTAAGCAACCTATCAAGCTCAAGAAGAAGGATACCATCCCTTTGAAGCCAATCAATCCTACAACGAGAACAGTGAGCAAGTTCAAAGGACCTGCTTGGATAAGGGAGTCTTTTTGTCCCCAAAACACCAAGATAAGCTGGAATTCCTCTCTCAAGGGCAAATTGGATCTGGTTTTGATGTACATCATTAGGTGCTAAGGACATTGCTATGATGTTAGACGAGAGGAGATAAGCTCCGAAGCTTGCAACACCACAGCCAACATCAAGCACAGTCCTTAATCTTCCCTCATTGTTCAAATTATTGTTTGTAAAATTAAGCATCTGCAAGAAAAAACTAGTCTCAGTGACGCAGAAGTGGAATCTAAGAATAAATCACCAAGAATAAATCAATGTACTAAAGAATGATCAATCCCAATAGAGGATGGACACTTCAAAAACCAAGAAATGATGTGAAGAGTGTTAAGACTGAATAAGTGATTAACTAGAAACATGATCATGAATTAATGAAACGTATGGACCAAAGGAACCATGTAAAAATATTCACATCTAGGAACAGTCTTACATTTGCAAGTGATGCAATATATTTATCAGCTCCATAGTGAAAATGGGTGCCTCCACCAGGAAACGCAATCTTTTCACCTTTTACAACCATCCAATTTTGATCAGATTTTTCATGTGCAAGGTGAGTGTGTGGTATGTTAGCCTTCCAGACCTCATCCCTGCTAGCTGGCCACTTAATTGGGATCTGCAGTGCTCCAGAACCATGACAATGAAGATCTAATAAGTCAGATTCCAATCTACAGGCAAGCTATTAGTAACTTTACAAAGTAATTTGTATTACTTTAATTAGAAACAAATTCACCTTGTAACCTGGCGGAGGAGGAATCAAGCAGTTGTAGCGTCTTTCAGGGTTAGGACAATGCCTTTCATAGTGCTCCATCAGAGATAGGTCAAGCTTCAGTCTCATTTGGTATATGAGATTCCTATCAAGACACGGGATTAATTCTGAAAGACGATCATCACAGACCTTCAAAATTTATAAGAGGAACTGTCATAAAAATAATTCAAATTATATTGATGGAGGAGTAGGCAAGTAATAGCACCATTTCGGTAAAGTGTAATAGATTGCTCAAACCCATTGTCATGAATAACTTACAGGAAAGCTCTTTGGAATAATATCATCTTCTCCATCCTCCTGACCAAACTTGGTAGAAGATTCATCTTGCTTACTACCATCAGAATCCTCATCTCCACCCAAATAAGATGATCCCAGTTTTCTCAATCTGCTGCCATAACCTAGATTTGATGAACCCTGGTTCTGAGAACCAAAGGTGGAATCATAATATACATACAGGAAACCCAGAAAAATTGTCACAACAAGTACAGTGGTGATCAGGCGCTTGTTCTGATTCCCGTCAGGTCTGTTCCTCATCATTTTGTTCCAAAATTATTCAGAAGAACTTCTGCACTTGACTTCAGTCTCAAAAAAATGCAATCAAGATCTCATAACAAATCAAGCAATCATAATCTTCTTTCAATGATCTTGAATCACATATATTGTTTAAAGACAGCTAGTTTGAAGCCTCTTGTGGTCTCATCTTGCTGTACCATAAACTCCTGAAATTTAGGTATTTCTATTATGACCCATGTAAACTGATTGAACACCCTGCTGAAATTACACCCACTAATCTGTCAACAAATTTGAACTACAAACGAAAAGCAACATGCACATAGTAACGTATCCCTTTCCTAGTTCATAGACAGGATGATACACAAGTAAGAAAAGGCTTTGATATCTAGTACAGTCCTACCGAAACAAGGAAACCATTTGGGGCCAAACTGCAGATGGTCTGACTCTAACCACTGGCTACTAGTAATAAAATAATACAGATACACATATAGGTTAAATTCATGGTGCAGCAAAACCATTAAAAGAAGGCTATCAAAGCCTCAGAATCCTACAAACTTGGTGTCTAATACTGCGTTATTCACCTGCAAAACTTGGTGTCTAATACTGTCTAATACTTCATTTTTTTTCTTTTCCCCCCTTTTTGGGATAAATCGCAATGCAAGTAACTACGAGTTGACTTTATAGTACCCATTGGGGATTATAGTAAATTACTTTAAATGGTACAATGGCAGATTCTTGTACTGATTCTACTATAGTCGAACCACTTACAAAATTGTATCAGTTATATCGAAAATCTAAAAGCTATGGCCATTGGATAATTTCGCGAACAGTGGAGTAACTCCCCCCCCCAAAAAAGAAAAAACAAAAGGGGAAGAAAAAAGAAAAAGAAAAAAATCTTGTACAGGTGGGAAAGGAGGATGATACCAAATCCCAGAGATTTGATAAGCTAAGGTAACAAATTGAGACCCAGATAATTGAAGTAGAGTACCTAGTTAAGGCTAAATGTCTATTGACCATACTATAGCACTACTCAAGGGTAGGGGGTTTATCAGTAGAGGGAGAGACACAGAGAGCAAGCAATTGACCACAAAACGAAAAGGGTAAGTATATCCAAACCCGGAAATTTGGTGACTGGCACAAGCTTTTGAACTAGGAAACCGTCAGTGTTATGGCAGAAAAGCACTTGCTAAGAACTAAAACGTAGTGTTAAGGTGACAGATCTAGGGTATCAAGGGACTAGAATGATTTACTATTTGTTAATTAATTCGAAATCAAGCAAATACCCACAAGCTAAACAATTCAGACACCCCCAAGAACCATATCAACTTTCCAAACAATTACACAAACGATCACTATGATTTGAGAAATGGAATTCAAAATAGCAACTTACTGGAGAGTGAAACCTCGTGGAGTTGCAGATCTGAATCAAAGAGGCGGGGATGTTTGTGACACTAAAAAAGGAAATGGGGAGACGGATTTCGAGATTTAGATCTCAGACAGAAAAAAATAATTAATTTGTTAGAGAGAGAGAGAGAGAGAGTTGAAGCCAGGGAGGGAGTGACAGTGTCGAATGTTGTTGATGTTGAGGTCGTTAGTGATTTTCTTTTCCCCTTATGTTTTTTAAATCTGCATTTTTTCTTCTCTGCCGACGCGTCGTGGACTTGGTGTTACGGACCTGCGAAAAGCCATGAACAATGTGCATGACCAAGCGAGGAGAGCAGGTAGCCAGAGCGATGCAATTGATTCCCTAATAGTGCCCGAACCACCCATGCAACCCGGGCCCAGCACCAAGCCCGCAAGCCAAGGCACCGAGCATCAGAGCAACCTTGGGCCAACCCAACCCACTCATGCTTTGAAGACCTTAGGCCTTCAGACACTCAGAGAGTCCATTACCCTCAACCCAGCCCGCACTAGCCACTGAAAAAGGAGGCTCCAGCTAGAACCCATGTCTAGGACGAGCCATACTTTTGAGCATGACCCCAAATTAATAAGGACCAATTTCGAATAAAAGATTCAAGCATTTTGGAGACGCAGGTGCTTTTGATGAAACATCAATGGAAGACAAAAGGCTCGAGCAAAATAAAGAAAAGCTTAGACAAGAGACCAAGATTCCCATGATTCTTAAGAAGCACCGAGCAACCTATGTGCAATTTAAAATCTACTTTGAGTATTCTTCTTAGAATGGTAAAAAAACTCCAGAATACCAAAAATCAGTAAGAAATTCAAAAGAGTGTTCAATGAAAAGAAAGTTCGGACAAAAGGCCTAGAAAAATGCACATGATTCTTAAGAAGCATCAAGCAGCATTCGTGCAATTCCAAATCTGCTTTGAGCAATCTTCCTAAAATGGTTAAAAACTTCAGAATACCAAAAATCAGCCCAAAAGGAGATGGATTGCTCAATGAAGTTCAAATGCCTTTGAAAATAAGAATTTACCCCTATTTTTGTATGGAAAGTTTAGAGCTCAGATCTTGATCGAATCAATGCACATGCCCAATCAAGGAGAAAGCATAAGGAAAATGCGTGGGAAGTCGGTCAAGAATCTCTATTGTTTTGCTAAGTTTCTTTAGAGATTCTCTTGATTTAGATTCCTTACCAAGTAGGATGCTTGTTTGTCCTTTTGTTTATGGTAACATTATTGTTTCCTTGTAATACATAGATCTAGGGATTTGAGTTTTCTTGTACAACCCTTAAGGTTTTCCTATAAAAAGCTGAAGGGGGAGACAATGTGGATCATCACTTTGGACTTAATAAAAAAGAAGTGAGTTAGTTATTCTTTCAAACTATTCTTCTAGGAGCACGAGGGAACTTAATTCCCAAGTCTTACAGCTCCTTTCAAGAGATCCTAAGTGTAAAAAGGAGAGACTTTTGATTACGCCCAAGGCTTGAGAGAAGCCCCAATTATCCGCCACACAAATTCTCACCCAATCTTATAGCCACCTTAACACGTGACATAGGTGCTATGAAAAGATTGTTGCACCCCATTCATCACCCCAAACTCTTCACCAAACAAGGCCCCAACACTTGGCCTGCAAAACCCACACTTAATAATATATTGTCTTAAAAAAAGGTTAATTTCAGTAGAGTAGCGCTCAATCACACTAATTATTTTATTATTTTATTTTTTAAAAAATAATAATTGTTGAATGATTCAAGAATCCGCACTTGGATGAGTATTGGTATCTCTAAATGTAGTAAAATATATATTTTTTCTGTTTAATTTTTCTTAAAATGTCTCCTAATTTCATTTTCCTTTATGTTGGTATTGGTGCAAATTTTAGTTTAATATAAAAAATTAGACTATGTTGGTATTTTAGCATAGAGAAAAGTATATTGTTGGACGATAAATAACTTGTGGTACTAATAATTTATGGATTTAGTGACAAAATATTAAATTTTCTTAATCAAAATTTTAAATTTGAGTTTTGAAAACGAAAAAATAAATGTGAGGAGAACCAGTCCTTAATTCAATTTTGTAACAACTTGAATCAGATTAATCGAATTTTTAAATACCAATAGTCTAAATAACTTGTGATTTTTTTAAGATGAATACTCGGGGGATGTTAGGTTTGCTCGTAAACATTTTTCTTTGGGCTAGCCCTTGTGCAGCTCAACCCATTAAAGTCCTTGTACCATTCTTTTAGTAGTTTTTGGATTACAGAATAAAATTTGAATTTTCCCTTGTATTATATTGAGATTTTGATCTTTTTTAATTAAAGAAATTATTTTGGCATTTTCAAAGTATTATTATTTACTAAATTACTTTTGATTACTTGTGTGAGTGTATAACTATAAAACAATGTCATTAATTGACAGTTAGTCTAACAGAAAATACGTTAAATCTCTTAATCAAAACTTGAATTCGAATTTAAAAAAAAAATAACTATATTGGGAGAACTCTCCCCCTAAAAAAGGATTGACAGTAGATTGACTCGGATTAGTTAGAATATAATTTCAGACATTGATAGATCAAACACACCAAAATATATATATATATATATTTATATATATATATATAAAACAATGTACACTAACCATCTCTCTTCACCTATTGCTTTCTATTCCATAAAGAAATTATGGCTTTTGGTGCTCAATCACTTCTTGGGAGACTAACCCATTTGATAACTTCTTATGTTTATAGACTGTTTGTGTTAAATTATTCCTAGACTTCTAAGTTAACTTGCCATTATCTACCAAAGTATTAAATTAACCTTTAATTTTCACCTCATCTCTCTCTCTCTCTCTCGTAATTTATATAAAGCAATTATTCTGTCAGAGAATTCATAAGTAAACATTTGGAATGCCAACCAAAAATGCTCCAACCCTAAGTTGCCTAATCATTTTCCCAAGCAATAAAATAGTAATTTACCATCACAAAATCTTTATGGAGTAGTGGAGTTTTGCCTGATCACTGTTAAATATAGTTTGTAATATATTATGGATACTTGTTCCATATTGGAATATTGAAGAGAAGTTGATGGATTTATTACACATCAAATTTGAAACCATTTGAATTTGGTTGAAATGGTGTATTAGAGAGAAAATGTGATTTTCATCAAATGGCTCTAAAAATAATAATTAATTAATTAATTAATTATTTAAGGATCAAATATAGGGTACTTGGGTTAAATAAATAAATAAATAAACTGTTCGGTTAATTATTTTTTTAAAGGATACAATTTTGAATTTGAATAATAAATAAACTAGTGTCTTTTGATGATTTTTAAATCAAACGGACATGTTCATTGTGTCCTTTAAATGAATGGATATCCATCATTCTTTTTTTATAAATAATCCCTCCCACCATTGGAAAAACTTATTTAAAATTTTTCTTCATTGGCAATACAAAAAGACTTCGTTTTTCTCTATTTTGTTCTTGAGAGAAATTTGAGATTTTACTATCTCAAATTTCTATTTCAACTTTCATATCTTGAAAGAATCTGTCTCAACTCAGCCAGTAACATAATGAAGACATAATTTCCTTAAAGATAGTGATCATTTTATACGTAAATCTTTTCGAATTTTCATTTTAAAGATCGTCCGTTCCTAGTGGTCACGGCACGAGAACTCCTCGGCTCAGCTTGTGCCGCTTACCATCGTTTTTGTGTCAGGTCTTCACCTTATAATTGGACTACCCTTCCTACAATGGCCCAAGGGCTCACTTAAAATATTGGGCCTACCTCCTATATGGGCTCCTCGTATACCTGTTTGGAGTTGGATAGGCCATACTTATAATTTTTTTTTTTTTTTTGGTGGTGCCATAATTTCAAATATGTGTGCGCGTGCCGTTTTTTTTTTTTTTTTTTTTTCTTTAATCGATCGGTATTTGATAATCAATTTTATTGATTTTAATTATTCCAATTTGAGCTAATAGTGAGGCCCATTAAGAAGCTCTTTCGGTGCTTATTTTTTTATTTTCAAGACTCAAATTCAAAATTTTAATTAAAGAAATCTATTACTATTTTCATATCTTTTGGTTTTTTTTTCTTATTTTCTTTTCTAATTTATATTTTTTTCGATTAAAGTTGAAAATTTTATAGAAAATACTAAATTTTAAGAATACAAATATATTTTTTGTATGAGAAAAACCGAAATTATCGTTACAATAATAATATTTTGCATTAAAAAACCCAACTCAACCTTTCTCTACTCAGCCTTTACATTTTCTTTCCCAAAAGTGAATGAAAACTTTGATTTTTTTTTTTTGGTATATTGGGGAGATTCGAACTCGAATCCTCTAAAAAAGGGAAGAGGAATGGTATCATCTAAGCTAAACCTCGTTGGCGAATGAAAACTTTGATGTTCCCAGAATTAAACCAACGAATTTGTATTTTACATAATATATTTTCTTTTATTTTAAGTTGGCCTGGAACAAAATTTCAATGTTCTATAAAAACTACTTCGATTGCCAAACCCAAAATATTTTCTTTCTTAATTGAAAGCTCAATTAAGTTTATATAATGAAACATAATTTTTTTATTACTAAATAAATTAAGATCATTATGAGATTATATTAAAAAAATTAACAGAGTATCAACCCTCATACTATACTTACTCGTGTAATGGTACCCTATTTAATAGGTCTTTAAAATCATGCATGATTATCCGATAAGAAAGGCAATCACTATCAATGTCAAATCTTTTCATATCTCTTGAGAAATTCTAAATTTTTCAGAAAACTTTAATTACAATCCTTACCATCTTGAAAGACTAGAAGCAAAAAGAAATTAGGGTTTTCTACACTCTTGGGAAAACTATAAATACTGAGCATAGGCAAAGGGGACTCAGTTTTTACACACAAAAAGGAGACAATTCTATATGTTGTTCAGAGTAGAGTTCTATACCCAATTCCACACATCAACGAAGGTAGGACTCCATGCCCAATTCTAAATGACTCAATAGTCAGTTTTATATATCATTCAGATGGAGGTTTCATATCCAAACATATTCCACCAGAGGTATGATTTTTATACCGATTCTACACACGATCTGAGGCATAACTCTGTACGTATGCTTTTATATTACATCACATGGCTTCACATATGCGACATACATAATGCTTACTGTACAATACGCATGTATGCTACGCACACGCACGGGGGTTCCGACATCCGCTCGACTGATGCATCACATGATAGAGGCCACAAAGCCATATTTCTCTCAACTGTATTCAGTTTTACTTTTGTTATTACTTTTCTTGACTTGAGTGTCGGAGTCCCGCGTCGGACCAATCCCGGTGGGATTTTTACAGATTTTTCATTTGAGGAGATTGGAGGAACATATCAGCACAAGCTTCCATTCGAGTCGAAAAAGACAATTATATGTGGGGCCAAAAATATCTCATTTAAATTATTTAGATATTGAATTCGAAGTAGGCAAACGGGTGTGCACAAAAAGGCCGGTCGTGCCGGGTCAATGCAAATTGTATGGGAAAAGAAATATACTATGTGAAATATATTATGATTTTTATAAGATCATTTGAATAGTAAAAAAATTTTATTCAAATATTTATTCTGAAAATTAATATTTAAATTTTTATAAATATGAGTAATTTTGTAATTTTCACGTTGTTTATGTAATAAAAAATAATTATTTATATTAAAAAAATATGATTTTAATTTTTTATTATAATAAAATTTAGAAAATTTATGTATTATGTATTCTTTAGGCCAAGTGCCGGGCTCCATAGGAACTCTTACCCTTCTTCACAAAGGAGAAAATGGAAAGGTCAGAAGGGCGTCCTCCCAAGGGCGAGTTGGTATAATCATTAGTGCAGACAAAAGAATTGAAAGTCACTGACAACTCTCCTTCCCGACTAGTCATTTCATGTGGTAAAAATTAGGCCGGGCCCCAAATTGTACACGTGGCAAAATCCGAGCGAGGAAGCATTTATAGGATCCGGACAAGAGAAGTATTATTTGATTGAGCCGACAAGAGCGATAAGACACCACGTGGATGCGCATGAATGGTAGGCCCCTTTTTGAAATTCCTTCCCTCTGAAAGAGAAAAAATGCCCCTCTGCTTGCCAGCTGATCTGCTGTTCGCCATTACGCTTTCACTCGCACTGGGATTCTTGGACTCCCGACCCCCCCCCCTTCTTCTTATTATTTTTTTAGGTAATTCCTGATTCAATTTGAATATTTATAACCTTCACCTCCTATTTTTTTTTTTATTTTTAAATTTTAAATATAAAATTTAATTAAAAATTTTAATAATTTATTCTATTAAATTGATTATCTATTATTCTTATTATTACTCTTTTAAGATATAATAATAAAAATTAATAATAACAAACTTTGAATCGAGCTTTCAATTACATTTAATTATAAAGTTTTCGTTCATATCTATGTAAATGTAATCAAAGTCCCTTTACCTTCGTAAATAAAAAAACTTTATATAATTATAAACTTTATAATCAATTATATTTGATTACAACGTCTGTTTTCAATAATGTTTTTTTTATTTATATCTATATAAATATAATATATATCATTTATATCAACATTATAAATTATAATTTTGAAATTCAAAGTTTTGTTTAAAAAATGTTATTTTAAAAATTTCAAATTTAACATAAACTAAATTTTGGGATAGAAGTGGAGATGGAGAGGGGTGAGTGAGAGTGAGAGTAAGTTTAAGTGTGGAAAAATAATAAAATGAACTAAATATTAGAAATTTGAAACTAAAAATATGAAAATCAAAAGCTTTCCATTAATTGTGTATTCTTTATTATATCCATTTAATTTTTTAGATTTTTTCTATTTTAATTTTTAATTATAATGATTCATATGAATAAAAATTATCTAAAACTATTATATTAATTCACTTAATTCGTTTTGATGGAAATAAAAATTATTAAAATCGATAATTATTCAATAAACAAAATTAAAATTTAATTTTATATAAAATTAAATCAAGTATTTAATAAATCATTTAAAATATAAATAAACATGTTGATAAAAATAATTGGTCTCCCTATCTCTCTCACCACTTTTTTTTTTCTCTCTCTTTCTCTTTCTCAGGGGAGCAATGAACTCCATATCAACAAAAAGGAATTGTGAAGGCTCCAACCTTCACCGGCGCTGTGGGACCTTTACTGGCGTTGTGGGACGATCTTACTTGTACTACTGAATAAAGAAATCGGGGAGGTACAAGGGGACAAAGTTATTTGACAAGGACACCTCTTCTTGGTCTGTCTCCTCAATTAACATGGATCCAACCAAAAAATGCCATATGATGCGATTAGTGTTTTGCTTGGTGAAAGTCTAACGCCATGTTCTTTTCTCACCCGACTCCAGTGTTCTCGTGGACATGACTGCCTTTTTCTCCATTATCTTGTACAGATTTACATTCCATGCTTCTGAATTCTAAGGGATGGTAGTATCCATGGCCAAGCAACTTCCCGCTTTCTTCCGTTTAGCATTTCTTTTCTCTATTTTCTAAAAATGAAAATTCTAGTGCCATCTTCTTTAAGAAATCACTTTGTGTGGAAGGATTTGGCATGTGATGGGTCGTAATCTTGTAGACAATAATAGACCTATCCTAATCAAATCACACTAAAACTTGTGTTATTACACTGCTTTGTAGACGGTTATAGACCTATCCCAACTGGTAGTGGATTGGCATGGTCGAAAAGACATTTCATTTCTTAATTAAATATTCGGATTTGAGTATTTTTGGGAATGAAATAGACACCATCGAAAAGCCACCTTCTAAAAATGGGTCTGACAATAGGTAAATTTAGATTAATCGAGATAAAATTCTAAATAACTCAACCTAAATACCAAAAAATATAGAAATACATTAACTCATTTACCCTATTTTTGGAGAATTAAATTATGGAAGATGAGGAGTACCAAGGTTAAGCCACATATTGTAGCCTTCTTTTATCAACCGGTTGGAAATTTTATATATGAATGTTGAGAGTTTTTTGTTCTTTTATGACTTAATTTGATTTAAATTGAATTTAGTTAACTTCAATATGATTATCGAATACCAATAATTTATATATAAAAAAAATTATAACCTTTTGGGAGGTGTTTGGAAGAGAAAAGATTGAATGGAGTAAAATATTAAATAGGCCTTTTAATGAAAAATAAATGGATATAACTATATCGGATTTCTTGCAAAGTTTTATATTTTTTTACTTAAAATTCTTAAATTTATTTAAAAAATTAGCATAACTATAATAAAAATAAAATAGATGTAATGTAGAGATTTAAAAACAACCCTCATTTTCTCACTTCGCTCATCGTCCAACTAAAAATGCGTCAGATTGGATAACTTGCATTACAGTCTAATTTACGTTGGACCCAACGATCGCGTAATACAAGCTTGGACCCTCAATCTTTGGGTCAAGTGAAGTCTCTCTCTCTCTCTCTCTCTCTCTCTCTCTCAGGTGTGCTTTTCTGCTATCCAGGAGACATTACCCTTTCTGTACCCCGCATTGGTTAGGACAGAACAGATCACCTCACTCGGGTTCATGCCATATCCAATGCACTGCTACCCATTAAAGCATATGTACGTTTTGCACAAATTTCTTGAACATACACATAATATGAACCTAAAATTGTCCATCCGGATTAAATTCAAGGATAGGGAAGTTTTGTTCAAGTTTGTCTTCAAAAAGGGTCAGAGAAATTCGAGGGTGAGAGGGTGATGAGATCTTTTCTTCGTATGTGGTCTGCATGGGGGTCCTTTTCTCTTTTTCCTCCAATTTTTGCTAATTTTATGATGTTTTTAAGGTAAGTTTTTTATTGTTATTTTGATAACAATGCCCGTCTTCTCAACTCAAACAATTTAATATGCTCATGTCTCAAATACATCAATTGCTATTGTTATTAGAGATTACACCTCAAATCTTGTGATTGAGTTGAGAAATTAGGGGATTTTCAACAAACGTGTTCTTTTTCCGCTGCCGTCTCTCTTTATGAATAAAACTTGAAAGGATAAAAAAAAAAAATTTCTATTTTCAATTGCCTGTTAATTAGTTATCATCCAGAATAGTAATAGGAGAAGCTCAATGATCATTTTACAATTCCATGGAGAAAAGAAAAAGAAATATACCATTTATATTAGCATTATTATGAGTAAAGTATAAACTAAAAGAATATTTACATAACGATAAAGAACACAGTTTAGTTAGTACTTCAAAGGTCTTCAGATGATAGAGAGTTAGGATTGAGAAAGAAAAAGAAAAAGAAAAAGAAAAAGAGTGAGATCATAGAGAGAGGGGGGGAGAGAGGGAGAGGGAGAGAGAGACAGAGAGAGAGAGAAGGGCGAAGGAAAAGAGAAAAGAAAATCGAAGAATAGAGCTAATCCTTTAAAGATCTTTTCCAAACACCATATGTTAGTGTAGATTGCTTCATACCTTGAAGAAAAAATGAAAAAAAAAAAAGAAGAAACGAATTCTCCATATTTATATGTATGCGTACATTTAAGCTCTCTGATTAGTTCTTAGGTGGCATTAGATTCGGAGTACAAAAGAGGAAAGGCAAGATAGGTCAAGAGGGTGAAATTATATAAATGCATACACAGGAAAGGCGAGATGAAAATAATAAAGACGTATAAAGAAGAAATTAAAAAACAAAAATTATCAAATTCTCTCTCCATGCAAAGTGCAAAAATTTAAATTTATTTTTATCTAAAAATAATTTTTGATTTTATGTCTCCGCAAACCAAACATGAGACCATTTCAAATGGTGCCCTAAAGTAGAGAGCCAACCTCCTTTTGCTAGTAATCAAGACTTTAACTCGATATTTTAGGGCGACTGAAAACTTTATACTAATGCCAAAAAGAAAATAACAAGAAAAGAGAGAGAGAATAGAAAAAAGTATAGCAAGTGCAACGGTTTAAGAAGCAAACCATCTTTAGAATGGAAAAACAAAGAAGAGCCACCGATTCAACCAAAGCGAACTCTACAAAATTAATCTTGCGGAGACAAACAATTAAGGGCTCAAATTTTTCTTTCCTATATGATAATGTGAAATGGGATGACCATGTGCTTCTTATCTAAAATGATGCTAAACACAAACATCAATTACACAAGAAAAAATCACTTTCAATCTTTTCCCATAATGCAGCCTCCATTATTTTGGAATCCCTACCAAAATGATTTGAATATCACAGGCCTTATCAATCGATGATTCTGCTATAGTATACATATATACCTACATAATTTTTATGAGCCTGAATTTAAATAATAATAAGCTATATACACAGAGACTCAACTACAAGCATAGAGCAGCTGCCGGAGGTGTTAAAAAGGCATAAGCCTTATAATAACAATTTATTGGATGTGAAGTTCAGAAATGTATCCAAGAGACTGCATTTAGCATTTAAGCACAGGAGTATAGAGATCAGAGACCAAATGGGCAGAGAAAATCCCAAAATCAACCGGAGCAAGAGGCACATCTGATACTATGATTACCAGACCCAAGACTTAATAACCTTGTCAGAGCGATTTATTGACAGAGAGTATCATTAGGCAGCTTTTTTCTTTTCCATTCTATCCCCTTTGAGGTTGTTTTTATTCCCAACAACCGACAGACACCAAAATTTAAAATTTTAATATTTCTGTATTTGTGGAATGACAAAATTACAAGTGTTAGAAACTTAACTCTTTTTACACTGCCTCAACCTCTTCCAAAGTTTATGTCCCACAAACAGCATTCTATAATCGGTCATGCTCTCTTACATGAGAGATAGATTTTTATACAATTTGAGTAAAGTGATAAACAGGAAAGATTAGGGGAGGGTGTGTCGAGATAGGGTAGAGGGAGATAAAATTGTGATCTACTTTTGGAAACTAACCAATGGAACATGATATCTTAGCCTGCAAAATTGTTACCTTGGTAGGTAAATCAGCTCATACATACTTTAGCTTTCTCTCTAGATGTTCTCATGTTATCAAACTTAAAAGCTAAGCACACTTGATCAACCAATACTAATTTTTTGACCACACACAAATCACATACATATTGTATAGAATAAGACTGATAAAAGAGTTATCTAGCAGGAGTTTTCGATACTCAAATAAATCCAGAATTCTATAAGAGAGCATTTCCCTATTCGAGAGGCAAAAGATTTCTCTATTCTAAACTTGGTGAGAGAAAGAGGGGGGTCAACCATACAATTTAATAGCACATAGTCATATACATTTGGGATATAAGAGGGACTTCACACCCAGTCACCGCCTAATTCTTAGGACAATGATATTTCTTCCATTAGTACATTTGGTATAGCTTTGATCATATTCATAATGGCCTTTGATGGGAGAAAAGGGTTCGTTCACCCGATGCACAAAATGCTTCTCGGCTTAGTGCGGCGATAAGGGAGGGTGGATTTATATGTACGTAGTTTTCCCTTTGCATTTTGCAAAGAAGCTATTTCCACGCCTTAGATGAGAGTGCTAAAGATAAAAGAATATGAAGAAAATAACACCATCTTATGACCAGGGATGTATGGAAAAGGCAAATAACCTATTAATGAAAGGCACGGGAGAAGACTGTCCATATACATGGAGAAGAAATACTAAATCGTCTTGATCATTGGTGTGGGCACCAACTTTTCCAACCTCAGACAAATATGAGATCTCATGATAACCAAAACTTAATTACACACTAAAGATCTATTCTATAAAAGATTCAAATATTATATAAATAATCAGGTACACATACCCTACCCCACAACCATCAACTAGCAATAAGAGTCATATCCCGTTTCAAAATTAATTTAAAGGGTCTCTTAAAAATTCCTTTTTTCTTGGTCCCCTTTCAATATAAAAATAAAAATATATTCATATAAAAATCTAACCCCAGTGTAAAGACCTAAATGATTGGTAAAATAATGAAAGAGATCCTTTATTTGGCATTTAGCATGATTATTTTCATTAAAACATGAACTATTCATCACTTAAAAGAGGTAGGAGCTTCCTTGCATCTATGCTAAATGCCATCACTTCCTTCCCATGAGAATGCAATCCCATATCAGCCAACAAAAAATATAATTAAAAAAATGAAAGCAACAATCCATCTAACATGATAAATTGTCTGCCAGAATGATTGATTATTATAAAATAAGAAAATAATAATTAATACTATCATATGTCATAATACACTCAGCTATTACCCTAGATATACCCATTATTGATGTATCAAATGAGTTTTCATTGATAGTACACCTAAAATGAGAAATCATTTTTTTCCACAATATTGGAAATAGCCTTTGTCATGTACTTCAAAGAATGGTCAAATCTCAGAAATGTTCAAGATTGCCATAAATGAGAGTATAGACCTTTGGTTCTATCTAGTTTAAAAGTTTCATGTGAATTCACCCTCCCCTAATAAATGCTATCTCCTCATCAGGGAACAAAGAGGACTCATAGACATGACACAAATAAGAAAATGGGTAATGGATTTTACATAATAAATAGAGGTAGACCAGTCGAGGCAAGTGACGTAATTAACAATTTGGTCATATCTTTCTTCCTATATACCTAAAAGGAAGAAAAAAAAAATAAAATAAAAAAAAGAAAAGAGAACATACAATATTATTTTCAAGTGGTGCTTAAAAAAAAATAAGGATCTTGTTGTTACATTAGCAATCCACACATTACTTGTTCGATCAAACAAATATTATCCTACAAATATTAGCCTACCTTTTGTGCTATCATGAAAGCACTTATATCCATTAGAAAACTATATTTAAATATTAATTAACAGGTTTGAGAAGCAAAATTTTCATGTTTGTTTATTATATGTCAGAGGCAGACACACTTTGAAGAGACCACTCAATGGATGTCTTGGTTAAGCTTTTCTTTTTTCCTGATTCCCACACTATTAGGCCAAACAAAAGTAAGTGAATCAGAACTCATAGTTTCTCCACTTATCAATGAAAAAGGAGAGAAAAGCAAAAGATATATATATATATATGTGTGTGTGTGTGTGTGTGTGTGTGTGTGTGTGTGTGTGTTTTGGTAGGGCAATACCAAAAATAACCAAGGCAAAAGCTGTGAGAGAACAGGAGAGGAGTGTGTCTGACAAGATCTGACCAATGAACTTTGCCCAAGTCCAGATGACCTCTCTTTTGACATATGCGAGATTGATCTGCCAATACAACCCACCCCCTTTTTTATAAAGAAATAAAAAAAAAAAGAGTTCATCACCAAAAAAGACATCAAACATGATCTCCAAAATCTATTACTTGTCATAAATGGTAGGCTACCAAAGTACGTAAATATATATCTGTAAAATAGATATGAATTGACAAATTGAATGTGAAGTCTCTCATACAGACCTCTCCAACCAAAACGACTACAGGTCCTACTGCATTACTTGATCTTAGCCAAAAGACCGAGAAAGGTATCCTACTGCATTACTAGTTCTACTATATGCATAAAAAACCTAAAAAAACACAATTCCAAAGAGAAAAAAAGAGTAATCATAAGATTTCATAATAATAACAATAATATTGGAGTTTAGGATAGAAGGTTTATAATGTAAATTAAAAATATCTTATTCATCACATTCATTTCATACCATATGATCTAATTCATATGAAATATGCTTCTTACTAATGACTTCAACTCGGGGGCATGGTCAGCGGTGGTGGTGGCGGCGGCGTTGGCGGAGGAAGAGACGGTGGTTGCGGGTGGCGCTTCCGCTTCTTCTTCTCATAGCTAATCCCTCTGGCCTTAGCTTGAGTATCGCGAACTTCGCGGAGATAGAGCCGGACTGCACGGGTTCCAAACGGGTTGGCCTCGGGCTTGCCACCGTGTTCCTCAAAGGCAGCCCTAAGGCGGCCTATAAGAGCATCAAGGCTGCCCCAGGCTTGGCGGAGGGGGCACGGGCACGGGCCGGGTGGGCTAGGGTGTCCGAAAAAGGGACAGATTTGAGTGTGGACTTTGGTCTTGCCAAATTGGTCCAAGTAGCGGAGGAATTCTAGGACATGAGCTCCACTGCAGCGGGGGAGAGAGAGTGGAGGACGGTGGTTGCGGAGGTATTGCCCGAAGGTGTTCCAGTCACGACGCTTTTGGTTCTCATAACGGCTTGTGGTAGAAGTTGATGAAGATGATGATGGTGAGGTTGATGATGTTGCAGAAGTTGGGGATGTAGGTGTAGGTTTAGGTGATACCAAGGTGATGTTGGTGGTTGAGTAGTGTAGTGATGATGATATTCCGTTGTTATGTTCTTGTTGAGCTTCTTTTTCTTCTTGGGATTCTTGAGCTGAATCCATGAAGAATATGTTTGATCTTTGTTGGTTGTTGTCGGGTTGCATCCAGGATACTTTGAAGAAGAGATCTAGTGCGTGACACAGAGAGAGAGAGAGAGAGTGCGTGAGGAGTTAAATATAGGGTGTGAAGTTGAAGTGGAAGTGGAAGTGGAAGTGGGAGAGGGTGTTATAGTTATCGATGGTTTGGGGACATCCAACAAAGTGTGTGATCATAGCTAGCTAGCTAGCTAGCGGTTTAGAGAGAGAGAGAGAGAGAGAGAGAGAGAGAGAGGCGATGTGGAAGATGATGAATAGTAGTAGGGTAAGGAAAGAGGAGTAAGAAAGAGGGTTTTCTACTTCTGTCTCTCTCTCGCCACTTTGAGGAACTTTCTTAGTTTGATCAGTCCTAGAAACCTTGAAAGGCTAGCTATAATGCTACTGGGGAGGGTAGCTTTTGCAATAAACGTTAGGGAATTGGCAGATATTTTTCCCAATAAAAGAGGCGGCCAACTCAAATGTTTGCCGATGAAATGGAAGCCTAATCAAGCTGGATTTGGGAGGGGGGGGGGGGAGAGAGGCTAATGACGACAAATAATGTTTATTGGCAAGACGGAAAGAACCTGGGTCTTTTGCGGAAGTGGGAAGAGGTTGACAGTAAGGTAGAGATGATGGATAGAGACACAAAAAAAGCAAATAGGCCAGCCCCCAAGGTGAACATGGAATAATACAAAAAAAAAAAAATTGAAAATGAAAATTTTTGTGAATGACTGTGCAGGGAATAAAATGATTTTGTTTTCCTTTAAACCATCGTGCTAATCGACATTTTCTTACCCAAATGATCAAATCAACCATACGAAGAGGAACCCAGCTTGGATCGAGAAAAAATCTGTAATAAATTTATGATAATAACTTGTTAAATCCAGGAAATTATGTATCTTTATAACTGTAATAAGTGTGAACATTTAACAACAATTTTAATTTTTTTAATCAAACACTTTACCACCAGAGACAATGTATCTAAAAAAAATTACTTCTCAACTCGCATTTACTTAGTTGATATACAATTTCTCAATTTCTAAAGTTTATAAAGTAATACGAAAATATTGCTCATGCTAAACTTTATTATTTGAGTAAATAAAAATACTATCAATAAATATCATAATAAAATAATCTAGGGTTTGAAAACACAACACATCAAATCTATGAAAACTGTTTGGGTATTAATTAATCTAAATGACATTATCAAAAACTTATAACTATCATAACGAGTGGAGAAAGTCATTTTATGTATATCTTTATTTCTGACTTTAATTTGATAATAACCTGATCTAAAATCTAATTTAAAAAAAAAAACAGTCACATCTCTCAACTAATCAAATAAATCAACTCTCCCCAAGATGATCCTCAAACCTGTTTATGAAACCCTTTCCTTTTTTTTTGTCCCAAGGATGAAAATTAAATTATATGCATTTCTAATATTTTTTATATTTTTAAAAGAAAATCGAGAGAGTTTAGATTGTGTAGGAGAGACACAATTCTGGCTTTCTGCCTAAAAAATTAGGTAAACACTGACCCAATTACATGATAAAACCACGAGTTAAACGCAATCAGTTCAGTTATCAGGTCAATAAGTCATAGGGCAAAGGGAAGGATGGACTGAAGTGTCAGTTTCCCTTCATTTAAAATTATACATATATTTTATTTAAAAAAGGAACTAGAAATTAGTATATTTAAAATAAAAAATACTACAAATTTATTTTTCCTCCCTCCTTAAAAAAAATAGTACTTTGATGTCCATGGTGTTTCATCTTGATTTTAAGGTGGTGGAATAGGAACCCTATGCTATATTCTTGGTACCATTTTTTTTTTTTTTTTGTCAATCAAATTTGCTAAATTTATTCTTTAACCAATTCTTTAAACTTAAATATCAAAATACATTCTCTTATTAAAAAGATTAATTGTGTTCGTGCATCACATGCAAAACAAAATCATGGGTTTTTATTTATTTTTTAATAACTAATCGATATTCAGAATGATATTCTACTAATTCTATTCGAGTATTGTCGAATTCAAATCAGAATAAATTCTCTTAATATTATTTTTATTCTTAAATTTTAAATTTAATTAAAAAAAATTAATATTTTTAACTATTAGACCGATTGTCGGTTCCATCTTTAGTTTATATTAGTTAGTCACTCTAAAGATAAGCTTATCCTTCAATTTACAACAAAAATTCCTGCTTAAGACACGGGTGGCGGGCAAAGGCGTCTAAAGCTTACCGAATTTTTTATTCTTTTTCTTTTCTTTTACACTTTGATTAAGTGAAAGCAAAGGAGAATAAGGATATCATGTCTCAATCTTTTGTTTTGGAATGTAAGATATTTGGGTGCACAAGGTTTCAAGACATCATTGGTATACGAAAAAAATTAAGGGAAAAAATTATAAGAATAATATTTTAAGAAAAAAATTATAAGGATAATATTTTAGGAAATATGTTATTTTTATAATATTTTCTCTTTTTTCTTATTTAATTGAATAAAGTAGTAAAAAATTATTAAATAGTAAAATCATTTTTTTTAAATATATTGATTAAGTTTTCTCTTTTTTGAAAATATATAATTTAGTATTTTTCTCTTTAAAACTACATGCACATTAATTTTCTCTCTCTAAGTCAATTTAATTTAATTTTTTTATTCAGATATATTGATCTTAAGTTTTTCTCTTAAAAAACCAAAATTAGTTTTTTTTTCTCTTTAAAAATAAACACATTAAATTTTCTCTCTAAAAAAATCAATTTAATTCATATTTCCTCTTTCCAAACATATTTATTTTAAGTGTTTTCTCTCTAAAAAAAAAAACTAAATTTAGTTTTATCTTTAAAATTTAACACATTAATTTTTTCTCTCTCTAAAAAAGCCAATTTAATTTATATTTCTCTCTCTAAACACATTGATTTTAGTTTTCTCTAAAAAACAAAATTTAGTTTTTCTTTCACTAAATCTAAATATATTTTCTATTTACATTTTGTTGCTTTAAACACATTTATTTGAAGTTTTTTCTAAAACTAAAAACATTAATTTTCTCTTTAGAAAAAATAAATTATTTTAAATTTTCTCTTTCTAATTTTAATGATTTTTTAATTTTTTTTATCTTTAGAAAATAAATTTAATTAAAATTTTGTCCGTAAACAAATTTGCTTTAAAATTTTTATTTCATTTCCCCTTGTGATATCCAACTTAACACTAGGGTAACAATTATCCACACTTTAGGGGTAAATGCTACCACATGAAAATTTAGAGGGTAAAAGTATGAATAACTAACCATCTATTTTTTTTTTTTTTTGATATATAGGGAGATTCGAATCTAAGTTTATTATAAGAGGATAGAGAATTGTGTCACTTAAGTTAAAACTCATTTACGGTAACTAACCTTCTTAGATACTCTTAGAGGAGGGAAAGTTTTTAGTAATGAAAATTTTAATATGGTAATTTTTTAAATAAAAAGAAATTTATTACTTTTTTTTTAAAAAGACTTGGAGTTTTTGATAAGATATAAATCTGTTTGAATTGATTTAAAAAAAAAAAAAAATTAGTAAGACAAGAGAGAGGAGGTTTAAATAAGCAGAGAGAACAGAGAAGTACCATGGGAAAAACAAACGGCATACGTTGTACGAAATTTTCTTGGAAAGCCCTTCATGGAATCTTAACCTTCTCTACAACCATTCAATGACAACAAGATAATTTTGAACTTAACATGGATACACCCATTGTTTAATTTAATTATATATATATATAGAATATTATGGGTCTTAGTCTAATGATCTTACCAAAAAACCTTGTCCCATAATCTCTCTTTTTCCAAGAAGAATAAAATTTTATAGTCAAAATCCGAAGGCCAGACTCCTCCAAACATAAGTGGATTGAATAGAATGAAAGAACGAAGAAATATGAAAAATGATCCAAGGAATGTTTGTAAGTCACTTTCAGTTTCTTTATTCTGAGTTACTTTACAAGGTTGATTGTAAATTATAATCAACAGACAAACATATAAAATACATGAAAAGTGTCTGCCAGTCATTGATGGCTCCTAAGAACTCCACATTATTGCCTTTGTTGGATTCAGATTATACAAATTTGTGAAGGTGATCCAATTCCTGGTGACCACAAATTCACAACACTATTCAAATGCAATTCCTTATCTATCCTTTCTTGTATTTGGCTCAGAAGAGCTTGAACCGTGCAATGTCTTTTTTTTTTCATTAACCGGTATCTGACTTTATCTAACTAATCTGATTTAAATACTGTCAGACACATTAAATGATTGACTTTTTCAAATCTCATTTCTTTTTTTTTTTGTTAGAATTTAAATCTCATTTCTTTATTCTTATGGTTTAAACACAAGACCTATAGCTAAGGCCAAAGTATAATGCCCTACCGTTACAACCATAAGAGTTGGTGTTGAGCCTTACAATGTGATTAGCTCTCTCGTTACCCATAAACTCCCCTGGTACAAGCGAGAATTGAATTCATAATTTCTTAATACCATCTCGATAGTCTACCCGAACTCTCCCAACATTGATTTAAAACCAAAAAATAGAATTTGGAGGTGGCAGATATAAGATTAGAATGGAATGAGTGAAATTAGTGCGAACTGAGAGAGCATGGGGCAGGTGTCATATATGATTAGATCAATACCTTGGATGAAATATCAAGCTGTATATGGCGTATTAGGCTAAATCTTAGAAGTAATTTCTTGTATATGTAAGTTACCAGACCTTATGTAATCAGCAATTTCCTAAATAAAGGTGTTATAGATCAATTTGTGAGAGAAAAGCCATCACATCCTATGGCATCCCAGAAAAAGAATTGCAGATAATGCAAGAATTAACGAGACAGGGAATAGGGTATGGACTAATAACAAATGTTCTAGGTGTGGATTGAGTACCTCAAGCACTTGATGCTCATTTTTCACATTTCTACATAATAATTAGCCGCTGGTAAATGCCAAGGTTTTCATCAAATAAAGAAGATGATAAACTTTGAAAAATTGAAATATGAAAGTTATTAAAAAGTACATAATCAAAAAGCATACCTTATTCTTGCACTGCAAACACTTCATGTCCATAGCCTTCATTGGATTCTCTTCGAATCCACAGGCTTCAGTTACAGGAGCAAAATGCATTGATCAGCCATGGATGTAGACATATTTGCATAAGCCTGCAGACGTGTGTTGCATGTATATGCAAATGGTTTGTTATGGCATTGGACTTCTCAAGAAAGAGGGAGCAACATTTGGCACAATCGAAGAAAACCCCGATGTAAATCTGAATTAAGGCCCTTTGATTTACAAGAAAAGTTTTGTATCCTTTCCATATATAGCATATTTACAAAGAAAACCTTCAACATAGTTATCCATCAAACCCGCCCACCTTAACAGCATCAGCTCCCGTCAAGAGACCAGCTCCATTTCTAGCTCTCAGTTTCAAGAGCATCCAAGATCTGGCCTCCTGTCCCCGAAGAGCAACTCAAGGTGGATAGGGAGAGAATCGACTATATTCTTCCTCGGTCACACAAGGGAGGAATAAGCTTTGACATATCTTACCCGCTACTGCTATGAGACTTTGAAGAAATGGGGCTGTCTGATAATGTACAGTCTGGAGGTGAAGAAATATATAAAAACAAGAAAAATTCATTTCCAACTCCTGACCATGAAGTGTCTAGCATCTCATTTACATACAAGTTGCAGAGAGCCTTGCCATGGCGTTTCAGCAATCAAACTGCATATAGCCTTATAACCTGATCGATCTTAGCACGGCAAACTGGGCATCCCCATTTTTTGGCTTTGATTTCTTTCAGACATGACATGCATCCAGCCATGTGACCACAAGGAATACAAGCTCCCTCGATTGGGGCATCTAAGCATATCACACATGAATTGCTTTCATCGTCTTTCCTTTCAGCCGATTCAGCAGGTATCTTCTCAGCACTTGGGGTAGGCAAATCAACAGGGCTGGAATCAATCAGAACGATGGATGGATAGTGGATTGGGCCATTGTCTACAATTGCATCAGCAATTGGCGGGGCCGATGGAGGGGCAGGAGCTTGGTTTTCGTGGGTCATCATTCGGCTAACAGCAGGAATATTGGTCTGGTTCTCTACATGCTGGACAGGACTGCAAGTCGGGCCAGTTTCATCGACTGCCCACCCACTGCTACTTGCTTTTGTGGGAGGTGAAACCAGGGCATCCCAACCTCCAAGGCTGGTGGATGCATCTGTTGCAGAACTTTGTGGGTTACCAGAAAGAGGTGGTCTCTCGACCATCACAGACTGAATGGAGGCATTGATGGCCATTGCCAATTCTAGGTCTTCTTCAGCGGTGGGTGGTGCAGTTGCTGGAACTGGACTCTGGGTGTTATTATTTAGAAATATTGGCTGTCTTCCCTGAAAAGTTAAGAAGCAATCACATAAATCTTTTGAGCATAGCTTAAATGCCTATCATGGAGCTTATAAACAATTTCAGTATTGGCAATTTCAAACAATCATGTTACACACAAACTTCAAATAAACATTCGATTGAATTTGATAACTTCCGTAGATTCAAAGCACTATGATGAGCATATGGAGGCGCATAAAGTCTCTCAGCAGCAAACAACACACTCAAAAGTGGAAGCATCTCTTCATAAAAGGGCAGATGAATGCTGAAAAACGTATAAAAATGAATGACAATCTAACTGTTTTATCGCTGTAGTTGAAGGTTCTAATCTTTCTTTCTATAATCCACATTGAACATAATGGAGATGGAACCAAGACAGATCTCAGGTAAGTTTGAAGGCACCAAATGCTTCTGCAATATCACTCAGTGCCTCCAAAGTTAAGAAGTGACAGTGAGCCAATAACTAACCCAACACCTTTCTCATACAACACTTTTTTAACAACGACATCTACTTTTAACTATGTTATATATGACTAAACACCAGGCTGGGCTTTCTATTAATGATATACTCTAACCATTCCCCCCCCCCCCCCAAAAAAAAAAGCCAAGAAGGAAACTTAGAAGGTAACTTATTGTACAAATTACAATTCTAAGATAGAAATACCACCCTTCACAGGATGAAGTGAGACCGAGTACCTTCAGGGAGCAGAATATTCCCTCCTGCCAATATTCTATCCCAGCCCCCAATTTCATAGTCATTAGCAATTCTCATGCACGAGTTTCAATGGTGAATAATCTGACTGACTCAACCTGGCCAAAAAAAGCCAAACTCACAGTTCCTTGCACCCTTCCTTCCGTTCACAATATATCACATAATGCTTGTTCTTTGATTTCCTAAGCTCTCAACCATTGAGGATAGTTTAATAGTCCCCCGGTTCATTGGCAAAGTGGGGCTCCATTAAATTTAGATGAATAGTCCCCAGAGATTTTTAGCAAGATAGCAGCTGGCTATCCTGCTAAATATCTCTAGGAACTATTCATCTAAATTAACTGGAGCCCCACTTTGCCAATGAACTGGGGAAAAAATAGTCTCAACTTTGAGGTGAACACATCCAATAGCATTATTAAACAACAAAACAAGTAATCATCTATAAACTGAGCATAGATGCACATTATGAAAATCTTGACCTAGAATGGTTTCAAATATGACCGTGAATATTACAATATTGAAGTTGATGACTAAATAAATTTCCATCTGGTCCAAAACTCAAGTGCATGGGCAAATATTGAATCTAGATCCAACATATGAGATTTGAAATTGACCGACAACTGGAGGCTTACCACAGTAATTCCTTTGCATGCACTGCAAAAAAATTGAATTTGCTGCTTGTCATTTTCATTAGCTGCAGCAAGTTTAATCCGCGACTCTAGAAAATGGACAAAACCAAGTTAACATGCATCCAAGAAAAAGCATTTTATAGAAAATGAGGTATTTATCAAACACTATTTTTTCAGCCCCTAAAGATTCATATAATCTTTCAAGGGTATCAACGCATGAGATGTGGAATTGAGCAAACATTCCGACTCAGTGACTTTGTTTGATAATTCAACATGATTTTTTACATAGATATGACAGGTTCAGATCTCAAGGTAATCAAAATGCAATGGTGCTTAGAGGCCAGAGCAACTACGTTAGGCACAGCCAGATGGAATGCATCTCCGGCTTACAACACAACCTGAGGAATACGCTTCAACCCTTGAATTCATTCCATATCCTGGCTGCTGTGATGTGAATTTACCAGGATTCAGGTAGGATTACCACTCTATTAAATCTGCTCCCACGTCAATGTAACATTCAGTGCCTGATGGCGCGAAACATGTTTCCATGTTATGGCTACATATAACTGTGAAGAATGCAATAGAATCTAGACTTCAGTCCTAATCGTCTATACAACCGGGAAGGCCTCTCTAAAGTCATATTCTAAACATTTGAGAATCAATACTGATGATTGAGCACAAAGAAAGAAGTGAAGCATAAACTTTGGAAAACATCAGGAGAAATGTGAAAGAGCTTAACTGTTAATTGATTAAAATACAGATCCAAAAGGGGCTGGTGAAAGAAGAGGAAAGAAAGGAACAACATCGTAGATGAATAATCATTCAGATGCCCAACATGAAGGGAGGTGTGCCAAAGATTATAAAAGAAGCAATTCTTGGTAAAGGTATGACAAAACTAAGATAGAAGACCCACACATAACTACTTCACAAAAAGCACATGACATGGACCACAAAGAAAAATAGTTGGATTCAAAAGTGAAATTTTTATGTTCGGGAATCTTTTAGCTTTCGATAATTGGGAAAGGGGGCCGCTAAGATAAAAGTAACTAAGCAATTTCTTGGTGCATATATTTATTTTCAGGAAGTGTAGCTTTTCTATTTCTCAGTTACTTTTTTATTACTTTTTCGTCATAATGAAAAACAAAAATTTATTAGAAGAGGAGAAAAGAGGATGAAGTGTCTTTATACAAGACGGAAGAGAAAAAATACAAAGACAACTGATAACCAATCTCCTTGAAGATTAGTCAATGAGATACACAACAAACTAAACCTTGGCACCATAAGAAGACACTAAGACACTAAAAGATTGTTTAGAAAAACGCATTCTCTGAAGATACAAGCATAAAAGACTTGACCAATCTTTGCCAGGAGAGTTGCTTTAGCCAAGTACATTCAGCATAATGTTTCTTAAAAAGAACACAAGATTGCTTTATAACTAAAAGGCTTCACAGTAAATAATCAATAAATCTATTGATAGTATGTTTCATTCACACACACACACACACACACACACACACACACAAATATATAGATCCATGTGTGTGCGTGCGTGTGATAGAGGGTAATGGGGATAATCAATGCAGAGAGAGAATCAAAAGTGAGCATGTTTGTTATTTCATGTGTAACACCTGAAAGATTGGGAAGATTAAACATAATGTGCTGAAAAGAGTCTCAAATGCAGGATATGCAGTAACAAAGTTTCATTTAGGTCATTTATAATGATATTATACAGACATGGTAGGAACTATGAAACAGCATGGACGAATATTGAGTAACCAACAGGAAGCTGCTTATGCAAAAACTGAGTTTACAAAAAAAGGAATAAGGAAATAAACCAACTTCTTTTTTATATTGTTAGCATGGTGGAGGGGGGGGAAGAGATGTCTGCGTCAGAAAGGGCAAATGAAGGAGATAAGTCGGCTAAGATAGTCTTATATGAAGATTCATGAAGTAATGAGTTCAGGGGCCTGCCTGAGGTTCAAAATGTGTGGTTGCAAGAGAGCTCAGGCACATTAAATTTGAAAAGAGAAAAGGACTAAAGTAGCTAAGATCTTAATGAGATTAATTACATAATAATAGAGTGGAAGGTGTTCAAAGCATTGGAATTATCAAGCTGAAAACTAATACCCTATTCTTTCTTATAGTTTAATTTCTTAACTCAAACTTTCAAACTCAAAACTTCTCAAAGGATGACTATACTTACGCCTAAGTGCTTGAGGCTTACACCTTGCCCGTCGGCAAGTGTAAAGGTTGCGCCTCCTTCTTGTGCCTCTCAAGACTATGGATGAACCAGGGAAAAAAAATACAACATTACAAATTAAAAAAAAAAAATGACACAACTTCCACGTGATGAGACTGAAAGAAAAAGAAATTTGCAAATGAAATATTTTCAGCATGAATCATTACTCATGGAGTTATCCAGAATTATCACAGTAGGGTCAGGTTGATTAAGCTTTGGCTCCTCCATATTGGCTTTCCAAAGTGCAACAACAGTCCGAGGCTGGGCATCCTGTGCATGTTAAAGTAGTATATTTACAATGTTCACCTTAACATAGTAATCCAAAACATGACGAATCAAGAAAAGGATGCCTGAGTAACTTGATAGTCACCAGACAAAAATTAAGGCAAAATGTCCATATGCAATAAGAGACTTCAGAAGTGACTCCAATCTCTTAATGGACTGCTCCAGAGTGCTGTTTCTCATAGTAAATTATCAATGTGCCACCGGATGCAGGGTGGAGTTATTTATAAGTTATGAAGCATGGACACATAAATGGGACACCACATGACACGGAAAAGTTGCAAAAGTTTTACATTATATTAAGTTGAAAAGTGTGGTACTGTGTTGCCTTAAAAGGACTTCTACAGATACGAGAGGGACATGTTCATTTTTCAGAAGTGTCCATGCAACATAGTCCATAAGAGATTAATCTGAAACTGACCTCTCATAGAACACTCAGAGATATGAAATAGGAGGGGACAGTCATAGTATAAGTATATGACAAAGCAGTTGATCAACTTATATTTTCCCATAAACCAACTCTTAGCACTAAGTTATGTGTAGCCGCTAAAGCAAAAGTCTGGCTGTTACTACAGATTGCATTTTTAGCATGAGAAGTGGAACCAAGAAAAAGCATTTCAGAAGCAGAACTGCAAATAGCTGGTAATTGGCAGCAATTGCACTTCAAATTACCTGCAAACTAGCATATATTGCCAGCTCCAACTTAAAAGGCTTCCCAGGATTATGAGAGCCACATGGTGAAACGACCACCCAACTGCAAAAGTGGGAAAGGGAAAAAGAAAAAGCAAAGCAGGAATTAGACTTAGTGGGAAGTCACACAAGGATAGCTAGTTAGAGCACAATAAAAACAATCCCAGCATATTAATAAATTCCATTGATTAGTAATTCCAGCTGTCAAGATATGCTTTTCATATATGCACTGTGAACCAGCCAAATTTGACCACATCTCAGATGCAATTATTCAGAAGTGGACAGGTTATAAAAGTTTGTTTTCACAATTCATCCTCATCAGTTTATATATGGACAAATCTAAGCAAACGAATGAGGAAATGCCATGATGATGGAATAGGTTCAGCTAGAAGAATAGATTTTACAGAGTTACAACACAATACAAGATGAACTAATGTATTTTCTTTTCAAGGGAAGTGCAGGATAACAGCATAGGTTAATGATAAACACTCACACTTTTCTAGAAAGCAACTGAGGAGCTAATGCTTCCAAAAAGCCTGGACCATAAAGCTCTCGCATCCAACCAGAGAACAAGCAAATATAGTTCTACAAAGCATCAGAAAAAATAGCATTTTATCAAGCAACATTTCAATTGATGAACTATCCAATTACATAGTGCTCACAATGAAGGCAAAGTAATAGATTAGTGGAAACAGTTGAAAAGTTTAATGGTACCTCAATTGCTCGCACAACATTGCTGAACCCTTTAGCTCTAGCGACATCAAGCGCAGTTTGACAATCATCATTCATCACCAATGGATTTGCTGAAAAAGTCAGACAAAAAAAAATCAACATTTCGAAGATTAATAAATTTTGGCACCACTTGGCACGTGTCATCTCTCCGGAATGAAAGCTACGCTTACCCCCGTGCGAAAGAAGTAACATGACAGTGCGGTCAAGGCCTCTTTTTGCTGCATGGTGCAAAGGAGTCCCCGCATGACGGCCTGAAATGCATCGACATTTGAAAATAAAAAATAAGAAGTGAGGAATCTAATTGCAGGATTCATGTCTTCTTACTGTCCAATTATCCAACAGGCACAATTATCTGGTTATTTAAGATAAAAGCTATTTTACTTTCCATATGTAGAACTCGAAACTAAATTGAACGGAGCATGATCAGAGATAATGCAAGAGAGGTCTAATCAAGCAAGAATGTCAATAGTCACCATTTGCTTTTGCAAAAATTCACATAAATTAGCTCAAGCTCCTAGAAGAGAATGTGGCAGAAATGCAGAATCCCACCATGTAATAACACAAATGTGCTCCACAGAATCAAGGCTCAAATACATGCAGGGAAGGATTGCAAAATACTCAAGTAGATGGGAATGAGTTTCAAATATTTCTCTTTTCCCTAAGTTTTGTACACTTGCAGACTCTTTTAACTCCAAAATCAATGTCAAATGGCGACACAAAATAGAACAATATCTGCCTTGAAAATTGTTGACTTGAACCTATGCACACTATTCTGCCAGTGATGCTCAATTTCTCTTGGTTATACAAGGTTCTTCGCTCTGTCAAGGGCAATGATCCTGCCATACAAAAATAGAACACCATCCTGCCTTCAAAATTGTTGACTTGATCCTATGCACACCATTCTAACAATGATGCTCAATTTCTCTTGGTTTTACAAGGCTCTTCACTCTGTCAAGGGCAATGATTCTGCCATACAAGCATTTGGACTATCTAAATTCTTGTACTCCAATTCCAACTGCAATTGAAACCGGTAAAACTACAAGAATTCTTGTACCAAAAAGCCTAACAAAGGCAAAAACCTAACAAAATCATAATCTAAAGATGAACAAAAGAAATAAACCTGGACGATAAGAATTGGGATTAGCACCCAAGTCCATCAAAGTCTTCGCAACATTGAGAAGCTCAGGGTTCATGCAAGCCAGAATCAATGGAGTTTTCCCTTCTCTGTCAATCCACTGCACCCCAAAACCCAATAATCAACAAGTACCCGCAAAAAAATGAAAATGAAAATCACAGAAACAGCAAAACCCAAAAATGAAAACACAAAATCATTAAAAACCCACAAATAAAAAACAAAGAAAAGTCATAACAACCAATCAACAATTAAAAAAAAAAAAAAGGAAAGAAAGAAAATTACCTCAAGACCAGCACCTTCTCTTCTAAGAGCTTTAATTCCTTCAATATTCCCATAATTCACCTGCTGATACAACAATTCATCCTTCGATTGTTGTGCACCCATTACTCCAAAGCCTAAATCTCAACCAGATTCCAATCAAAAATCAAACCCTAGAATTATAAGAAAATGAGACCACTAGATAAATGAAAGTGTTCTTTGTTGGGAATAATCTATTAGGGAAAACAGTCTCAGAACCCTAATAAGTGAACTTTATTATATGTCGGTGAAGATTTGATTTTGCAAGCTTTGGGTCTGAGAAATTTCTTGGAAATTTTTCGGAAACTTGTAGGTACACCAAACGATGATTACTCCTCTTCGTTCTACGTGTCTGGCTCACGTCCGATTTAGCCACTTGCAGTAGTTATTGTAGTAGATGTGTGCATATTGTACATTTCAATTATGTTATTTTTGAAATTCAAAATTTAATAATTATTATATATATCATCAATCCATATATAATGAAATTTGTACGCTTCAACTTTGAGTTTAATAAATTTTTACAGACTTTTTAGTATTTACTAGAGCTGTAACAATAAATTAATTTTGAAAAGCTCGATCATAGTTTAATTCAGATATTTTTAATTTTTTAATAAAATTAACTCAAGGTCTTAATAATAATTTTCAGTAAATAAACTAATTGTAGTGTATCATATTTGATTATTGGAATCATTAGTCTTTTATTTTTGTTTAATATTTATAAAATTAATTTCTCGATGGCATATTTTCTATAAAAACTAAATAAAATGTTAAAAATAATGAATTTTTAGGACTATGTGTAAGTTTTTTTTTTTCTATTTTAAAAGTATGATTAAATAGAAAATTGGGGTTTGTAAATTGGTTGCTATTTTGAGTTCAAATTGTTTAAAAGGGAAAAGTATCAATTATGTTAAACTTATCCAATATAAAACTATAGAAGGAGTCCCGCCAGAGCTGGAGACTAATAGACTGGGCTCTTTCCTTCGGCATTAAGTAACTCCAAGAATGAATAAACAAAGCAGTTGGATTAGAACCTGGGAGGAAAGGTCCGAGCGGGATAGCCCCACTTCCCTGATTTCATATTTTGGGATTCAATTCCTGTTATAATAATAAAAAAAAGAATTAACAGGAAAGAAATTAGAAAAATACTAATCGTACCATATTTTAACACTTACTAGTCTTTGATCTTTCCAAATAAAAAGAATTTATTAAAATATGTTATATATCAAAATTAAATCAATAATAATATATAATATATTCTGCCATCTCCGCTCAAACTTAATTTCATATAATAAAAGTCATTTGAATTTAAAAGAAAATTAGAATAAAAAACCTAAAATTCTAAAAGTGTTTTTGTAACCTTGAAGAGTAGCATTTTTAAGAACAGATCAAGGGTTTTATGAAGATATGTGCAGACACATGAGTGATTATCTTGAATTCTGATTGTAATAGTTGAATATAATTTTAGTGTTGACTCTGATACTATATTAAGAATAAATGAATTTGGCTCAGATACCATATTAGAGATATACGAACATGACTCTAATATATGTCAGAGAGATGTAAACAATATAAAATAATATAAACCCTAATATTACATTGCTTTCATTAAAATATCATAATAAATTATGTTTATATAGAAAATCAATTGTTATAAATACAAAAAATATAAAAATAAACAAGTTAAATATTCTCATAATATTTTCTAATAAAATCAAATATTATCATAATAAAAAAAGAAACTTAAATATTCTCATTATATATTAGAAAACTATGGCCCATTCTCTCCCCGAGAAGAAACCATGTTGTTGTTCTCAAAAAATGAAATCAATAAGTGGAAATCCAAAGAGATTATCCTTCAATGATGAAAAATTAAGAGAGAGAATGAGAGGCAGCTTCAAATACACCATTCATGGAGTATCTTGATCCAACCATTTTCTTTCAGCTTCAGTGAGTGTATACATGTAAAATTAGTTAGAGTCAGTTGTTCTCCTGCAAATCCTTCTTCACTGCCCTGCAACTTGTAAAAGCGTTCATCTGCAACTGCAAGTACCTTCTCATGATCCTCTAATATCAACTAAAAGAGAGCAAAACTCAATGTCATCAACATGAAAAAAGACATTAAATTTTTTTGAATTGATTGATCAGATACTCTACTCTCTTAATTAAATTTCTTAAATTTAAGTTTTAAGAATAAAAAAAAATCAACCATTTAATAGATGATCGAATTAATTACATCAAATTTAAATATCCATCGGTAAAAATCAAGAAAAGATAAAAACATGAAAAAGGCAGCTTAGCTGTTTGAAGCCGGGCCATGGTCCACGTACGGACACAATGCCTACAATGTTTGTCACGATCAATAATTCAAAACTTGAATAAAATCCAAGGACGCGTTTGATTCGGTTATAGAAATCGAAATCATATTTTTTGAAATCAGAATAGATGGAATCATTCTAAATTATTTATTTGATTCAGTATACTGAAATAAATATTATTACTATATCTAATATTTGATTTTTTTTTTTAAGAATAATAATTAATAATTTTTTAATTTTACTCTTATTCCAATATACAATAAAAATTATAAATAATTTAAAATAAATTATTTAAAAATATTATATGAATTAATTTTACTTAAAAAAAATAAATATTATATGAATTTATCAAGTAAACTTTTTATCCTTTTCAAAAATTAAAAAAAAAACTTATAAATGAAAATTTTATATTTTTTCAATTGTTTAGTTTATATATATATATATATATATATATATATATATATATAATATATATATATGAATAATGGGTAATTTTAAAATAAAAATTATATGAGTAATGAATAATTAGTAATTTTATAATAAAAAAATAAATATTACATAAATTTATTAAATAAATTTTATATTCTTTTCAAAAATAAAAATAAAATAATTTAATAATAAAAATTTTATTTTATTTTATTTTAGTTTTTTTTTAATATATAAATATAAATATAAATATATATATATATATATATATATATATATGAGTAATAGGTCATTTTATAATAAAAAAGGTAAATATGATATGAATTTGTTAAATAAATTTTATACTTTTTCAAAAATAAAACTGGATGTTTGGTTTAAGAGTATGAATTTCAAAAATCAAAAGAATAGAAATAAGGTTTGAGAATCAAATGAGTTTTGTGTAACCTAAGTGAAATTCCTTAAAACCCAAGTTTCAAATCTCTCCCTCTCCCTCTCCCCCAACCACACCCCCACCCCACACCACCAACACCTTGTCCGATAATGGCGGCTTCCATCCTAATCGGCGATGGTGAGGCCATCATCGAAGCCATTATCGAAGCCATTTTTGGGTTATTAAGTCCGATCAGCTTTAGAGAGAGAGAGAGAGAGAGTGAAGGAGAAGCTGAGAGAAAGATTGGACGCACGGTGGGAAGATTGCAGTCGATTTTCGTCGGTGATTTTAGTGTTGCCAATTTGAGGGAGGTCCTGTGAATCAAGCTTGACGGGAGGGTTTCTAGGAAGATGGAGAACACCTTCGACGAGACAGCCATTCTTGCCGAGCACTTCAAGAGCGAAATAACGTCGTTGGAAATCGTAGAAGATGCACACGTGGTGGCGAGAAATGTTCATTCTGCTCCCAAGACTCGAGAGATCGACGTCCACCGTCGATTTCTTGCTGTTGCGACTGAGAACGATGGAGTAGGCCTGCATGTAGTATTCGAAGTCTTCGCCTTGTAGCTTCGCAAAGCCTACTTCCACATCGCCGCTGCTGCTTCCCATTCTCCGAATGAGAGAGAGAGAGAGAGAGAGAGAGAGAGATTAGGGTTTTCTCAATTGGGACGACCACCTTTCCATCCTTTAGGACAAAATTACCCCTGTAAAATATAATGACATTATGAGTAGGGGAGGGTAATTTTGTCAATTCTGGAGCAAATTAAAACCTTTTTGGGGCGTTGAAGTATCGGATGATCTGGAACTCTTTGTGCTTAGGAGAGAGGTGTTTTAAAAAAAAAATGAGATATAATTTAATAATTTCCAATATTTCTTTAATAAAAAACAATATTTTTTACTTTTATTAAATAAAAAATAGTAATATTTTTATCAAGAATAATGTTTTTAATTTTTTAGTATAAAAATACTTTTAAAATAAAAATACTTTATATGAAGGGTAAAATTAATAATTATATAATCTTTATTTCGTATACAAATCAAATATCAATAATGATAATCATATCCATTTCAAAATTTAAATCAATCATTTCTATTTTGATTTCTATTCTCGAATCGAACCAAACGGCCCTATGACTGAATTTATCGTGTCCCCTCCCCCCATTTAACAACTTGGGTGGTGGACATTTATTCATTAGGAATTGGGTGATCACCAAATTTTCCTCTTCTACTATATACCAGTTGATATGAAATTATATATCAATTCAACAGTATAGCTAGATCCTCCTTCAATAAATAAACTTAAAAAACTTTTCTTCCTACCATTTCAGAATTTCAAAGAATTACAAAGAAAAAAAAAAGATTCATCAAATTAGTAAAACTTTGCACCCACCTATACTGAGCAGTCCTAGCTGCATTGGCTTACAAAATTGGAACGTATCAAGATGTATGAAGGCAATAATTGAGAACCAAAATGACTTAATGAACCATAATAGTGGCGTATAAAGTAGTTACCGTCCAATAGAATCTAAAGTCAAACCTCAGTTTCAGTGTAGTTTTGAAGCTTCTAATCACTCTCTTCCAAGCTTGAGAAGTATGGGGCTCTTGCTGCTTCCGCTGCTAGGGTTGAGACATTAAGAGAAAAGGCCCAGTGTTGGAGTTACATAGAGCAAGGGGTTGCTCTACAATTTTAAACATCTCCCTCCAGAAACGCTTGGGAGTAGGGTATGATTAGTTTCAAACCGTACACCCCAACTACATAGAAATGGGCAAAAGCAACACCTTTTGACGGCCTCGAATAACTTAACAACATTGAACTCAACTCAGAACAATGACAAAGCAAAAGGGGGATTACATTTGAAAGTCATCCCTTAACAAAACTATTTATCGGGGAAATCCTCCTTGATCCCACAAAATGGAGAAAGAATTTCATCTTCAACATCTTCCGTCATTTGACCATCTGCATTTTCAAGTTCCCGGTAGATTAGAACTGTTAGGACTCATGGAGTTATCATTCAACAGAGCTTATTCCTCCACGTTTCTCAACATCTCATTGACATCCAATTCAAATTTCGATACTGATGAACCCATACGCCTTCCAAACAAACTAGAAGAGATCAACAATGGAGCCAAAAAGAAGCGGAAAAAGGAAACATAACATGTTAGCAACCTTATATAAGTCCTTGCTTTATTAAAGACAAAATAGTTAACACCAAAATCTTACACTGGATATAGTATAATTAATGAACTGTAATTGAGGGCACAAATTATACCCAGAAGGGCAGTTTACCTGTTTTGTACTGGTCCATGATCGACAGCATTGCACAAACCATACATCACTCTTCCAACAATGTCTGACATCAGTAGAGGACCAACCATCCAATTGTCATTGGCTTCCTGCACCCAAATGATATTTGAAAGGGACTCATTTGGATTATCTCATAGGTAGCTGAAATCCCAATCCAAGCCATATATTGAGAAATCTAAATTTCTGCAAATTTTTAACTCATTTCTATGAATTCATTCTGGAAGTTGGCACAATAAGAAACAACAGATGAAAGCAATAGAAGTTTGTTTAAACCTTAACGTTAGTCTAATGACAGTATTAAATCTAGATTTTGGAAAGAAACCTTCCAGGTTCTTAAATGACAAGGTAAAATTTCATGGATGTCCAATATTTCTTTTTGTGATCACTATTTGATCAGTTGACTCTAGCATGGTTAAAGTCATTTTCCTATTCCTTCTCTCTGGCACTCTCTCTCTCTCTCTCCTTATTTTTGGGGGGGGGGAACAAGGTTCCAACTTACATCTGCCTTTAAACTTTTGTTCTGAAAGAACCCAACATTGACCTTCTTGAAGAACAAAAGGCTCATCTTTCTCATCTCTAGATACCATGTCATCTCCTTTAACAATTGCAGTTTGAGGAAGTGATCATTGCGGGTATGTAAATCAATCCATATTAAAAGGTACACATATACAACAACAAAACTACACCAAGCTTAGATGGAAAGCAGGAGCTGTAGTTTAAGGAAGCAATAATTCAACAGCTGAATGTTAAACTTATAGTTCTGCCCCTGGATGCGAGGTGCTTATGTAGGATGGCAACAGGACAAATAGAGAGGGGGAGAGGGAAGAAAGAGAAACAGAGAAGGGGGAGAGAGAGAAAAATAGGGTGAGTGACTGGGAATCCACCAATAAATTAGAGGGAAAGCTCAAATCAATTCATTAATTAAACCATCACTGATAATAAATCCTAATGCCAAAATATACAGGCAATGTCCCAAAAATTTATGGAAATAATATCAAAAGAACAATCTCACAAAAATTAGAATCAAACTAAACTACTGTGTAAACTATTCAAAAACCTTAAATATTAAACAACTAATATATCCTGCATCAGACACTTATCCACAAGGGAGAATCTGTCCTTGAAGCTAAGCATTCACTATGGAAAAAAGCTAGGACCCTAGAGCCTAAGATGCTGCGTTAACAGGACACCCTCCAGGGTGCCGTAAGTAGAATTCTGAAAATCAATTTAACCAGTCAACCATATTCCTCCTCCGTCACACGAGGGATGAATGAGCTTTGACATATCTTACCCACTGCTGCTATGAGACTTTGAAGAAATGGGGCCGTCCAATAATGGACAGTCTGGAGGTGAAGAAATATATAAAAACAAGGAAAATTCATTTCCAAGAACTCCTGACCATGAAGTATCTAGCATCTCATTTACATACAAGTTGCAAAGAGTTGCAATCATACTGCATATAGCCTTATAACCTGATCAATCTTAGCACGACAAACTGGGCATCCCCATTTTTTAACTTTGATTTGTTTCAGACATGATATGCATCCAGCCATGTGACCACATGGAATACAAGCTCCCTCAATTGGGGCATCTAAGCATATCACACATGAATTGCTTTCATTGTCTTTCCTTTCAGCCGATTGAGCAGGTAACTTCTCAGCACTTGGGGTAGGCAAATCAACAGGGCCAGAATCAATCAGATCAATGGATGGATAGTGGATAGGGTCATCATCTACAATTGCATCAGCAATCGCCGGGGCCGATGGAGCAGGGGCAGGAGCTTGGTTCTCGTGGGTCGTCGTTTGGCTAACATCAGGAATATTGGTCTGGTTCTCTACATGCTGGACAGGACTGCCACTTGGGCTAGCTTCATCGACTGCCCACCCACTGCTACTTGCTTTTGTGGAAGGTGAAACCAGGGTATCCCAAACTCCAAGGCTGGTGGATGCATCTGTTGCAGAACTTTGTGGGTTACCAGAAGCACGTGGTCTCTCGGCCATTGCAGACTGAATGGAGGCATTGATGGCCATTGCTAATTCTAGGTCTTCTTCAGCGGTGGGTGGTGCGGGTGCTGGAACTGGACTCTGGGTGTTATTATTTAGAAACATGGGCTGTCTTCCCTGAAATGTTAAGAATCAATCACATAAATCATTTGAGCATTGCTTCAATGCCTATCATGGAGCTTATAAACAATTTTAGTATTGGCAATTTTGAACAATCATGTTACACACCAACTACAAATAAACATTCGATTGAATTTGGTAACTTTAGTAGATTCAAAGCAGTATGATGAGCATATGGAGGCACATAAAGTTTTTCAACAGCAAACACACTCAAAAGTGGAAGCATCTCTTCATAAAAGGGCAGAAGAATGCTGAAAAACATATAAAAATGAATGACAAATTGTTTTATCACCGTAGTTGAAGGTTCTAATCTTTCTTTCTATAATCCAAATTGAATATAATGGAGATGGAGCCAAGATAGATCTCAGGAAAGTTTGAAGGCACCAAATGCTTCCGCAATATCACTCAGTGCCTCCAAAGTTAAGAAGTGACAGGCATTGGTGAATAAGTGAGCCAATAACTAACCCAATGCCTTCCTCATACAACACTTTTTTAACAAAGACATCTACTTTTAACCATGTTACATATGACTAAACACCATGCTGGGCTTTCTATTGATGATATACTCTAACCACACCCCCCCCCCCCCCAAAAAAAAAAGCCAAGAAGGAAACTTGGAAGGTAACTTGTGGCACAAATTACAATTCCAAGATAGAAACACTACCCTTCACAGGGTGAAGTCACTGAGTAGCTTCGGGGAGCAGAATACCCCCTCCTGCCAATATTCTATCCCAGGGCCCCCAATTTCATAATCATAAGCAATTCTCATGCACGAGTTTCAATGGTGCATAATCTGACTAACTCAACTTGGCAAGAAAAAGCCAAACCCACAGTTCCTTGCACTCTTCCTTCTGTACACAATATATCACATAATGCTTGATCTTTGAGCTCTCAATTATTGAGGATAGTTGAATAGTCCCCCAGTTCATTGGCAAATTGGGACTAGACATCTAAATTTAATGGAGCCTCATCTAAATTAAATGGAGCCCCACTTTGCCAATGAACTGGGGAAAAAATGGTCTCAACTTCGAGGTGATCACATCCAATAGCATTATTAAGCAACAGAACAAGTAATCATCTATAAACTGATGCACATTATGAAAATCTTGACCTAGAATGGTTTCAAATATGAACATGAATATTACAATGTTGAAGTTGATGACCAAATAAATTTCCACATGGTCCAAAGCACAAGTGTATCGGTAAATATTGAATCTAGATCCAACATATGAGATTTGAAATTGACTGCGATCAGGAAGCTTACCACAGTAATTCCTTTGCATGCACTGCAAAACAATTGAATTTGCTGCTTGTCGTTTTCATTAGCTGCAGCAAGTTTAATCCACGACTCTTCAAAATGAACGAAACCAAGTTAACGTGCATCCAAGGAAAAGCATTTTACAGAAAACGAGGTATTTATCAAACACTATTTTTTCAGCCCCTAAAGACTCATTTAACCTTTCAAGGGTATCAACACATGAGATGTGGAATCGACATTCTGATATGCACTTAATATCATTGGAAATAATTATTTTAGAAAATGCATATCATTGGAAAAAAATCTTCTAGGAGCATATTTAGTTATTAGTAAAAAAAGAAATATTATAGAAAAAATAATAGTTTCCTTATTTTAGTTGATAATAATCTTTTTAAAATTAGTAGTTGTTAGTTTTAGGAATCTTTTATATTAAAAATGATTTTAGGGATTTATTTTTAGTAACACTTCTATTTTATTGTAACCTCTAGTTTTCCTTATTTAAAGGAGATATTATCAATAAAGAGACAAGCCTAATTTCTCATAAAAGAAGTGTAGTGAGAAGTTTGTTAGGCAACAAGTTTCCGGCCATTAAAAATAGGTTCTACGAGAGGGAAAACTCTAGCAAGGAAGAGAGGAATTCCTACAGAGTATCCATTGACTAGATCCTGTACTAGGGCTCATATCAATTTGGTATCAGAGCCATCCATCATGGAAAACTCTGCAGAATGGTTTAGCCGGATGGAGAGATTCATGAGGGATTTCGAGCAGCAAATGGAGCAACGAATGGAGCAGCAAAAGGAGGAACAACTAGCCAAGGTGGAGGAACTACGGCAACAACAGACAGCACTAATCTCGCAAATGGAAAGACTTCAGCAAGAGCTGCAAGGGCTCAGCAAGGTCCAGGAGTTGGGGCGCAGCAGCCACACCTTTGGAGACCAAGGAGAGGGAAGGAGCAGTCTGTTGGAAAGAAGGATTGCCATCCCCAAACAGTATCCTAACTTCAATAGTTATGAATATAATGAGTTTGGGCAGAACTTTCATATTTCAATTGTTGATGGTCAGTGGTCTTTTGTGGAGGAAATATCTAAGAATGTAAGAAAAAGAGAAGCCACGAATCTTGAAGAAAATCTGTCCAGGCCTTAAGATATTGATCTTTCTTTGGAGGAGGTCTATGTGGCCTTTACTGCATATAGAAAGAATCTGATTTCTAGTTGTTCTACTGGGGATCAAAACATGGTAATCAAGGAAGTTGCAGATTCTAAAGTTGATAATTCAAGTGCTGGCTCATTTCCTTGTTCAGATGCAGGAAAGGGAAATTCTGGGAAGTCTAAAGAGGAGGATGAGGGAGGAGGCTTCTTGAGAGTTCTTGAAGACTTGAGAAGGCCCATCCTAAATTTGAGTTTGAGGACAAACTCTTTGTCCAGGAGGGGAGTAATGATATGCACTTAATATCATTGGAAATAATTATTTTAGAAAGTGCATATCATTGGAAAAAAATCTTCTAGGAGCATATTTAGGAATTAGTAAAAAAAGAAATATTTTAGAAAAAATAATAGTTTCCTTATTTTAGTTGATAGTAATCTTTTTAAAATTAGTAGTTGTTAGTTTTAGGAATCTTTTATATTAAAAATGATTTTAGGGATTTATTTTTAGTAACACTTCTATTTTATTGTAACCTCTAGTTTTTCCTATTTAAAGAGGATATTATCAATAAAGAGACAAGCCTAATTTCTCACAAAAAGAAGTGTAGTGAGAAACTTGTTAGGGAACAAGTTTCCGGTCATTAAAAATGGGTTCTACGAGAGGGAAAACTCTAGCAAGGAAGAGAGGAATTCCTGCAGAGTATCCATTGATTAGATCCTATACTAGGGTTCATATCACATTCCAACTAAGATCATTTAGAAAGTTCAAATCTAATTTCCACTACTCACATCTCAGCGGCCTTGTTTGATAATTCAACTTGATTTTTTAGATAGACGTGATATGTTCAGATTTCAAGGTAATCAAAATGCAACAGTGCTCAGAGGCCGGAGCAACTACTTAAGGCACAGCCAGATGGAACGCATCTCCGGCTTACAATGCAACCAGAGGAATACGTTTCAACCATTGAATTCATTCTATATTCTGGCTGCTGTGATGTGAATTTACCAGGATTCAGGTAAGATTACCGCTCTATTAAATCTGCTCCCACATCAATGTAACATTCAGTGCCTGATGGTGCGAAATATGTTTCCAGGTTATGGCTACATATAACTGTGAAGGATGCAATGTAATCTAGACTTCAGTCCTAATCGTCTATACAACCTGGAAGGCCTCTCACTTGAGAAACAATACTGATGATTGGGCACAAAGAAAGAAGTGAAGCATAAACTTTGGAGAACATCAGGAGAAACGTGGAAGAGCTTAACTATTAATTGATTAAAATACAGATTCAAAAGGGGCTGGTAAAAGAAGAGGAAAGAAAGGAACAACAACGTAGATAAATAATCATTCAGATGACCCACATGAAGGGAGGCATGCCAAAGATTATAAAAGAAGCAATTCTTGGTAAAGGTTTGACAATTCTTAACTATGATAGAAGAGCCACAGATAACCACTTCACAAAAAGCTCGTGACATGGATGCACAGAGAGAAAAATAGTTGGATTCAAAAGTGAAATTTTATGTTCAGGAATCTTTTAGCTTTCAATAATTGGGAAGGGGGGCCACTAAAATAAAAGTAACCAAGCAATTTCTCGGTGCTTGATATTTATTTTCAGGAAGTGTAGCTTTTCTGTTTCTCTGTTACTTTTTTATTTCTTTTTTGTCATAATTAGAATCAAAATTTATTAGAAGAGGAGAAAAGAGGATGAGGTGTCTCCGTACAAGATGGAAGGAAATAAAAAATACAAAGACAACTGATAACCAATCTCTTTGAAGACCAGTCAATGAGATACACAACAAAATAAAACTTGGCACCACAGGAAGACACTAAAACACTAAAAGATTGTTTAGCAAAATGCATCCTTTGAAGATACAAGCGTAAAAGACTTGACCAATCTTTGCCAGGAGAGTTACTTTAACCAAGTACATTCAGCAGAATGTTTCTTAAAAATAACATAAGATTGCTTTATAACTAAAAGGCTTCACAGTAAATAATCAATAAATCTATGATAGGATGTTTCATACAGATACACACACACATAGGGGGGTGTGTGGGTGTGAAATTGGGTAATGGGGATAATCAATGCAGAGAGAGAATCAAAAGTGATCATGTTTGTTATTTCAAGTGTAACACTTGAAAGCTTGGGAAGATTAAACATTACGTGAAGAAAAGAGTTTCAAATGCAGGATATGCATTAGCAAAGTTTCATTTAGGTCACTTATAATGATATTATACAGACATGGAAGGAACCATGAAACAGCATGGATGAATATTGAGTAACCAAAGGGAGGCGGCTTATGCCAAAAAAAAAAAAAAAAAAAGAAAAAAACTGAGTTTACAAAAAAGGAATAAGGAAATAAACCAATTTCTTTTTTATATTGTTCGCATGGTAGGAGGAAGAGATGTCTGCATCAGAAAGGGCAAACGAAGGAGAGAAGTAGGCTACGATGGTCTTATATGAAAAGTTTCTTGAAGTAATGAGTTCAGGGGCTGGCCTGAAGTCCAAAATGTGTAATAGCATCAGGCATAATAAGGTTGAAAAGAAAAAAGGACTAAAGTAGCTAAGATCTTAATGAGATTAATTACATAAATAATAGAGTGGAAGGTGTTTAAAGCATTGGAATTATCAAGATGAAAACTAATACTCTATTCTTTCTTATAGTTTAATTTCTTTAACTCACACTTTCAAACTCAAAACTTCTCAAAGGATGACTATACTTACGCCTAAGTGCTTGAGACTTACACCTTGCCCATCAGCAGGTGTAAAGGTTGTGCCTCCTTTTTGTGCCTCTCAAGACTATGGATGAACCAGGAAAATAAATGCAAAATTACAAATTAAAAAAAGAAATTGACATGACTTCCACTTAATGAGACTTAAAGAAAAGAAATTTGCAAATGAATATTTTCAGCATGAAACATTACTCGTGGAGTTATCCAGAATTATCACTGTAGGGTCAGGCTGATTAAGCTTTGGTTCCTCCATATTGGCTTTCCAAAGTGCAACAACTGTCTGAGGCTGGGCATCCTGTGCATGTAGAAGTAGTAGATTTACAATTTTGACCTTAACATAGTAATCCAAAACATTACAAATCAAGAAAAGGATGACTGAACAACTTGATAGTCACTAGAAAAAAACTAAGGCAAAATGTCCAAATGCAATGAGAGACCTGAGAAGTGATGCCAATCTCTTAATGGATTGCTCCAGAGTGCTGTTTTCTCATAGTAAATTATTAGTGTGCCTCCGGATGCAAGGTGGAGTTATTTATAAGTTGTGGAGCATGGACACATAAATGGGACACCAGAAGACACGGAAAAGTTGTAAAAGTTTACATTATATTAAGTTAAAAAGTGCTGTACTGTGTTGTCTAAAAAGGGCTTCTACAGATACGAGAGAGACATGTTCATTTTTTAGAGTGTCCATGCAACATAGTCCACAAGAGATTGATCTGAAACTGACCTCTTATAGAACACTCTGAGATATGAAATAGGAGGGGACAGTCATAGTATAAGAATGTGACAAAGCAATCGATCAACTTATATTTTCCCACAAAGCAACTCTTAGCTCTAAGTTATGAGTAGCTGCTGAAGCCAAAGTCTGGCTATTACTACAGATTGCATTTTTAGCATGCGAAGTGGGACCAAGAAAAAACATCTCGGAAGCAGAACTGCAAATAACTGGTAATTGGCAGCAAATGCACTTCAAATTACCTGAAAACTAGCATATATTGCCAGCTTCAACTTAAAAGGCTTCCAACAATTATGGGAGCAACATGGTGAAACAACCACCCAACTGCAAAAGAGGGAAAGGGAAAAAGATAAAGCAAAGCAGGAATTAGACTAAGTGGGAAGTCACACAAGGATAGCTAGTTAGAGCACAATAAAAACAATCCCAGCATATTAATAAATTCCATTGATTATCAACTCCAGCTGTCAAGATATGCCTTTCATATATGCACCATGAACCAGCCAAATTTAACCACATCTCAGATGCAATCATTCAGAAGTGGACAGGTTTTATAAGTTTGTTTTCACAATTAACCTTTTCAGTTTATATATGGACAAATTAAGCAAATGAATGAGGAAATGCCATGATGAAGGAATAGGTTCAGCTTGAAAAATAGATTTTACAGAGTTGCAACACAATACATGATGAACTAATGTATTTTTCTTTTCAAGGGAAGTGCAGGATAGCAACATAGGTTAATGATAAACACTCACACTTTTCTAGAACACAACTGAGAAGCTAATGCTTCCAAAAAGCCTGGCTCATAAAGCTCTCGCATCCAACCAGAGAACAAGCAAATATGGTTCTGCAAAGCATCAGAAAAAATTAGCATTTAATCAAGCAACATTTCAATTGATGAAATATCCAATTACACAGTGCTCACAATGATGGCAAAGTAATAGATTAGTGGAAACAGTTGAAAAGTTTAAGGGTACCTCAATTGCTCGCACAACATTGCTGAACCCTTTAACTCTAGCGACATCAAGCGCAGTTTGACAAGCATCATTCATCACCAATGGATTTGCTGAAAAAGTTAGACAACAAAAAAAATAATCCTTTATTATACTACAGGCTACTGGGGAAAAAAACCAACATTTCAAAGATTAATAAATTCTGGCACTAGTTGGCACATGTCATCTCTCCAGGAATGAAAGCTACGCTTACCTCCATGAAAAAGAAGTAACTTGACAGTGCTGACAAGGCCTCTTTTTGCTGCATGGTGTAAAGGAGTCCCCGCATGATGGCCTGAAACGCATCGATATTTGAAAATCAAAAATACGAAGTGAGGAATGTAATTGCAGGATTCATGTTTTCTTACTGTCCAATTATCCAACAGGCACAATTCTCTAGTTATTTAAGATAAAAGCTATTTTACTTTCCATATGTAGAAATTTCTAACTAAATTGAACGGTACATGATCAGAGGTAATGCAAGAGTGGTCTAATCAAGCAAGGATGTCAATAGTCATAATTTGCTTTTGCAAAAATTCACATATATTAACTCAAGCTCCTAGAAGAGAATGTGGCAGAAATGCAGAATCCCACCATGTAATAACACAAATGTGCTCCACAGAATCAAGACTAAAATAGATGCAGGGAAGGATTGCAAAATACTCAAGCAGAGGGGAATAGGTTTCAAATATTTCTCTTTTCCCTAATTTTTGTACACTTGCAGATTCTTTTAACTTCAAAATCAATGTCAAATGGCGCTACAAAATAGAACAATATTCTGCCTTGAAAATTGTTGAGTTGATCCTATGCACACTATTCTACCAATGATGCTCAATTTCTCTTGATTTTACGAGGTTCTTCGCTCTGTCAAGGGCAATGATCCTGCCATACAAAAATAGAAGACCATTCTGCTTTCCAAATTGTTGACTAGATCCTATGCACAATATTCTACCAATGATACTCAATTTCTCTTGGTTTCACAAGGCTCTTCGCTCTGTCAAGGGCAATGATTCTGCCATACAAGCATTTGGAGTATCTAAATTCTTGTACTCCAATTCCAACTGCAATTGAGACCAATAAACTACAAGAATTCTTGTACTAAAAAGCCCAACAAAGGCAAAAATCTAACAAAATCATCATCTAAAAATGAACAAAAGAAAGACACACAAACCTGGACAATAAGAATTGGGCTTAGCACCCAAGTCTATCAAAGTCTTCGCAGCATTGAGAAGCTCAGGGTACATGCAGGCCAGAATCAACGGAGTTCTCCCATCTCTGTCAACCGACTGCACCCGAAAACCCAATTATCAACAAGTAACTGCAAAAGATGAAAATGAAAATCACAGAAACAACAAAACCCCAAAAATGAAAACACAAAATCATCAAAACACACAAATAAAAAACACTTAAAAGTCATAACAACTAATCAACAATTAAAAAAAAAAACAAGAAGAAAGGAAAGAAAAAAAATTACCTCAAGACAAGCACCTTCTCTTCTAAGAGCTTTAATTCCTTCAATATTCCCATAACTCACTTGCTGATACAACAATTTATCCTTCGAGTGTTGTGCACCCATCACTCCAAAGCCTGAATCTCAACTAGATTTCAATCAAAATCAAACCTTAGAATTATAAGAAAATGAGACCACTAGATAAATTAAAGTGTTTTTTCTTTGGGGGAGGGATCTATTAGGGCAAACACTCTCAGAAACCCTAATAGGTGAACTTTATAATATGTTGTTGAAGATTTGATTTTGCATCCTTTGGGTCTGAGAAATTTCTTGGAAATTTTTCGGAAACTTGGAGGTATACAAAACGATGATCACTCCTCTTTGTTCTACGTGTCTGGTTCACTCCTCTTCGGAGGTACACTTCTATGACGTTATCTTTGAAATTCAAAATTTAACAATAATTATTATATATATCATCAGTCTATATATAATGAAATTTGCACGCTTCGATGAATTTTTGCCGACTTTTTAGTATCTTTTGTGATACTAAATTAATTTTAAAAGGACCTATTATAGTTTAAATTAGATATTTTTATTTTTTTAATAAAATTAACTTAAGATTTTATAATTTTCGTTAAATTTATCATTTTCAATTATATAAAATATTAGTCTTTTATTTTTCTTTGTTTATTAATAAATTATAACTATTTTTTTTAATAAATTTCGAATTTAATTTTTAATATTCATAAAATTAGTTTCTTGATGGCATTTCTTTTGCAAAACTAGAGAAATGGTCAGAGTGATGAATTTTTAGGACTATGTGTAAGCTTTTTTCTATTTTAAAAATATGATTGGGTTTGTAAATTAGTTGCCATTTTGAGTTGAAATTGTTTGAAAATGAAAGGGATGAGAGATATTAACTATGTTAAAATTTTATTAGACTTGATTTAATATAAAACTATAAAGACTATTAGATTGGGTAGCATTAAGTAACTCCAAGAATGAATAAACAAGTAGTTGGATTAGGACTAATGAGGTATGAATAAACTAGAGAAATGGTCTAGAATAATAAATTTTTAGGATTATGTATAAGGTTTTTTCTATTTTAAAAGTATAATTGGGTTTGTAAATTGGTTTCTATTTTGAGTTGACATTGTTTGAAAAGGAAATGAATGAGAGGTATTAACTATGTTAAAATTTTATTAGACTTGATTTAACTTATCCAATATAAAACTATAGAGATTATTAGACTGGGCGGTATTAAGTAACTCCACGAAAGAATAAACAAGTAGTTGGATTAGGACTTAGGAGGTATGAATAAACTAGAGAAATGGTCTGAATAAAGAATTTTTAGGAACATGTATATGGTTTTTTCTATTTTAAAAGTATGATTGGGTTTGTAAATTGATTGATATTTTGAGTTCAAACCATTTAAAAAAGGAAAGGAGAGGTATTAACTATGTCAAAACTTTAGTAGACTTAATTTAACTTATCCAATATAAAACTATAGAGACTATTAGACTATGTGGCATTAAATAACTCCAAGAGTGAATAAACAACCTCTACATGCTTTACATGCTTTGTGCAGTCATGTTGTACCGGATTATGTGCAATGTTGATATCTGACTTATTATCACAGTACAACCCCATTGGGTCTTCCCACTTAATTTTCAGATTTTTCAAAATCATTTTCAACTATAAGAGTTCATAGATTATAAATGCCATTGACCTAATTTATGCTTCTGTGCTTGATCTTGTAACCATGTTTTATTTCTTATTTCTACATATAATAAAGTTTCCATCCAAAAATGTACAATAAGCTAAGGGTGATCTTCTATCATCCACCAACCTTACATAATTTGTGTCAATATAGATTTCAAGGCTCGATCCTTCTCGTCTAAACAAAATTCTCTTGTCTGGTGAGCTCTTTAGGTACTGTAAGATTCTATTCACAACCCTGAGATGAGTTTCTTTGGGATTATACATAAACTGACTTACCACATTAACAACATATGCTATGTCTAGTCTAATGTATGATAAATAAATTAATTTCCCAACAAGACTATGATAATTACTTTTGTCAACTACAACATCTCCTGGGACATCACCCATTTATGATTGGACTCTATAAGTATGTCAACTGGTTTACATCCCAGTTTACTAGTATCCTTCAAAAGGTCAATCACATATTTTTGTTGAAATATGAAAATCTCTTGTTGAGAGTGGGCTACTTCTATGTCAAGAAAATATTTTAGCTTACCAAACTCTTTAATCTCGAATTCTTTTAACAAATATCTTTTAACTTTTCAATTCATTCCATATTATTCTCGGTCACTACTATATCATCTATATAAACTAACAATATTGTGACTTTTACTAAAATTGAATGTCTTGCAAATAAAGTATGATTACCTTGACTTTGTCTGAATCCAAAATTCAGCATTACTTTGACAAACCTTCCAAACCAAGCCTTCGAAGATTGTCTGATCAGTCCATATAAAACTTTTTTTCAATTTGCATACTATTTGTTCTTCATTTGTAGATCTAAACCTAGGGAAGTTCCATATAAATCTCTTCCTCAAGATAACCATTAAGAATGCATTATTGACATCAAATTGTTTTAATTTCCATCCAAAGTTGGCTACCAATGATAACAACACCATCACTGTATTCATTTTTGCAACTGGACCAAACATCTCAAGATAGTCTATGTCATAAGTCTGAGTATATCTTTTGACAACTAGGCTTAACTTTGGCGAGTTGTCGAAACCCTCAAAATTAATACTGATTCCTCGATGCAATAAATTTATAGCAATAGTGGTACCGGATTGAATTTCAAGGAAACTAAATTGATTTAATTTCTTAGTTAAGTGTTAAAAATAAAAATAGGGGTTTTGTAAAATAAACTCCTAAATTAAAAATAACAACTAAAAAATAAGAAACAAATTAATAATGAAAATAATAAATATTAAAGAAAATCAATCTACCAAAACTCTAATTCAAGGGTTCACCATATTCAATTGTTTCACTGATCATTGGTTAAAAATATTTTTCTTACAATTCAAACATTTAACCTTAGATTTATTAGGATAGCCGTAATAAATCTTGTATTTTCCTAAATTAATTGACCAAACCCAGTATCCAATCAAAACTTATCATTAATCGACTAGGCACGATAACGTTCCATATCAATGTAATGATAGCATTAAGTTCTGTGAAAACAGTTAAACTAAAATATAAATAACTGGGATAGCCGCAATTATTTAATTTTATTCCATCGATTTCCTAGATTAAATATGAATATCGGTAAAAGACTCATAAACATAATTAACCTAGTTACTACTAGTATCATTCATTCATGATAATTACGGATCACTGAAATCTTGGATAGCAATAGAAAAATTAATATTGAATTAAATTGTCAGATTAACCAATACTAATTTTTTTTTGAAAATAAATCAAGAACCACGAATACTTAAATTAAAAGGGTAAGAAATTAAATTAAATACCTAATCTTACAGTGAAACAATCGAATAAAAATTTTTCTTGAATCAGAAAAATAAATTAACCATTCATGGTGGTTAGTCCTCAATTAAAAATAAAAAGAAAAAGAAAAAGAAAAAAAGAAAAAATATTCTTGGAGAGGAGAAGAATAACCCCAGCCGGTAGCCCCTTCCCTTGAGAATATGTCTTCCTCCTTTGTTGAGAATATATATAAATTCTTCACATCTTTTTTCTTTCCTTGAATGAGCAAGGCTCTAGTTTTTTTTTTTTTTTTTTCAATATGTGCAGCCGTCCTTTTGTTTTTAAGAAAGAATATGTGATGCCGAGAGAAAATAGGTAATTACCCTTTTGTGTGTTTTTTCTCTAGGTCAAAAGAGATCTTTCCCAACAAATAAGGATTCATCCAAATCAGAAAAATTAACTCCTAAAACAATTTTACCTAAAGTAAAATTTTTATTAAAATTAACTAAAACTAAAAAGTCAAGTTTATTCTTTTCTTCATAGGCCCAATAAGATTTTTATTTCATTTAGCTCCAAATTGCTTTTTTAATCACATTTTGCTCCAAGTTTGCAAATTCAACCTACTAAAATTAAAAACCAATAAAAATAACCATTAGGGTATTAAACAATTCAATTTCAAACCATAATAACAATTATGAATTCAATAAATTTCATGTTATCAAACTTATACCTTTCTAATGAACCATCGGACTTATATTTCAATGTAAAAACCCGTTTATACCCCACTATTTTTTTTTTCTCTCTGCAACTTCACTAAATCCCAAGTTTTGTTCTTTTCTAGAGCCTCCATCTCTACCTTCATGACATTTCTCCAATTCTCATCCTTAGTGCCTCAGATAATATTTTGGGAATGATAATACTATTAAGACCCTATAGCTATGAGATAGGTTTTTGTAGGATATGAAAATGTACAAAGGATGTTGGATACAGGTCATAGTTCCTTTCCTCAAGACTATAGGGATGTCAAGGTCATTTTCTTTTTGGATATCTGACATATTGGGATAGGGAGAAGTGGTTGGATTGCTTGGCTCAATAGTTATCGGGTTTGACTAAGATGATTATACTTGTGTTGGTTGAGAGAATTATCATTTCTTTTTTGAATAAACCTGAAATGAATAAGCATAGTTTATTTTTTGTGCTACAAGTGAAGAAAGATGATCACTTTCTACTGAAACAGGAACAATAGAGACAGCAAAATCTTTCTGGACAGTAGCGGATTCAAATTGGGTGGACCCAGATTGGACTGGAATAGAAGAGAACGATCTATGCACAGGCAGATTAAGAAAGAAAAAAAAAATCTTTATCTTTATCTTCCATGAATATCATTTCCCCTTGAAGATAAGGATGGTGAAAGTATTGACTGTTTTTAATAAAGGTGACATCAGCGGACACATAAATTTTAGCATGGGAGGATGATAACACTTATAGCCCTTTTGAATAGACGAGTAATCAACAAAAACATATTTGAGAGCCCTTGGTTCAAGTTTACCCCAATGTTGAGAATCTAGGTGAATAAAGGCCACACATTCAAATATTTTGGAAACAAGATTGTTGGTGATATTGAAGTTGGGATCGAATTTTGCAAAGATTTGTGTGGGACTTTGAAAATTAAGAATTCTTATGAGAAATCTATTTATGATGTGAGTTGCAGTTAACACGAATTCTTCTCAATAATTTTTTTGAATCTGTTTTTGAAAAAGAAGGGCTGGGGTAGCTGTTGAAAGATGTCATTTTTCAGTCACTTCGTCTTGTTAAAGAGAGTTAATACAAGATTATTCATGAATGATGTCATGTTGTTGAAAGAATCGAGAGAGAATTTGATTAAAATAATCTTTTGTATTATTAAATCGAAATCATTTAATTTTCACGTCAAATTGTGTCTGAACCATATTGAAAAAAATTTTGAAATACAAGACTCATATCAGATTTGTTTTTTAAAAGAAAAATCCATGTCATATGAGTACATCCTCAATAAATGAAATAAATCAACCAGTCCCAAAAATGTTGGGTACAATAGAACCCCAAATGTCACTACGAATAAGGGTGAATGGAACATGTATTCTTTTATTGCTTATTGGAAAAATAGCATATTTGTACTTTGCAAGTTCACAATGAAAACTTTCAACTACTCTTTTATTTTACAATGATGGAAACAAAATTTTAAGGATATAAAATGATGGATGACCAAGACGAAAATCATAAAGGCAGATCTCGTCTTTATTGAATTTAAATGACTTGGAAAGGAAAGACAAAGGGATAACGATTACCAACTTAATGTTGTTCACTTGGCTTTTCAAGATAGTAGAGACTATATTTCTCCCTAACACATCCAATCATTTTTCTCATACCCTGTTCTTGGAATACACAATGAGAATAATGAAAAGTCATGCTGCAATTAGTTTCTTTAATTAGTTTTCAGATTGACAAGAGGTTGGCAAATAATTTTAGGACATGGAGAACATTTTTTAGTGTAAGTGAATCACTAATAAAATTATCTTCTTCACCAAAAATAGTAGTAACTAAACCATTAGTTAGGGTAACTTTCCTAGTACTAGGGTAGGGTGTGCATGAAAAATTTTGTAGAGGAAAATGACTCCTGAGTCGATAACTCATGTGTTCAAAATATTATTCAAGGTATTAGATACATGAGAAGGAGTGGATATACCTAAGAGGACTAAATTAAAAGTATTTAACACAATCGATGACTTTTTTTAGCAAACCCAAAAAATTTTTTAATCTCTCTATTAAATCCAAAAGATGGTTGATTGGATTCTTGGTTGTTGTTATTTTCGGTTGACTGTGCTCCAGCCATAAAAGCTTGAGAACCAAGGAATTGTAGAAAAAAAGAAAAAAAATTCTAGAATGAGAATAAGAAAAAATGGCAAAAAAATTTTGAAATGAAAACTAGAAAAAAATTGGAATTGACAGATTGATCAGGGAAAACACAATTCCTAGAGGAAGAGCCTAATGCTCTAATACCATGATGAAAAAAATGTTTTTTTTTTTCTTTTAGATCTCAATTAGAGTTGTTTTAAAAATATATATTTATAATTGCAGTAACCAAATAAGGAAAAAAAATAAGAAATACAAAATTCACTATTTTTTGGCAAATCCCTTAATTTTAGATTATAAATTAAAAGAACTGATTTGTTAAAATAATGGAATACAATAGTTACTAAATATTCTATTATAATACATGATTTCCTATAATAAAACACATGTTCGTGTTTTCCCACAAAAAGTATTTATGAGGAAAATCCTCCTCCATCCTACAAAATGGAGAAGGAATTTCATCTTCAACATCTTCCATCATTTGACATCTGCATTTTCTAGTTTTGCGTAGCTGAACTCATGGAGTCACCATTAAACAAACCTTATTCCTTCATGCTTCTCAACATCTCATTTACATCCAATTCAAAATTGAATACTGATGAATCCATATAAGGACAAACTAGAAGAGATCAATAAAGGAGCCAAAAAGAAGGGAAAAAAAAGAAATATAACATGTTAGCTACATTATATGAGTCCTTGCTTTATTAAAGACAAAATAACATTGGATATGATATAAGTAATAAATTGTAATTGATGGCACAAATTATACTTAAGAAGGGCACTTAACCTGTTTTGTCTTGGTCTATGGTCGACAACATTACGCAAACCATACATCACTCTTCCAAAAATGTTTGACATCGATACAGGACCAAACATCATACTGTCACTGGCTTCCTGCACCCAAATGATATTTGAAAGGGACTCATTTGATGGTCGATCATTTGAGAGACAAAAATCGAAAAGTTAAAAAAAAAATACCAGAACGTTGATTTAATTTGTACGAATTTTCTTACGCCACTTATTTATAAAACCATATTTTTAATTAAACACATAACTATAATGTCTTTACGTATAACTTGTATCTAAATTTTTAACAGTCTATCTCTACAATTTACTAAATCTGTTATATTTAAGTTCTTAATCTTCCTAATCGGAGTGTTTTTGGGTCTTCATTGCACATGCCCAAATCACCTTAGACGGTACTTTCGCATCTAATCCAACTCCCAACTTATTATATATCTATTCATTTCTAATTTTACCTTTTCAAGTTTTGTCACACATTCACCTAAATATTTTCATTTCAGTTACAATTATTTTATATTTTTATTGTTATTTAATCGTATAACACTCATTATCATACAATAATATTGTCTTATTGCGATTCTATAAAATTTTCCCTTCAAATATAATGGTATTATGCGATCACAAAGAATTCTAAATGTTTTTCTTCATTTCATCCAATCTGCTTGAATCCTATTGTTTACATCCCTATCTATATTGCTATCGTTCTAAATGATAGAATTAAGATATCTAAAATGTTCATTTTTTTTGTACATCTTTGATTCTAATCTAATCGTTTTTTCATCGTCTTGATGATTGTCACTAAACCTATATTTCATATACTCAGTTTTGAATTTACTCAATCTAAATTCTCTGAACTCCAGTGTGATACTTTATAACTCTAATTTAGTGCTAATATCCTCTCTAATTTCATCAATCAATACTATATCATCTGCAAAAGGTATACACCATGATATTTTATCTTAGATGTTTTTTATGATTTCATTTATTACTATTGCAATAAGGATGAGACTTAATACTGAGTCTTGATGGAGCCCAAAGTTAATAGAGAAGTTATCGCTCAAATGCCTGTAAGTTTTTATATTGGTCACAACTCTCTCATACATATCCCCAATAAAATTAATATATTTAAAAAAAATTCTTTTCTTTATCAACGCTCACCAGAATTCCTCTTTAAAAACCCTATCGCATGCTTTTTTTAGGTCAATAAATACGATATGTAGGTCTATCTTCTCTACTCTAAATGTCTCCATCAAATATCTTAACAGGCGGATTAATTCAGTGGTGGATCGTTCTTGCATAAATTCAAATTGATTTTGAAACAATTATTTCCAATTTCAATCTATACTCTATCCCTCTCTCTCATAACTTTATAGTATGACTCATAATTTTAATTTCTATATAGTTAAAATAATCTTATATATCTCATTTATTCTTATATAGTGGAATAAGTGTACTCTCCCTTCATGTTTAGGATATTTTCTTGATTTATCAAATTTTGTTAAATAGAGTCATTAATATTATTATACCAAATTCATCCAAATATTTTTACACTCAATAAAAATGTCATCAGAGTCTATAGTTTTGTTATTCTTCATTCTCTTTAAGGTTTCCTTTATTTCATGTGGACAAATTTTATATTTAAAATCTTTCTTAATTTCTTCTATATGTATAGCGATATTTTCTATTTCTATTGTACTTTCAACGTTAACAAAATTATCAAAATAATTTCTTTAACGCTTTCTTATGTTCTCATTCATTATAAGTATACTATTGGTTTCACTCGTAATATACATAATATCATTTAACTCTTTTCCATTTATCTCCATTAATTTGACAATTCTGTAGATCTCCCTTTCTCCTTCTTTAGTCTCCAACCTCTTGTATAATTGGTTATACATCTTATTTCTTTATTCGTAGATAATTTTTTTCATCTCTTTTTTTACACTTTTGTATTTTTCATATATATAGCTATTACTATTACTTTTAAGGTTCCTATAACACTCTCGTTTGGTTTAGATAGTAGTTTATATTTTTTTGTTCCATTACCACGACTTCTTACCTATTAGAGCCCAATCCTTAGATATATCAAGAACCTCCATACCTATACTCTTAATATTATTAGAAATCTCTTTATATATCATTTATAAACCATCATTAGCAGATCAATTTGTTATTTGAATTAATTTATCTCTAAAAATCATCACATTTTCTTCTTTCAAATTTCACCACTTAATATTTGACTCCACAAATAGTCAACACTTCTTTTACCTTTTAGGCACCCGTACGTCTAAAATTAGAAGTTTATACTAAGTTGCTATACTTTCTCTTGGTATAACCTTACAATCCTTACAGGTCATTCTATCATCTCTTCTAGTGAGAAAAAAATCTATTTGGTTAGCATTCGACCAACTTCTATATGTAATTATGTACGATTCTTTTTTCTTGAAAAGTGTGTTTATGAGTACTAGATCGAATATGATGACAAACTCTAAAATGGTACCTCCCGTCTAATTTCTACCCCCAAAACCAAAATTTTCATGTACGATTTCGAATCCCTCATTTTTCTCTCATACATGTCCATTTAAATCTCCTCCAATATACAATTTCTCTCCACTAGGTATGGTTTATATAAATTTATCGAAATCTTTTCAAAATTGTTTTTTACTAATTGCACCTATATCTATTTGAAGCGCATACAAACTAACTATATTAATTTCGTTTTCTTCATTTACTAATTTGATAAAGATAATTCTATTTTCTTTTTTTCTTATCTTTACTATATCCTCTAATAGGTTCTTATGTACAATTATTTCTATCTCATTTTTAGTTTTATCTCTACTTGTGTATCAAAGTTTATGACCGTAAGACTAATATTTTAGTCTTCTCTCCCAATTACTTAGTTTCTTAGAGATACAAGATATTAATCTTTTTTTTATTCATTACTTTTTCTATCTCTCCTAACTTTCCGATTAAAGATCTCATATTTCAAGTGACTAAATGAATCTTATCTTCATGGATTCTTATTTACCCGCATCTTAATATCCTCTGTTAACTTATTACTATACCCAAGATCCGATATAACACGTCGCTGATAAAAATATTAGATAACATAGTTGTATTGGAACACATTATCCTCATTTGTTAGTAGGATTTTAAGGCTAAAAAAAAAATACATCTTCAGGGAAGTATTACGTGAATAAGTTTAGGAGTTATCATCACCAAATGAAATGTGTGCTCATCATCCACCGCCAGAACTATATACAATGTGTGGCTGTTGAACTAGAGCAATTCCCCCAGTTTTGCTTTGTCCAATGACAAATAACCATCAACTTAGCGCCAATACAATTTTGCCTTAATGAGTTTCTGCAAGACCGTCCATGGAGACGCATAACTACAGTAGAATCATCAACCAATTCCATCAACAAGGCTGCTACTCAAACAGAAATTTGTTTTGCTCCTCAGAAGAGAAAACCCGAACTGTGGGATCACAGCTTTACTTTGAATCAAGCAAGTGGAACGACAAACCAATAGTCCTTCAACATCTCATTTTGGGATGGAATGGATTCAAAGTTAAAGGAGACAGGACATGCATGATGACTGATAAACACGGGAAATATTCATTGAGACTGATCACACAAAGAAGCCGATTGTATGGTAGATGATTAAAGCAAACACAAGTCATGGAGACAATGTTTGGATAGAAGGACGAGGGACTCCAGAGTAGTCCCTTTCCTGTCAACCAAAATCATCAACCACGCACAAGGAGTGCGTCCGACTAATATTAAAGAAATATTAGTAATCTTTTTTGCAATATGGTTAACAGATGTTGTTGCCATCACTGAATACTATTGCTATGGATGCAAAGTTGTTTTGTTCTATTGAGAAGACATTTTGCAACAATACTGGCCGGTGGCCTCCATTTCATCCTATGTTGCACCAACACTTCTACACATAACCATATCCATGTCAAGTCATACATGAGTTCTTTCACACCACATGATAAAACACTTGGTAAGTTTCTAATGGTCTAAAATTTTTTAAATTTTGTTGTGTCACCATCACCGTGTCCATGTCTGTCTCGTGTTCAGTATTTGCATTTGTGCTTTGTAGTTTTCATGTATGATTACACATAACAAAATGAGCATGGAAACATTGAAGCACTAAATTTACTAGAAAATATGTTTGTTTCACGGACACAAAAATTTAAAATCATATTAAACAAGGTAGTTCTCCGAAATTCCCAAAATTTCTCTTCTTCAAATGAACGAAAAAATCAAGAGAAACCTACTAGAACCCTTCATCAGAGAGATAAAAAATCTTTAGTCTTTTTATATCTGAGGTTGCTAAGACAATGAATTGCAATGCAGTTAAACCTTAGACCAAAAAACAACAGCAATCCATCAAAACGGGTATATGTAACAGTGCAGAAAAGCAAGGTTTTTTCATAATACCATGAGTACAAAGAACAAAATAAGGTTTAGCAAAAAATATAACAAAGTTAACTTCTTTTATGTCAAAAATAATCAACACAAGAAAAATGCAAACTATGAAAATCCACTGAATTACCACTTAGCAATTTGCAAAGACGCTTATTCAAAGAAACCTCATAAATTCAAACCAAAATTCATGATACAACACCACCATTAATGTCAGAGGGGGAGGGAGAGAGAGAGAGAGAGAGAGAGAGACCTTGGCAGCGGCATAGATAGAGTATTCGATCTTGTTGAAAAGGTACCGGGCAAAAGTAGAAGGAAACCATTAGCAGAGAAGCGGGTCTCTCGAGCTGTTGGACAACATTCACTTGTTCTTTTCTAATTTTCCATTTCAACCCGGTCCACGAAAATCGCTGTGCTACATTTTATGCTCAAACAGTCCATCAGACATTCACTTGTTATTTTGTGCTATATTTTCAAAAAAAAAAAAAAGTTATTCAAAAGTTTCATTTCTTTTTTATGGTCACCTGAGATGATTGTAGAGTTATTATTTTATTTTTTTTTTTTAAATTTCTCCACACTGTATTTTAAAAGATCTTATTTTGATGGGTATGACTCATGGGTTTTCTTTCAATTTTCTCTTTCTTTGTTGTTTTGGAGAAATCTTATTTCGGTTTTCATTTTGTCAATTTTATACTCCTTCAAGTGAAAAATCATGGGGGCTTGTTTGCATTTTCTTATGCTCTGTTTTTTCTTTGATTGATGGAATTTTTGTCTTCACTGGGTATTCTTTGTGGTGATTAATGATTTTTTTTTTCACTCTTTTGCAGTGAAATTTGCAGATGGGTCGTTTTTTAGTGAAGCAATTTTAGAGATGGGCGTTTTTAATCTTCACCAAGTAAAAAGGTATTTATTCTTTATACAATTTGTCACAAAGTAAAAATGTATTCGCCCTCCGTAGCTTTTTATCCCTCCCCCCCCCCCCCCCCCCCCCCCCCCCTTTGTTTTTGTTTTTTTATCAATGGATAAGGGAGTTGGTTTTTTTTTCCCCCTCCAAAATTCCTCATTCTATAATTATACAAATGAAGGTTCCTGTGTGATCAACATATTCTTCAATTGTGTGTGTATATATATTAATAACACCGATGTCAGGTAGAATATTAAATTCTTTTAATCATAAATTTGAATCTTTAAAATTAAAGAAAAAAAGAAAAATGTCAGGAGAATCTTCCTCTAAGTTGAAACTCATAATACTCAAATCAAATTAATCAAATAATTCAAATATCGGTGGTTAAGTATAAAATATATATAATTAATTATACATACTATCAAGCAGAGAGCATAGATCGTGGCTCATACCCTAGAGCATTTTTACGTTTTGAACTCTAATATTGTTTGTTTAAGAAAAAGTATTCTTCAGGTAACACATTTCAAAAGCTTACTTGCAATTTTACTTTTTAGTTTTAAAAATATTATAAGATTATTATTTTGGCAAAGTTTGAGAAAATTGACATTAGTTTTAATTCAAGTTAGATGAAAATAGAAAAATATTATAAGATTATCATTTCTAGAGATAAAATAATAAAATCATTTGATTATTACATTGACTAAATAAAAAAAAAAAAAACATTAATTTTCAAACAAAAATATATGCATTGTTTAGAGTTGGAAGTCCTCAAGTTTCACTATATAAATGGTGTACAAAGATATTCAAGTAGTGCAACCCAAAAAATAGATAAATAAATAAATAAAAATTAAACAAGGGGAGATACATGGAGAATCCGCTAATCTTTTTTCCTTTTTTATCAAGCTGAGTCCTAAATATTAAAACCAAAACTGAACCCTCAGCTCAGAGTAATGGAGCAGAAAAAAGGGTATTAGTGTTGGAAGTCCTGAAGCTTCAGAGAATGTGCACACGTAAAATAGTTCAGTCGCTTGTTCTACTCAACAAATCCTTCCTTACCAGGCAAAATGGAGAAGAATTTCATCTGCGACTTCCTTCTCTCTTTTGACATCGTCCAACAGCAGTTATGTTTTCGCATTTTTTGCCATCTCATCAACATCTAACCCAACCTCCAGTATTGCTGAATCCATACGCATTCCATCCCGACTAGAAAAGACCAACAATGAAGCCACAAAAGAGAAGGGTGTGGGGTGAACAAAGTGTGTTACCAAACCATTTATTGATTCTCACTTTATTCGTATCAAAAAAGAGAGAAAAAGCGAGATCCGGAAAATTTTAGATGATAATTCACTTGCACAAAACCAAGATCTGGAAAATTTCCATAAAGGCAGCTCACCTGTTTGGCACTGGACCATGGTCAGTGGATGTCCGTAGACAATACATTACTCTGCCAACAATGTTAGACATAGGTACCGGACCAAAAGTCCTACTGTCATAGGCTTCCTGCATCAAAACAATATTTGAAGGGAATCACTTGTGTTATCCTATAAATAGTCAAAATCCCAATCCAAAGCATCAAATTTAAAAGTTTTATAAAACAACAATACAGAACTTCATAACTTGATTCTTCAAATCCCACTAGTAGAATTTCAATTAAACAAGTTTTAAGAAAGTTGACAAGAAAAGCATAGTTTAAACTATATAGGGATTTTGACTTGGGGGAAAGTTGCACCTTGGAATGCCTCCTGCGCTCTGCATCAAATCAGAGAGATTCATTGCTACTGTGAAGGTGCTAATACCTAAAATTATGGAACTTAATGAATATATTCCCAACAAACCCACTTCTTTAAATTTATCTTCTTCTTTTTTTTTTTTTGGGGGGGGGGGGGTTGGCTATGTATGGAATGCATGGTGACAAGCTGCATTAGACACTGATACATGGTATTCAACCAGGGCAAGAGAAGTTCGAGCAAACCGTAAAGCAGGAGTGGGTACTTTTAAGTCTATTAAGTACTGAAGATGCTTGTAGGCATATTTTGAAAATGATGCTGCTACAGTTTCTTCAGCATGAAAGACACCTGACTGTAAGGACGGCAATGTTAACTTGCACCGGCTGCACTGCACCACCGTTAATATGCCAGTTTTGGGCGCCCCATTTAAGAGCTAGGGGTAGAATTGGGAAGGCGAAAAAAAAGGTAGCCCCAGCTTGGGTTCAGGGCGGTAAATTCTGTCCCAAACCCACCTTGCCCCAGATAGATCTTAGTTAGGGATTTGAGGTCAACAGTCTGTCTCTCTCACTCTCCTGCACCTTTTAGGAGCGCAAAATTGCTGCTAAGTTGCTTTATACTTGCCTCACGAAGGAAAAAAAAAAAAAGAAAAAAAAGTAGGTTTCTTTATCCTTTTCTCACCCCTCATCCACCACTCCACGTGTTTTAAGTTCTTTCTGCTGCTCCTATGCCTCCATTTCTTAACGAGACTACGACTGCAGAGGCATTCTGGTGGGAAGCCTGACAACTACGCAGACTCATAGACACTAGACCAGGTCATGAGCAATGGCAAGCCTCCAAAAGTTTTAATTATAGATCCCCTATATTCAATCAATCCCATTTTATTAATGTTGAGCTTTCAAAGGATGAGACAAATTGCCTGCGCTTTCTACCTTTTAGCAAAAATGAGTGAGTGAGATTTTTCAACTGCTTGCCCCTCTCTCTATGGGGGTCTCCAACCCTGATCCGAGCCCTTTAGGGGCAGGAATAGGAAGACAGATCTCGGACCCAATCTAGGGTCAGGGATAAGAAGACAGATCTCAGCCCCAATCAGGGCTTGAGGTGGGGATGGGAAGGTTTTTGCTTGGTGGGCAGGGGTCAGGAATGAGTCAACCCAGCGAAAACCTGCCCTGTTGGCATCCCTACATGACAGAACTAAGTGAGATTTTTTGGAACTAAAAATATCAATCTGAAAGCAGAAAAGAATTACAGAAAAAATATATAAAATTTATATACCTGAGGATTCAAACTTTTATTCTCCGAAAGAACCCGGCATTGCTCTTTTTCAAGAACAAAAGGCTCATCTTTCTCATCTGTAGATGCCATCTCATATCCTTCAACGGCAACCAATCTTCTAACAAGATATTTATCCAAATTCTGAGGGTCTTTCAAGAGCACAACATCTCTGACAAAAGCTTGCCTGTTAAGACAAATTCAGTTTGAACCAATGACCATTGCAGAAACATCATCCATATTAATGTATTCATAGTTGCTACACCATGGCTTATAAGGAAAGCACAATCCTTCAACAAGAGGAATGATAAATTATGATTATGGCCCTCAATCACGACATAGAATCAAATATATCAAGTCAGCATGTGCAAAATGTTAGTCCTCTAATAAATTGTTTGATGAAGCCATGTCAGCTTGTGGACCCAAAGAGACTTGTAGAATACAACTTTATCTCATACGAAAGAAGTAAGAATGACCCAAAGAGACTTGTAGAATACAACTTTATCTCATACGAAAGATGTTAGAAATTTACGTGACTCATACACGCAGCGGAAGCAATAAAATAAAATTTCGGAATCATAAAAGTTTAGGGTTCGCGATATACCTCAACCGGTGATGCAAAAATCGTCGGAACCGCGAACTCCGAACACGAACTTCTCGAAGTCGGGATGATAGTCACGTAATCGAACTATCACCGCAATATCACAACGAACCAACCCTTTAACCCGGTGATTTTACGTTGATCGGAAATCCCTTTGAATAATTGTTCTACTCAACAATTATTCTAACCCTCAAAAAAATGGTACAAGTCTCTTTTTCTCTCAGACTCTACGTTGGTTCTCACTTGAATGTTCAACACACATCCCACAAAACACAATAACCAAAGTTAACTCCCGTAGGAGTCATGTGGAGAGAAAATAAGGGAGAGTGGGTAATGGGTAACTACCCATTACCCCATTAGAATTTCAAATTTATTTACTATGGTAAAAATATATTAAATGGCCCCACGTGGGCACATCTAATAAAAGAAGTAAGAAGAAATGGACTTTTGAATATCCTGATATTCCTTGACCAAAAAAATTCTGTTATGGTGCTCTTCCGTAACAAATTTACATCCTTTCTGCATCTAAAGCATCAGAATTAGGTCATAAGAATATCATTCACACTTCTTGGGGTAGGACAAACCAATTAGTCATTGTAAATTGCAAAACACACACACAAACACTCCCACAAAATAAGCTAAGGAGCTATGAGATTCATGGGCAATATAAAAGGGGAAAAAAAGATTTTGGACGAGGTAAGCTATGAAAATAACAAAAACAAGGTAAGTTGTGGTAACCTTATTAATGTAATATTTTGCTCAACATGATTTTGCCCAGAATTTCTGAGATACATGTGTGATATAAAAACAAGTGATCTCTAGATTCACCAGAATTATAGCACATTGTGCAAATATCCTTGGAGAATTTTTGAAAGTTGTCCCCCTCTGCAACCTGTCATTTGCACTGATTTTATTTATAACCATCAACAAGATGAAAGCCTTAACCTTGGATGGAACCTTAATTTTTCGATTCAAATTATTCAACGCAAAGAAGGTGCATTCAATCAAAACATCTGTCCAACCAACTCTAGTATGGCTAGTGATGAAAATAATAGTTTTGCCAAGTTCCAAATGATTTTGGACAAGGTAAGCTAACAAACTCTTCAATACTAATAATTTAGCAATTGTTTAAGAATAAACTTGCAGAATTACAAAAGAAAAAAAAAGGTTCTAGGCTGTTTCTTTTCTTTGATCAAAATTGGATTAAGGATTAACCATCAACTATTCAACCAGAAATAAATCCATGCCTGGTTCAAGGGGTAACTACAACCCTATACTTATTTTGAGACCAAATCTGATTAACCGGTCTAACTAACAAAATCATCCGGATCTAAGAAAGTATGGGTCCATTTCAAATGTTAATTGCACCATATAAGCCAAGCCCATTATTGCCTATGATGCCACATTAAGGCGGACAACCCAATCATACTAGTGGATGTGAGAAAAATGATAAAATTCATTGGACCAAAAGATCCCCACATATTCCTGGATTGGATGAAACAACTAGATTCATAATTTCCTTGATAACTAAGAAATGATCCTAATGGATAAACAGATAGCAACAATTATTTTAAAGCATAAGAAGGGTAGTTACCCTAATTCTGCCACCGGCAGTTTATGGACAAGCATGCTTCCCCCTTGCTCTCCTATAATTGGGGTCATCTCTTTGCCCGTATTACAGTGTAGGAATGTTAATCTTGCATGCAGAAAATTCTTCCAGAGAAGATCACCTACCTCTCTCCGGGTGATTCGGCCATTTTCATACTCCTGCATCACAATGAAAACAGTAAGATGTCCCTATATTAAATAATTATAGTGCACACATAGCCTCCCACACTAAGGGAAAGAAGAGTATAGATCTGCTACTTCAGATAAAGTAGCAGTAAAATACAGAAACACCTCAAATGCATCAGAACTAAATACCATTTAAAAATATAAGCAGGCTCAACGGTCATCAAACTCCAACTAAGACAAATTGACAGTGTATACCTTGTCATATGCAAAGGCTGATGAAATCCAAAAATGATCACATTGATCTATCAGAGGACATAAAGTACTAACATCTTTATGTTAGGTAGGGCATGTTAGTCATGGGCATATTACTCGGAGTTAGTGAAGGGCTTGGATCTAATTGAGACGTGCAAAGATGTATTTTGAGGTACACTACCCTTACAGAAAAATGCCTTCAATCACTCTCTCTGTCACTGCTATTGCACACAACGGTCTTCCTAGCATCCTCATGCTCTTTAGCTACTGGAGTTTTCATGGGGGCTTCTTCATGATATGCCAAGCAGGACCTAAAGCTTTGCTTCACTGATTTTGGTCCTCTTGTGCTTCCAAGTTTCATTTTTCATTTTGTAAAACAGAATAGAAGATATATTGATAGAACAAATAATTTCACTGAGAAAGGGGAAGATATCCTCTCTGAATACTAAAGAAAGAAAGCCAGCAAAAGAAAAGAGCTTGGCAAACTGTTCCCTGCTCCTGCTTCACAAGCTCAAATGAGATTCTCTTGACAGCTCCCATTGCAGGACCATAATGATGCTAGACCACAACTTTACACCCAAAGAATATTGATAGGAAGGCTCTTCCCTTTAAAAAAGACAATTATTCTATTCAAAATACAATAATAACTGTCATCTACCACAATTCAAAAGAATCTGAACATTAAAGAACAATCGAAACCTTTAGATTCAATTTCATAGAATCTTATTACTTTTCCAAAGAGACTTAATATTCTCCGTAAGATATTATGTCAAAAGAGAAGGACGGGTCTGACATAACGGTGGAGTCTCTCCATTGTGTTTTGGAGGTCTAGGGTTCAAATCAGCTTCCTTGCCAAAAAAAAAAAAAACAAGGGAAGGCTGTCTAAGTACTCCCTTCCCCAGAACTCGCAACGTAGGAGTTTCTGCACTTGATACACCCTTTTTTTTATATTATGTCAAAAGAATTGAGAAATCAATTACTGTTAAAAAAGAGGGTCTCAGATTCACAACCTCAAAGCACATGACACACATGTAAGGAGAAATAGCCCTAACTAGTCTCCTATCTGCAACATGTAATTCCGTGAAGCAATTGAGTCCATGCAAAAGTCCTAATCTTCGGAGTTTATCTACCAAATACCACTTGAAAAAGGATACAGTGGATAACAGTTACCATCTTTTGGCAAGATGCTTCGCAAAAAAAATAAATAAATAAATAAATCACAAAAGAAGGTAAAGTTGGTTTTGACCACACATATCTAAAACATTCTCCCAGAAATGGACAGCTACCTTCAATAGCTTTAGATTGGGTAAGAGAGGTAACAATATAATACACCTCCAACACTAAGTTCTAGAGATTTGTGCGGGTGACATTAGTTGCAAGCTCTGCATCCCATCCAGTTTCTTGAAGACCAAACTTGCTTTAGCCATTTTCTTTTTTATCTTAATTTATTTTTGTTTACGAAGTCTCATTTTCCTTCATGTAATTTCCTTTCTTTAAAGTAATCGTCCTTTTTCTAGCAAAAATATTAGGATCAGGTAGATATAGGGCTACAAACACTACTTTATTATGTTGGCCGCCCCCAACTTAAATCAACATGCTTTAGTATTTATTTTATTTGGATAGAAAAATTTAGATAAATATAGTGATGGCATCCTCTACATATTGTCCCTAGATTATTAGTAGAATTTTGGAGGCCTAAGACTTTTAGACCTTGCAAGACCCTAACAGCTAAGAAATGGGACAGGTTAGTGGAGTTTATTTTCCACAAGACTAATCTAGTGAGAGATCATCAACTCTCCGAGAAGTGCTCCACAATTTAATACAAGAAGCACATATAAAAATGTGAAGGAGTTAGGCTTATATTATTTTCCACATATATATGATGTATGTGTATATAAGACCAAAACTTCACCAACAAGACTGCCATCAAGAAGCACTTATTTTGCTCCTCAAAACATCTGGTATGGGGACCAACTCCAAATACTGCAGTGTAACAGCTCTCCCTTCACCAAGCCAGTGGAAAGACAAAATCAATAATCCTTCTATATCCCATTTGACAAGGGAATGGGTTTAGAATTAATGCAGGACATGCATAATGACCACAGGATTTTCAACAAATGAAAAGTACACATTCCGCTGCACAGAGAAGCAGATCATATGAGTAGAAGTAATTAAATAAGCACAAAAGATGGAGGCGAACACCGGAACATTTATATGTCTATAGAGAGAGATAAATGGATAACTGACAGATGCATATCTTAAATCTCTCCACAAATAGTGATGGTATCAACTCATGTTGCTATGTTTTTACATTTTTCTATTGAGATGGCATAGTGATTGATAGCTCCAGTTTTGAAAACCAGGATAGTTCTAAACAAAGAGCTATTGAGGGTTTTAATGCCTCTTCTCTCTCTCTTTTTGGTTGTGGAACAGATTTCTTTCTCCGCCAGTTTTGCTTAGCTCACTATCAGAAAATCACTATCCATCGATAAAGGGGATTGGTTCCATTAAGTAGGATAGTTGAATCTAAAATAAATTCACCATGAAAAATGAGTTTCAGTTTAAAAAAAAAAAGGAAAAAAGGATTTTAATCAATCCACAAAACGAAAGAAATTGTTTGCAGGAAAGGCTACTTGGGTTGAATCCTAACTCAAGATGCAGGGGTATCAAGGAGGCCATAGGTGTCCTGTTCGTAAAAAAGTAGCACAGACAGAAGATCATCTCCTTCTTCGCTGTGATTGGACTAGTGTTATTTGGAATCTAGTCCTTCTCTTCCCCATTTCTGATAGATGCCCTCAAAGCCTGTGCATAGTGAACTCAGGGCGTGAAGGGTGTGAGGTGTACAACAAAGAAAAAGCTTGTTCAGGTTATTTCTTCCATCCATATTATGGTTGGTGTGGAGGGAAAGGAGTAGGAGAGTTTTCTAGTGGGGTTGAGAAACCTCTTGCTTTTTTGTGGATGCCTTCTTAGAGACATTAGCTTTTTAATTCACTCCTACATCTTTTTCAACCTTTCAGGATGCTGTTTTGTTTCTTGACCTCCTTCTCGATCTTTTGGATGTACCTCTTAGGCACTGCCTCAATGCAAGGCTTATTCCATTTTTTATCCCAAAAAAAAGCATAACAATGTCTTCCTCTGTCCCCGGCCCTCAGTGAAGACCTCCCCGTTAACTTCAAAGGTTGAACATGCATTTGTCTTTAAGTGCGCATTTTAAGAAAAAAATTTGCATTTGTGTCTTCCTTCTTGAGCCATAGCACCCTAGATTTTTCCTGCAAAAAAATTTCACTAACCCTTAAAACATGAGGCAAGTTGTGCTTAACTTCCAGCCTCCTCTCCCTGCACACTACGAATGAGCACCAACTCATCCAACATATTCACCTCCCCGGATGTGTTTTTTTAGTCACCATATTACCAAAGGACTCCTTATTCCATTCTTTCACACTGTGTTTTAGTCACTTCACTTTGACTACCAGAAAGTAAGTAGCATAGCCCACCAGGTTCTCCCCCAGATGTATTTTTTTAGTCACCATACTACCAAGGGACTCCTTATTCCACTCTTTCAGATTGTGTTTTAGTCACTTCAATTTGACCACCAGAAAGTAAGTAGCATAGCCCACCAGGTTCTCCCCTCTCCCACCAAAAAAAAAGCCTATTTCTCAATCAACCTCTTAACCCTTCTTTTAACCATTTTCTTTTATTCCTTTCTTGAATCCTTTCCACAAGATGGTGCCACATATTCTCAAACCAGAAAGAGTCTGGCCCCTCATTACACCACCAATCTCTAGCAAAATTGCATAATGATCAGGAATCAGATGATATAACTCCTGCTGGATGTTGCTAGGGAAATGAAAACAAACAACCTGTCTGCCCTGGACAAAGAAGGGTTTTCCTTAGGCTGGACCAAGTAAAGCATCCTCCAACACTAGGCATATCCACCAACTCATTCTCATTAACAAAGTCTAGAAACTCTAGCACAAGCTCCATCCACCCTCCAAGAACTTCTCTCGTGTGGATAAAGCACATGAGATCCCCACTGATCACCCATCATGACTCCATCTGTCTCTAACCACTAACAACTCCTGCCCAAGAGACCTTCTGCCCAAGCCTTCTCCCAGAACACACGCCCCCAGGAAAATCCAAAAAAAAAAAAAAAAAAAATCTCTTATCCCTTGTCGGCAAGAATGAAGAGCCAAACACACATTGTTTTACTTCCACAACATCTTCCTTCCATAAGACACAAATACCTCCTGCATTTTCAATAGCTCGAATGGACACACTTCCACCAATTCCACCCTCCCAAATACATTGCCTCAAGCCTTCATCACATTTAGCCAACTCTGTTCCCTGCTATCCCCTCTTTCAAGAAATGCTTGAACCTTGCCTTTTCATTGGGTCATTCAGACCCCTCACACTCCATGTAATGATACATAACAATGACATCTAGATCATCAACATCCTTTTTCCCCTTCTGCCTCCCCCTTACCAGTAGTCAAGCCCTATGAATCATAAATCATGTTCGATTCTAATCTTCTCAACTCTTGACTACCTCCCATTACCTTCTTTCACATACTTGCTCATTTGGTGTTCTAAGGACACCAACTAGCATCCATCTCATATAGAAGGTTCAGCAATCTATACTCAAAATCTCCACTGCCACTATAGTTTCTTCCTAACCCATTGAGACACTTTCACAGGATCTGCTTCACCACATCTACCACCAGCAATCTATCATCAAACCAACATACGACCCACTTGTACCCTTGTGCACCACAATCCAGAAAGTCCCACCAGACTATGCCTCGACTCTTGACCCTCCCAAGGAGAAGAGAGAGAAGGACTCTCCTCCCTCTTTCTGAAATTCTATCTATTTCTCTGCACCCTCTCTCTCTCTCTCTCTCCCCCTCTTCTTAGCAAAACAAGCATGGAAATCCTGAAGCCTAAATTAACTAGCAGATACGTTAGTTGTTGGAAATAAATAGGCCCATTTGGGCCCAAGAATTGTGGCCCAAATGACCCATAAAACCCGAAGGCTATTATAGCCGTTGGGGGGCACAACGGCTATTATAGCCGTTGTGTTCGGGAGTGGACATTGTCCACTCCCCCTCCCTCTCTCCCTCTTTTATTTTTTATTTTTTATTTTTTTCTCTCTTTCTTCATATTTTATAAATAGGGACTCTCTCTAATCTTATAAATACAATTTGAAATACAATCTTTTTTTTTAAATCTCTCTCTCATCTCTTTCTCTATTTTTATAATATTTGAAATACTTTTTCTCTTTTATTTTCAATAGAAGAAATTCTCTCCATTCTTTAATATTGTCCTCTCAATTAATATTTTTTCTTTCTCTCTTTTATATTCGATTACAATCTTATCTCTCTTTGTCCATATTTAAGTTTGTGTTCTAAACTTTTGTAAGGCTCATTCACTAATATGCGATGACATGACATGTTTAGTAAAGTTCGGTCTACTGACAAATACTTGTCCAAGAAAAGAGGTACTTAAGTGAGGACAGACGAGCTCCACCTCTTTCCTGGGAACTTTCCTAGTACTTCTGCTACAGAACGGTTTGGGTTGAATTTAAGTGAGGATTACAAATTTCAACATGGTATCAGAGTAGAGTTCTATTATTCCTCAAATAGCAAATCCTCTACCCTCATTTACTTCTTTTCAAATCCACATTTTTTTCTTCTACAATCCTAACCTCCAAAAATTATTTCCAATGGGTAGGGCATATCAAAAGGTCACTCAATGCTCTAAAACTTTTGAAGTTTATAATGAATGAACCTCTTAATATTACCAACCATGCATATGAAGAATGGAAAGAAAGAGATGATCAAGTTTTCATTCTCCTCTCTAGTGCCATGGATCAAACTCACAAAAACATGGTGTCATCTTGCCCAAATTCTAAAGATTTATGAGATCAAATGTATGATCTATATGGGCAAGAATCTAATGTGGGAAGAATTTTTGAAATCAAGAGGAAGATTGCCAATATTCAGAAGGAAGAAAAAGTTCTATCCCAACTATTTGGAGAATGTGAAGATCTATGGAATGAATTGGAGATGCTGAGACTTCACACATGGGACTCGAAAATATTGATGAAACGGAAGGATGAAGATAAGTCCTTCAGCCTTCTCGTCTCTCTTGGCGAACGTTTCTCAAATGTCTGACAAGAAATTTTTCGGATAAAAGGCTTCCCTTCATATCAAGAAATTCGATTCTTAATTCAGAAAGTTGATGCTAGCATGCGGCTTAAGAAGGCTTCACAATCAAAAGTTGAAGTCCATGGATTTAAAGTTGAGCAGCAAATTCCTATTTCTGTACCAGAACAACCCACTGCCAACAAAGCCTATCAGCCTTCTTACAAGAAAGGATGCTCACATTGCAAGAGGTTAAACCATACAAAGGAGAAATGTTGGCTTCTTCATCCTCATATCAAACCAGAGCATCTTAAGAGGAAAGAGCAATGAACACCAAAAGTGGCACAAAACGTAGCATTGGAAACAACTCTTGAAGGCATCACCAAACTATTAAAACAAGTCGCCAATAATTCTGGTAATTTTTCAAACTCCACTCATTATTCTGAAAATTGGTTAATAGATTCGGGATGTGATTATCATATGGTTAAGGATAAAAAAAAGATAAAACGTTAAAACCCCTTATAAATCATAAGATAGTAAAAGTAGCTAATGGACAAAATTTGAAGGTTAAAGAACTTGGAGAAGTTGAATTTTTCGAAAAAAAAAAATCAAATGCCTTATATGTTCCTAAATTCACCTCCAATCTTATGTCAATTAGTAAGATAACTAAGGACCAAAATTGTAAGGCTATTTTTTATCCTGACACTGTTATTTTTCAAGATCTCAAATCGAATCAAGTGATTGGTAATGGATCTAGAAGAAACAATTTATATTTTTGGACCAAGGCAACCGAGATCTTGTAGCATATGAAGGAGATAATCAACTATGACATGCTAGATTAGGTCACCAAAATGATCAAGTTTTGAAAATATTTTTTCCAACAAAATTTTGTAAAAATGATCATTGTAAAGCATGTATTTTTGGGAAACAAATCCGAGTATTTTATCCAATTTCAGAAACTATTTATAAAAATATCTTTGATCTTGTGCATTCAGATATATGGACATCTCCTGTTGAATCTAGAAGAGGTTTCAAATACTTTATATCTTTTATAGATCATAAATCTAGATACACATGGGTATACATGCTTCACACTAAAGCACAAGCTTTCGAAACATTTCAAAACTTTAATAACTTTATCTTGAAACAATATGATACTCATATTAAAACACTTAGAACTGATAATGGAGGTGAATACATGAGTAATGAATTCAAAGTATATTTAGAAAATAAGGGAATTATTCATCAAACGTCTTGCCTTTATACTCCATAACAAAATGGAGTAGCTAAAAGAAAGAATAGGTATTTACTAGAAATAGCAAGAACCATGATGTGTTTTACAAATATGCCTAAGATATTTTGGAGTGATGCAATTAGTACAGCTGCACATATAATTAATCGACTTCCCACAAAGATTATCAAGGGAGAATCTCCTTTAGAGATACTTAGAAAAGAAAAACCATCCATATCTCATCTTAAAATATTCGGTTGTACATGTTATGCTCATATTCCTTCTCAAATGAGAGATAAATTAGAAAGAAATGGAAGACGTTATATTTTTATAGACTACGCATATTTCAAAAGGAATATTTATGCTATGAACCCGAAACTAGTAAAGTCTATACATCAAAAGATATAGTATTTTTGGAAGATAAATTTTATTTTAAAGAACATAATAAAGATAAAGACTTCATAAAAAGAGACTTACAAACCTTTTTTTGAAAATTACCAAGAATTGAAAATAAATCTCCCCAAGAAATAATTATAGAACAAAATATAGAACAAAGGGAAGAAGAAGAAAATTCATTAGAAAATGAAGAGCCAAACTTGCAATCTAATGAGGAAATTCTAACAAAGTCATCCTCACCACCTCCTCCACTTAGAAGATCCACTAGGTTAAGACGTCATTTAGAATGGTTAAATAAGGAAATTTTCTATAATTCCAAGGTTACATCTCATTATATTTCTGTTTTTTATACAACTAACAATGTTTCATCTAGTCATCAAGAGTTCTTGAATGACATTGACCAAGTATAGGAACCTTTGAGCTATGAAAAAGCTAATGCTCATCAAGGATGAAGGAAGGCTATGGAGAAAGAGCTGAATGCTCTTACCAGGAATCAAACTTGGGAGATTACCACTCTTCCTAAAGGAAAGAAAGCGGTAGGGTGCAAATGGGTTTACAAGGTTAAGCATAAGAGTGATGGAACAATCGACCGTCTCAAAGCAAGACTTGTAGCTAAAGGCTTCACCCAGACATATTGAGAGGACTACACCGAAACTTTTGCTCCAGTCGCCAAACTGACCACAGTCCGAGTCCTATTGTCTCTCGCGACGAATTGGAGTTGGCCAATATTTCAAATGAACGTGAAAAATGCATTCTTGCAAGAAGAATTAGAGGATGAAGTTTACATGCGACTTCCTCAAGGGCTTGAAGGCAAAAATAGACAAGTATGCAAGGTTAAGAAGGCCATCTATGGTTTGAAACAATTTCCCCGAGCCTGGTATGCTAAACTTAGCTTTGCTCTTCTTAGTTATGATTTCTCTAAGTACAATAGTGACTCCTCTTTACTTACAAAATTTTTTAAAGAAAAGATCACGATTGTACTTATCTATGTCGATGACATAATCATAACTGGGAATGACGTAAAGCAAATAGATCAAGTTAAAAATTTCCTTAAGTCTAAATTTGAAATTAAAGATTTAGGGAAACTAAGATACTTTTTAGGTATAGAACTTGCCTACTCTTCTAAAGGGCATGTTTTATCCCAAAGAAAGTACACATTTGATCTTTTATAGGAAACAGGTAAATTGGGAGCTAAACTTGCTTGTAGTCCAGTCTCAACCTATGAAGAAGGAACGGATAACGATCAACAATTTGTCGATATTTCAAGATATCAGAGACTTGTTGGAAAGCTCATTTATTTGACGATCACCAGACCAGATATAGTATATGCAGTTAGCCGAATCAACCAGCATATGTATAATCCAAAAATGGGACATTGGAAAGCAACCGAAAGGATCTTGAGGTATCTAAAGGGTTCTCCTGGACGTGGAATATGGATGAAGTGTAATCAAAGCTCCGAAATCATTGGATATTGTGATGCAGACTGGGCCGAAGATTCTCATGATAGAAGGCTACAACAGGTTTTTGCATGTTTGTGGGAGGTAATTTGGTCTCTTGGAGAAGCAAAAAACAATCAGTAGTGTCAAGATCTAGTGTAAAAGCGGAATATAGAGCTATGACAGCATCAACAAGTGAGATTGTGTGGCTTAAAGTTCTAGTTGAAGACTTAGGGTTCAAGGTCTCAACACCAATTCAGCTTCTTTGTGATAACCAATCAGCTATTCACATTGCATCAAATCCAGTGTTTCATGAGTTGACTAAACATATTGAGGTGGAATGTCATTTTGTACGGCAAAAGGTTGAAGACAAGACTATAATCACTCCTCACGTAAAAAGTAGTGATCAGCTTGCTAATATCTTCAGTAAATGAACTACAACTAGTCATATGAACAATATTCTCAACAAGTTAGGCTTCATCGACATATATTCGCCAAACTTGAGGAGAAGTGTTGAAAATAAATAGGTCCATTTGGGCCCAAGAATTGTGGCCCAAATGGGCCCATAAATCCCAACGGCTATTATAGCCGTTGGGGGCACAACGGCTATTATAGCCATTGTGTTGGGGAGTGGACATTGTCCACTCCCCCCTTCTCTCTCTCTTTTATTTTTTATTTTTTATTTTCCTCTCTCTCCCCTCATTTTCTATAAATAGTGGCTCTCTCTAATTTTGTAAACACAATTTGGAAGACAATCTATCTTCTAAAATCTCTCTCTCATCTCTTTCTCTATCTTTGTAATATTTGAAATAATCTTTCTCTTTTATTCTCAATAGAAAAAATTCTCTCCATTCTTCAATATTGTCCTCTCAATAAATATTTTTTCTTTCTCTCTTTTATATTCAATTACAATCTTATCTCTCTTTGTCTATATTTAAGTTTGTGTTCTAAACTTTTGTAAGGCCCATTCACTAGTATGCGATGACATGGCATGTCTAGGAAAGTTTTGTCTAGTGAAAAATACTTGTCCAAGGAAAGAGGTACTTAAGCCATGATAGACGAGCTCCACCTCTTTCCTGGGAACTTTCCTGGTGCTTCTGCTATAGAACGGTTTGGGTTGAACTTAAGTAAGGATTAAAATTTCAACATTAGTTGTAATGTATGCCCTGATTTTGTGTTTCCTCACCTTTCAATGATCCCATTTGGTTAAGATAAAGTGGCAATATTTTACGGGTGAAGGTGCCAGGCCAATACAGACCAGACTTGCTACAAAATTTAATGCACATACATATAATGTAAATATATACCTCTTAGGGTATGTATATGTACCCATAAGCTCATCCAATGGAAGCATGAGGTTTTTTGGTAGATATAGAGTTTTCTTCCTTCTTTCTCCACCACCTTTCTACTTCTCTTTGATTATAGCAGATACTACTCCCCTTTCTCCGCCTTTAGATGCAAGCCTTAAATCCAAAATCTATTGTATCAAGTGTTTCACATTGTCTCTTTCTTCTACTTTGTTGTTTGAGTGTTTCATTCTTCTATCATTAGTCTCACAGATACACAAATAATAATTTATATCAAATAAACTAGTCCTTAAAAATCTAGTCCCTCATGTAACACTCAGAGAGGTAGCAACCCTAGTTGGCATTCGCCACCGTTGTACTTAGCAGGAAAAAGAAAAAAAGAAAACCTTCAAAATTCCTAAAAGTTCTATTGCACTTGAACAAAGATCAAGAAATCAAATAACAGCCTTCATGAATTAGACCATAAAAATCTGCAGCGCTCAAGTTGAGAAAACAAGCCAACAGAATGGCAGGGGGGAAAACTAACTACTATCAGGTCAAAAGAAAATAAAATGAAAAAATTATGAAAATTCACTGAATTAGTTGACACCCATTTCCAGAAACCTGATCAAAGAACCCCATAGCTTGAAGCAAAATTTTCATTGAGAGAATTGTAAGAGATGGGTACGGGGTCGGGTTTGACCCTAACCCAATTCTTAAGTAATTTGAAATTCAAAGAGAGAAGGGAGGGAGTGGTTTTCAAGTGAAAACCAACTCCAACTCCCTTAAACAATTACTTTTTTTTAATTTTAAAATTAATTAAGTGAAGAGAAGTTAATCTCTCTGAATTGAAAAAAAGTAACCAAGGTAGAACACGTTCTCAAGGGAAAGGAGAATACACAGTATTCTTAACAAAAGTGAACACAAGATCTACAATATATACATCAATTAAAAGAACTCTTAGATTGTGAAAAAGGAGATCGATACATTCGTGATATTTTTCAGATCCGAACATCAAAAGGGTCAGTGATTCGACGCTAGATCTTGGGACATTAAAATTTATTTCGCTTTATTTGTATCAAATAATGCTTTCATTGGTATCAGAGCATAAGTTAGGGTATTTTCTATTTTTTTTTTATGTAAATCATGTTAAAGGGTCATTAGAATAATGTTCAATTCGAGTGTCATTTTTTTTCTTAAAATTGAAAATGGTAAATTTGAATGTAGACCACGAAATGTTTTGAAATTTGAAAGGTAGAGTACCCACGATATTAGGAATTGATCTGCAAAGTTTCATGCATGGCCGCCATGTATTTTTGGAGAATCATGAAACTCTAGCTGAGACTTATAATAGAAATATCTCCTCAGATAATGCATTTCATGAAAATAAATATACATGGTTCAATTCCTTATTAAAAATCATTTCCAACCATATAAATAACAAAAAAATGGTTTAAAAATGAGGGAGAAATCAGATCTAAAAATGGTCAAGTGCAGTAATTTTTGGTTCTAGGAAGAAGATGAATAGTGCAGGAATTTCAAACTCACTCTCGGGCCACGGGTTGTGAAACCCAAACGCCAAGATCTAGACCACAAATCGAAAAACCGATGGCACCATTAGATTCAGAGACCCCAAAAATGGAAGGTAGGCAAAATCCGATGATCGGATTCAGCCGAGAAGGCAGCGCATGAAATCATTCGCCGCCTGGGGCGTGGGCGGGTCACCCATGCGCCCACCACTTTGGGTGGCGTGTGAGGGCACGTGAGGTGCCCTCTCAGGCAGGAATTTTTTTAGAAAATTTTTTAATTTTCTTTTTGATATTTTTGTAATTTTAAATTAATTTTTCTGAACTGAAAATTATTTTCTATTTATTTTAAGTTTGTAAAATATTTAAAAATTGTAGAAAAATCAATTAATGGGTGAGAAAATTTTCTGAAAATTTCTTACATGTTTGGAAAAATATTTTCTAACTTATGCCTACCTGAATTAAATTTTATAATACCTATTTAATTTTATGCTCATTGATTTACGTATGAAAAATTCATTTTTTTGACATAAATCATTTGATTATTGAGTATAAATAATTGTGGAAGGTGTTTTAAAATTCTTTGATTAGTTTCGTGTCCAATCTAATGTTTATCCATTTTAGGGATATGGTGAGAATCAAACGTACCCTTGCACCTCTTCGGGGGAGTTGCAGAGACGAGAGGACCCTGGAACGTTTGATAAAACTGCATATGATGTTGCATTATAAGATGAAAGTAACGTACACTTTACCATAATATCTGTGGATTATGAGTCGTAAACGCTATGAACTTCGACCTTTGGGTCACTGGTTCGGAGGTGACGAAGCCGAGATTAAGATTATAAGGAATTCCCTCCCTAATAATTTGGTTGGAATGACTGACAAAATAATAGAGGAGAACAAGTGGCTCTATCTTAAGGATTTCAAACTAAAATTGCTTAGGAAGTGGAGAGCAAGGGAGATAGAGATTAAAATGAAAAATGTATTTTCTCTAAAGATTAATGGCTCTACACCACAAGCTGTTAGGAGATTCACTCCGAGAGATAGGCTTTCGGTTGGGATGATCAATATGGTTACACACATATATATGGAAGATAAGAAAAAAAGAAAAATGAAAAATGACAGTATATTTTTTTTCTTTCTCTGTTCCTTTCTATGATGCATAGTTATGTATTATGATGATGTTGAGAACAATGCCATGAACATGTGATGTAATGTTTCTCTCTTTTGAATATATATCAAGGATATGCATATTTGTATATTTATGCAAGCATGTGATGAGATATGTTCTAAATTCGCATGATTTTAGTATGAGTTTTTAGGTCGGTATAATTTAAGTAATTATCACCTAAGACTTAAAAGGATATTGTTACTTCGAAATCAAATTTATGATAATCAAACATTTGGATGATGGATGATGATTGAGAACTTAGTGATCTTTCGAGTCTATACCTTATGTTCGTTTATCATAAATTTCTTGGATTTTAAGTACAAAATTATATGATTGAATGAGCATGAATACTTATTATTACCTCTTTTTGAAAACCCAAACCATGAAATCAAAATCAGTTATAGTAGATTTAAATAAATGTGATAAGTTTAATGACGACAATTATGACATTTGGCGTCATAAGATATGGTATGTGCTGGAAAAGCAAGATGCCTTAGAGGGCATCAACCATATCATGCAAGACCCTAAAATTGGAAATCAAGAAGCTTACCAGGAGGGGAAGAAGAAAAATTCCACTACACGTGGCATCCTGGTTAGTTTTATGGTTGATGATCTCATACATGAATGTGAGCAATTCCTTACTGCTCATGACATATGGGTGTACCTCATAGAGAAGTATGGAGGTACCAGTGTGACCCATCTGAGGCAGTTGACGATTAAGTTTGACACGTACAAAAAGAAAGCTGATGACAACATCAAACATCATCTGCGAACTATGTTAAACATGATAAGGGAATTGAAAATAGCTGGTCACATTCTCTCTGATGAACAGTAAGTTCAGGCCTTGATCCTATCCCTTCCAGACCAGTGGGAGCATCTGAAAGTGAATCTGACTCACAATGATAGCATCAAGACTTTCTCTAATGCTGCTCATCACGTAGAACTCGAGGATGAGCGGCTTGGTACTGTGAGATCGATTTCTAATACTTTTGTAGCTGAGTGTAGTTTCCAGAAAGCTTCGGGCTTTAAGCAAAAAAGGAACAAAAACAAAGGTAAGTAAGGGAAAGATGATGATGGAGGGTTTAAGAAGAACAACTCTAACCACAAGAATAAGCGTAAGCGGTTTTAGAAGAAAAATGACAAGAGTAAGATGAAGTGCTACAACTGCAAAACTCTCAGTCATTTCGCTTGAGAATACCACGAGCCGAAAAAAGTAGCACCCCATGACACTTCTATGTCTATTGTAAATGTCTCTAGTACTATTTTACTTTCTGAATCTTATCCTGTGTGGATTATAGACTCAGGAGCAACAGACCATGTGATAAAGGATCGCGAAGCATTCGTGGATTTTCGTTGAGTTCCTCCTGGTACAAGATGGATATACGTGGGGAACAATACGAGAGTCAAGGTTAAAGGGATTGGAACTTGTAAGGTTGAGCTACGATGTAGGCGAACCCTAATCTTGTACGATGTTCTTTTTGCATCGGAGATTCGACGAAACTTAGTTTCTGTTATTGTTCTTCTTAGACTAGGCTATGACTTGAACTTTTCTAGAAATGAGGTTTGTATCTATTACAATGGTGTGTACTATGGATCTGGATATCTCTTTGATGACTTTTTAATCTTGGATTGTGACAAATGAATATTTAACTGCTATGTAGATTGTTATGCATCATTAAATATTTGTTCTTCTAGTGATGCTAATGTAAATGAGAAAATATGGCATGCTAGACTTGGTCACATAGGGTAAGACAGGATGAATCGACTTGTGAGAGCAGGACTATTGGGTTTGCTTACCAAAGTTGATTTACCAACTTGTGAACACTTCGAAGATGACTCGAAAACCTTTTGAAAAAGCCATGAGGGCTGTGTTTCCATTGCAATTGGTTCACTCTGACATTTGTGGTTCAATAAATGTGAAGGTTAGGCATGGAGTGTCATATTTCATTATTTTTATCGATGATTTCACGCGTTTTGGTCATGTCTATTTGATTGCTCACAAGTCTGAAATACTTGAGTGCTTTAGACATTATATGAATAAAGTGGAGAATCAAATGGATAGAACGATTAAAGCCTTAAGGATAGATTAAGGGCGTGAATATCTATCGGATCAGTTCAAGGATCTATGTAATGAAAAGGGAATAATTAGACAATTGACAATTCCCAACACACCTTAACAGAATGGTATTGCTGAGAGGAGGAATAGGACGTTGTTGGATATGACGAGATTTATGATAGTACAGGCTAACTTGCCAATTTCCTTTTGGGGAGATGCATTGTTAACTACGACCTATATCTTGAATAGAGTGCCTTCAAAAACAGTACCCACAATACCGTATGAACTTTGGACTAGTAGGAAACCAAGTCTAACTAGTCTTAGACTTTGGGGATCGGCAGCATATGTTCATAACCCTTCTAATAAATTTGGAAAGCTTGGTCTCCGAGGGAAGAAATGTATCTTTATTAGATATTTTGATCAGTCAAAAGGTTATGTATTCATCGGTGAACGGGAAGATGGTATTGTAACTGAAATTGAATCATGAAATGTAACTTTTTTTGAGAATGATTTTCCTAGTAGAGGAGATATAATACAAGGAGAACCTTTGTTTGAATTAAATAATTCAGTTGATGGAGCTATACCTCATGGGTCATTGGAACCGCAACAAATTGAATCCCAAGTTGATCCCAGTGAGAGGGACTCAAATTCCAATGATCTACCCGAATCATCAGTTCAAAAAATGCTAGGAAAGGTATGCTGAAACGTTATTACGAGATTGCAGGGCATGCCTTTATCATTTCTCCATGGGATATAAATGAGCCTAAAGACCTAAATGAGGCTCTATCTTGTCCTGCAAAGGAAAAGTGGATGAAAGCAATGGAGGAAGAAATAGATTCGATGAAATCCAACCATGTTTGGGTACTGGTTGATCTTTCACGTGGATGCAAAGCCATTGGAAACAATTGAGTTCTAAAGGTTAAATGAAGGACTGATGGATCAATTGAGAGGTATAAAGCTCGATTGGTGGTAAAAAATTATACTCAACAGGAGGGTATTGACTATGAGGAAACATTTTCACCAGTAGTGAGATTTGTCTTTATTCGCCTATTGTTAACTATAGTAGCTAATTTTGATTTAGAATTATACCAAATGGATGTAAAGACTGCTTTCCTCAATGGGAAACTTGAGGAAGAAATCTACATGGAACAACCTGTCGGTTTCATAGTCGAAAGCCAAGAAAACAAAGTTTGTAAATTGAAAAGATCAATTTATGGCCTCAAACAGTTTTCGAGGTAATGGTATTTGAGATTTCACAGAGCTGTAATCTCTAATGACTTCGTAATGATAGACGAAGATCATTGCGTTTATATGAAGAAGTCTAATAATAAATTTGTAATTCTATATCTATATGTCGATGACATATTATTGGCCGGAAACATTATGAAGTATGTCCTAAGCATCAAAGATTGGTTTTTATCTAATTTTGAGATGAAGGATATAGGTGAAGCAGATTACATACTAAGTATTAAGATCCATAGAGATCATTCTAAGAGATTGTTAGCAATGTCTCAAGAATCTTATATTAAAAAGATTCTGAAACGATTCAAAATGGATAACTGTAAACCCATTGATACTCTTATGGCTAAAGGCAAAAGTTTAAGCCTGTAAATGTGTCTTAAATCACCCGAAGAGAAAGAAAAGATGTCAAAAATACCTTATTCCAGCATTGTTGGGAGTCTGATGTACGCTATGATATGTACACGGCCTGACATCTACTATGTTGTGGGTTTGGTGAGCAAGTATCAATCAAATCCAGAAAAAAAGTCTTTGGATAGCTGTGAAGAGGATTTTAAGATACCTGAAAGGAATTGCGAATTATTCCATTTGTTATCAAGGAAAGACTTGTTATTGAGCGGATACACAGATATTGATTGGGGTGGTGACTTTGATGAACGTAAGTCCACCTCAGATTATGTTTTCTTGCTAAATAATGGCACCGTCTCTTTGAGAAACAAGAAACAAACGTGTGTATCACTGTCTACAATGGAAGCAGAGTTTGTAGCTTGAACTTCTGCAGTTCAGGAGTGTGTTTGGTTAAAACAGTTTTTACAACATTTGGGGATCATAAGCGACGCAGTGGGAGCTGTGACAATTTATTATGATAGTCAATCAGCTATCGCTTACACGAAAGATCCCAAATATCATAGGAGAACCAAACACATTGATACGAAATTCAACTTTATCCGAGACATTGTTGAAAAGAGAGATGTGACATTGAAGTATTTACTTATTCATTTAATGGTGGCTGATCTGTTCACGAAACCCATACCTAGAGATGTATTCCTTAAACATGTAAAATCTCTAAGATTGCGTAGAGTGTAATTGTATTTGTATATGCAATGAATATAATGTAATGCTCATTATTATATGACATTTGAATTTATTTGTATTTGGTTTTTATGTCTTGATTGAAAAATATGTCGGATAAGTTTAAAAGATTGGCTCTCTCACACGAGTAATCGTCTTTAATATCTGTGTGATATGTAGAGATGAGGCAATATTAATTTTGGTTAATTAACATAGATAAGCCGTCTTAGTAGGAAACTAAGATGAAATTATCGTTTATATATTTATCTCTTTAGATAATCAAAATGGATTTCTCACAATCCATTATACTTGTCTAGAAGCCAGGTATGGTTCTCTCTTGATAGAGTAATTTTTCTTTAAAGGATAAGAAGAGAGAGAATCAAGTCAAGTGTCGAAACACACTTGGACTAAAACCTATACGATGCATTAATTTTTGAAATAAGACATACGCTGCTATTTGAATAGAAAAGGCATTGTAACACGTGTTTTCATACCACGTGTACATTTGTGACCCTATGGGTAATGAGTTTAATGAATCCCTCTATATTTTATTGTGTGAAACCCAGTGGTTTGTGATGAACCTCATTAAATATCCTTAAGATTTTTACATGTTTCTTGAGACTTTATTTTAGTGATGCTACTTTAGTGTGTTACCAAAAAAACCATGATTGATTCGGTTTTGTGGTTCATGTCTAAGAAAGCAACTAATGTAAAGTGGATAGATAGTAGTGTGAAAGGAAAACTGTCTTAAAAAGTTGACACATTATTTTTGTATTCACAGACTGCCCAGTTATATTTTTAACTTAGTGTTCTAAAACATAATTATAAATGCATAATTGAGATGAGTCAAGTATGCTCTTATTTATATTAATAGAGGGACAAGAGGTACATTGACTCTGTGTGTAGCAAAAGAGGTACGGGATATAGCGAGACTTGATGTCATTATTGTATTAGATCTTGAGCTGCTACATATCATTAACCGGTGTATAAATATGAGCTCACGATGTACTCGCTAGTCACACGATCCATTTATTTATGTGAAATTGATGGTATATGAAAGTGATGGAACTAAATATAAGTCTAGCCTTCATGTGCGAGTGGGAGATGTAAGATATAGGTATCGGGTCGCCATACGAGTTTGACCCTAACCCAATTCTTAAGTAATTTGAAATTCAAAGAGAGAAGGGAGGTAGACTCCAACTTTGTTAAACAACTACTTTGTTTTGAATTTCAAAATTAATTAAGTGAAGAGAAGTTAATCTCTCTGACTTGGAAAAAAGTAACCAACGCAGAACACATTCTTGAGGGAAGGGAGAATACATAGTATTCTTAACAAAAGTGAACACAAGATCTACAATATATACATCAATTAAAAGGACTCTTGGATTGTGAAAAATGAGATTGATCCATTCGTGACATTTTTCGCATCCGAACATCAAAAGAGTTAATGATTCGACCCTAAATCTTGAAACATTAAAAATTATCTCACTTTATTTGTATCAAAGAATGCTTTCAAGAATAAAACCCTTAAGATTGTAAAGTAATAGGCATTTAGAACCAAAAACAAAGAAGAGGATTTGTGGGGTTTAGTATTCAATTAAATTCAAAATAGACCCAGAAAGGACCAACAAGAATAACAGGGAAAATTTTGTCATTTCTATGAGAGAGAGACCTTGAGGGATACATAGAGAGAGTTAAAGAACTTGCTCCAACCGTAGCGGATCCAAGTTGCGAATGAAACCATTGGAGGAGAAAAGGGTATCTGAATCAATTCACTTCTTCCCTTTTAACCCGTCAATGGCTGATTCCTCGACCTCAATCCTCAGCCCTCTCCCTCTCATATTCACGAGCCATGCTAGCTTGTTGCCCTCCTTACCACCACTTCAGTTCATTTACACATAGTCCATGTCCAAAATATAAACTTTAATTAACTTTTGATGTTCAAAATAAAAAAGCAAATTCATTACTTTTATTTAATTATTCTCTATGGTCCATCTATCTTTATAAGAATAATTAAAATAAAATAATAATTAAAAAAATAGTTAATAGATGTCAAAAACTATTACAGAGTTTAATTACAAATTTCACTTTTCCTGAATAGAAAAATTTTTGTAAAGTTAAAAATAATTTTTATATTTTTCATGTCAACTTAGTCTAATATTTTTCGGTTTAAAACTAATTTAAATTTAAAATTTATACAAAACAATTTTTTCAAAATATTACTTAAAAAATTGAATTTTAATGAAAAATGGGAAAAAAATGAGAAATGCCTCTGGTTTTTTAATGAAAATGTAAATTGACAAAATTACCTATAATTATTTCAAATATTATAATTTTGTCATATATATAAAAATTCATAAATATTTAAATATTCATAAATATTTAAATATTTAAATAAACCCAAAAATATTTTATCACATTTATATTTAATTTTGTATTTATGAATTTGATGCTTAAAATATATGAATTTTAAATATTTTAAAATATTTATGGAATTAGAATATTTATTTTTAATTTATTAATATTTTAAAATTATTTATACAACTATTTATTTTATATATTATTTATGAAATTTTAATATCAATCATCCTTAAATATTAAAATTTGAATTGTTTTATCATACGATTTATTTAATAAAAAAGGTTTTTTAACAGTAAAATTGATAAATTGTTTTTAAGTTAAGTTTTAAAACTTTTATTTTATTTTTTACACTACCGTATAAGAAAAAAATGAAAACTTTTAATGCAAAAAAAAAAAAAAAGTTAGACCAAACATGCTCTCAAAAAATTAAATTTGGATTTAAAAATAAATTCCATAAAATATAAATTTAAAAACAAACTCTAAAAAATGTTAAAACTTCCAAAAATACCATTTTGAGATCATTAAGAATGAAAAAAAAAAAGGAAAAAAAAAACATCATAATAGTAATTTCGCAATTAAAATTTTCACCCAATACCAAACAAAATTTTATTTAATATCAATAAAAATGAAAAATACTGAATTTCAAATTCGATAAACATTCAACTTTGCAATTAGAATTTTGTCATTGAAATTTTTGTCATCTGGCTATGAAAGCTAACATTCAACATATTTTTGATTGTACAAGTACAAATCACATAAAGCATCACCTTCATGACAATAAAATGCCAAAGCGAAGGTGCATCACTTGGCTTATTTTTATAATTTATTGTGGAGCGCAAATTTTAATTTATATTTTTCTTCTTCTTCCTTTCTTTTTTCCTATTTCAAGCTGCACAAAAATATTTGTACCATGCTGCACACATGCGTTGTCAGCATTGGAAAAATGTGCTTCAAAAGACTACATTAACTCTCTATAGCAAATAAACTTTAGAAGAAGAAAGGGATCTAGTCTATAATTACAAGGTACAGGTAAAAAAAATCATACAAAGAATAATCTGAGTAAAGAATTTCAAATAAATGCCTACATCTTACATTCTACAACTCTGCTTTCAATGTTCTGAAAATAAAAAATAAAAAAAAAAAATAAAAAAAAAAGAAGCCAGTCATGGCATCTTGAATGAGCCAAGTTAAGTTGGTCGGATTGGGAAGGGAATGCTAAGTTTCAGAAGGTGGCGCTAATGGTGTCTCACCATTTTCCTCAACTGATGGTCTATTCTCCTCGACAGGCATCTGAGTTGTTGTTGATGATGCACTTAGATGATTGCTTGGAACTGGAGTGTACCTTTTAAGCAGCCTGTCTTTGTTGGCCTTCCACCACTCCTCTGCCTGATTCTCATCGAATCTTCTTTTACTGGATAAGCATAAGACAACATGTAAGACACCAAAATAAGATCAACCGTGCAAAGCTTTTTGTGGATTAGTAAGACTAATTAACCTCAATATCTTCTCGAGATCGCTCCTATACTTATTGAAAGTAGTACATGTTGCAGTTAAAGTATAACAATGATAATCAAAGAATTACAAAGGCTGTATCAGCAGTAAGCTATAAAACTCCTGGTGAAGAATTTGTCATTCAACTAATTAATATAACAGTTAATTGGGCTGATGATTGAAATTCATTCAGAGGAAGGAATTAGCATAAAAGAGTAAGACAATTTCAGATTAAGGTGTCAGGGAGCATGCAACTTGATATAGAAAAAGGAGGATCGGCATATAACCTTACTAATGTGTGTTACTTTTTAATATGGTAGTGCCAAACAAGCAATAATGACATAGGAAAGGGTATATATCTAATTCCTATATTTTGCCATGATGGAGATTAGATGGCTGACATACAGAACTACTTCACATGCAAATAATGCATCTTCTCAATCCAGCAGAAGGGGTCAAGCACAATACGAACATCCTCTCTCTCTCTCTCTCTCTCTCTCTGTCAATCCAGCAGAAGGGTCAAGCACAACATGAACATCCTCTCTCTCTCTCCCTCCAAGAATGAGGACCATATGAACAGAAAATATGCATATCTTACACGCTTTCACATACACATGCAAGGATGGATTGGATAGTTCACAAATATGCAGATAAACACACAAACGGTACCTGAATCTAACTCGCTGGAAGATCTTCGTACCATTTTGAAGTAGAATGACAGTTACATACACACCCGGTTCAAATTGTTCAATAACTTGCGTCTGTCCCACACTTGTGGATGGTGAAGTCTTCAGTGATCTTGAGTTGTTTTCTGTGTTTGGTTGCACTACAGATTCTTTTGTCTCTGGTAAAGATGATCCATTGTCCTGTGTAGTGGATTCTTCAGAAAAGTCTCTAACTCCATTGACCTCCCTATGATCACCCACCATCTGGTCTTGCATTGAAGTTTCTTTGGATATTAGAGTTCGATATGTATCCAGAAAGGCTTCAACTTTCGCATGCATGGCTTTAAATGTTCTACTATTACAGGCTTCAGGAGGCATCTTTTCAATCACTTCCATCAGCTGAAAGACAGAAAAACAAGGACAAGCCACTTAGGATAAGCCACTGTTTTCCTGAAATACTGACGTAATAAGACATTTTTGCTTCTCGTGGAAAGAACAGCAAAATATGTGAAAGATTTTTTATGCCTTCTTTACACAAGGTCTTTTCATACAAAATTTAGCCTAGCAAATATACAAAATACTCCAGCTAAAGCTACAGAACAACAATTTGGATTCCCAGTGAAATGCACCTTTTAATGATGTATGGTGAATTTTACTCTCCTCTACCATGGAATTTTCATCACATGTAAACAATGGTGGAGCTAGGGGATGCTTAGGGTGGCCAACCCCACCCCCCACTCACAATAATTTGTTTTAGGATCTTAGTCAAAATATGTAAGTATTATTATAATAGTAAATTACCACTTTAAATTTTTGTCCATAGATTTTGTTTAAGAGTAAGGATATAAATCGTAAAAGTTATTTGACGGGAGATACGTCAAGACATTTTCATAGTCAAATCATATAAAAAACTAATAATTGATTTTGGGTGCACTATATGACTAAAATTTAAACAATTCAACCTGTTATTTGTGAAATGAATTTAAAATTGCATTTCAGAAACCCATAAAATCTTTACACTCAAATTTGTCAATTCAAATGTTTAACACTTACAATATTAATTTTGTTACACTAAAAATAAATAGAAGAGCTACTTTAGATTATTCAATAAGTTTACATATTATTACTATATGGCAACTTCCTTAGAAGAGAGCATTAAAACCATTATGCAGAGGCCGTTTATATTTCTTCTTTTTCTTGCCAATTATAGTAAGATATTTGTTTGCAAAAATCCAAAATTTATGTTACATATGGCATAAACAATACAAATTTAATGCATATGGCAAGACAATATTCCCCCCCCCAGCACAAGTTAAAATTCTAGTGTCGTCACTATATGTAAATAACCACAGAATTTAGGATAATGTGACATTCAAGTACCTGCGAGGTGACAGAAATCATGCCATCTTTTGTCACTGGGGAAGTGGACTGTTCTTCAGGCAAAAAAGGTGGTTCTGTGATATTCTTCCGTACCTTCTGCAGCTCATCCTCCTGAAGTTCACACTTCTGTTTTAACATTTTGACCTATAGTGAAGTGGACAAAAGTTAAATTCATATTACTGCAAAGCAACTCTCAGTCAAGCATGTCAGACATGAAAAAGGTAACCATAAGTACTTGGTTTTGCAACTTTGACACTTCCTGGTTCAGTACTTCATTCGACCTCTTCAGACTATCAATGACACCCCTAGTAAATACAGGAGTGATGCCACGTGTAGGGCTCTGTCTCCTCGAGTACGGGGAGGCAGACCTTGAGTTGCTTGCTGGCTGAGGTGTAGTAATGACTGGCTTCAAAGCATTCTGAATAGCACTAAGCGAACTTGGAAAGGCAATATCTTTAAGTTGCTGAACTGCAGGAACTTGAGAAGCACGGACAATAGAATAAGAATCAGGTCTGGAACCATGCCTCAAAGACCTGACCTCGAGGTACTTGATTGGCTCTGTTGTGGGATACAGTAGAATACGTGATGACTTTACTTCTCCTCTATCCATTCTTTGACTTACTGCAGCGGAGCCAGGAAGGGCAGTAGGTTTCCTAGATAAGGTCATGGTGGTACCAGCTTCAGAGGCTTTAAGTTTTGCATAACAAGAATCACATACACGGTGTGGCTTTCCTGGAGTAGGAGCTAGTGCAGCTCTCAGTGCCTTCTTAGAACTGCAAGCATGGCAATGCACCAGTCCGCAGTTATAACAGTTATGCCTCTTTCTTGTAAATCCAAATTGCTGCCTACAACCAGAGCAAACTGACTGATCTGCTCCGGAGACCCATTTATGAATGCATATACTAGCTGTGAAATTGGAGCCACACGAAATGCTCTTCACATGCCGATCTTTAAGTGCCTCAACTAATGTGGGAGATTTTCGATCTTCAATGTCCCCGTGTCCTAATCTTCCATTAGCACCTCTGCCCCAAGTAAATACTTCACTTCTTGATGTCAAGACAGCAACATGATTTGCCCCACATGCAATTTCTTCAACAAATTCACCCACCAATTTGTCTTGCACCAAGCAAGGAGACTTTCCATCAGCCTGCGGACTACCCAGCTGACCATATGCAGTACCTCCCATAGTGAAAACATGACCAGATGTTGTGAGAGCAACTGTCATGCTATGTCCACATGCTAGTTGGTGGAAGTTGTAGTCAATGAGAGCGGAGACACAGGTTGGAAGCAGGTAAGCATCCTTGCTTCCATGACCCAAACGATTTTTGTCACCATCACCCCAGGTGAACAGCTTTCTGGATGAAACATTTCCTCCAACCTGGCTCATCACCTCCACAATTGCAGCAGTGTGCCATACTCCACATGCAACCTTGATAGTCCTTAGTCCATTCAGCGAATTCACTTCTTTTGGATATGAAACACTTTCTCTATCTCCATGGCCCAAAACACCAAATGTTCCATCTCCAAAGGTAAATAGCTTACCATTAGAAGTCGCCAGTGCTGAGTGCCAACTTCCACATGCAATAGATAAAACTTGCAGTCCTTCTAAAGGACCACAAATCCTTTTTGGAATCCAGTGACTGGCATCATTGCCATGACCGAGAAGTCCAGCATTATAAGTACCATCACCCCAGGTAAATAAGTCACCAGAAGTAGAAACAGCAGATGTATGATACTCACCACATGAAACAAAATCCACATTAGTAACTGCAAGAGACTCGACAAGATGAGGACGACAATAATCCTTTTGAATTCCATGACCAAGTCTTCCCCCAGATTCTTCTCCCCATGTAAAAACTTCACCTTGCCTCGTGACGAGGGCAACATGTCGGACGCCACAAGCAATCTCATGAACATCAAGAACTACACTTGACTCTAGCGGCTTAGGAACTAGAATATCCAGTTTTGAAGGATATATACTAACAGATCCATCATTAGTAAGCCCATCAGACCAAACCTCTCCCCACACATAAACGTCACCTAAAGATTCTATATCATCTGGTCCAGAACCTAGACTTGAACAGCTAGGACTGCTTGAAACGCTAAGTCGAAAACCATCTCCGGCAGAACTTGGCCTCATTTGCATATTTGCTCGCTCTGACCCAACATCTGAGCTTTCAATATCACGACTATTTAAATCAATAGACACCCTACTGCGGGTAATACTAGCAGTGAACCCTAGTGCTGTGCCATATGTACGACCACTTTGAACTGATTCAGCATCATCGCTAAACTGAAATGAGAATATGGAAGTGTTAAATTATGTGTTCCCAACCAGTACTATGCATTTAGCATGCACCTAACAGATCATTAGTTGGAACTAATATATTGTACAAAGAGCTGTAGAGTGCTACAAAGTACAAAGGATTCAATATCAGAGATCAGTCACCAACACCCTCACTAAATCAAATAAGAATCATGTAGGAAAGGCTTTGCTGATCATGATGCAATGAAAATAACATGTCATCCTCAAAATATTAATCTGGAACCTGTTACACTTATTGTAATGAAATACAGTGTCAACAAGTACATGCTTGTGTCATACTACTGACTAGCTATATCTTATATCACCAAACGATGCAAATTGCAGTCCTTTATTAAAAGGAGGCATTCATGTGAGACCACTAACTTCTTTCTCCTTCAAATGAGTAGCTGGAGATGAGCAATAACAATGAATGGAAGAGATATCAGAGACTCATGAAAATGCTAGAGTTCAGACAACAAATATAATGTCAATTAAGTCATTGTAGTTCTTTCTAAGGTCCAAGCCTAATTCCTTTGTCTTCTCTTCACATTTCATTTTCCAAGTAAATGAAAGATTCTATAAGTTTGATGATTTTCATATTCTTCTTCTTGCCTTTCTTTTTTTCCACATGGTTGTCCTTATCAATTATCATGTATCTTCATGAATGAAATTCGTATTTCTTTGTCTGCTTAAGAGGACTTACTGTTTTCTCTGTTAAACCATAATCAAAAGAAACTCGTTAGAGATGATAACGTAGCAATATTTTGTAGGATTAAATTTGGAAATGCACACCACAACATCAGAATTTCTGCAAAATTTCATGTAACCAAGGGAACAAAGTTCACCATTATCCGGGATCAGTGACACAATCAAACTAAAAAATAGAAATCTGAAATAAAGAACAGCAAGCTGTGAAAACATGGGCATAAACAAATATATATTTTGGGACAGAAGACTCACATCAGGAATTTCACTCCTCGTACGCCTATTACGAAATTGTCCGTCAGATATTAAAGCCTTTAGGCCAGCAAACCACACTTCTGCCTCAGCTTTATCCTTGCAAATCTATGGAGCAAAAACTCTTAGAAGCAATCGCTAGACTGTACTCATCTTTTGGAAGTCTTAAAATCTATTTAGTTGCATGTATCAAAATTTGAATGGAAGGTTTATTTTCACTAACCAGATCAAGGGATCTTTCACCGTTGTTGTATATTAGGGAAAATGACAGATAGTCCTTTTCAGGGCGCAAATATCTTCTAAAGACAGCCTGTAGAAAAATAGCTCAGGCTGTCAATTCTTAAGTATTAGAACAGAGAAATAAACAAATATTACAAAATAATAATAATAATACTGGAAATTGAAAGAAAGATTAACCCACAGTTCTTTGCCCTGGAATAATTCGGGTGACCAATGATAACTTTAGATTCCTTTCTTCTCCACGAGAGTACCAAATAAGTGTTGTTTCATCCTGTGAATTCATTAAGTTTATATATGTTAGTATGAGAGGCTCATGACTTACATAATTAAGTTGCGTATGACAATGCATTAATGAATGTACGTGCTTTGTGCATCTTTACACATGCACATACACACACATAGAGACATCCACATTACTAAGAAACAGAAGCAGACAACTTGTTTATTCTGGAATATTTTGATAACTCCTCTTCTTTGCTCTTCTAATTCAAATTCTTATTCTACTGATCCTTCACTATAAATAAAGCATTTATGCTCATCAATCTTTCTCCTTTTTATCTAACTCAATCACAATGATGTATTATTATGTATTTGCATTGGGTATCACCACCAAATAAAAAGAGAAGGATGGTCGTATATATGAAGGAAACAGAACTTACAGCAGAAAGTCTGAATGGGCAGAACTTGGGCTTTCCTTGCCGACTATACTTGATTAATTGTGAACCTTTTTTCAAAGCAGTAATTGCCTTCAACAGAAGCAAGGGAGGAAAATAAAAAATAAATAAATAAATAAATAACTCAAATAAAATAAAAGTAGCAAAGATTCATGGTAAACCTATCCCAAAAATATCAGTTACAAGGTTGTTGAAGTTCACAACCCTATGGATGAAACAACCCAGTAGTCAAGAATGGCATATTCACCTGATGGCCTTGTACCGATGGTGCCACCTGTTAGATTAAACTGGTGGGAAAAGTCATGATTATATTTCATATTTTAATATCCTTGTTCAACATTGTACCGATAATAAATTATGAGATCCTCAAACAGGTATATTGAAAAGGATCAATGGGGTCCAATAAGTTTTGAACTTGCAAATTTCTACTCCAATATCTGGTGAAACAACAAACTATTCTAAAACATAAACCAATGGAGAAGGGAGTACCCGCATACTTCATAAGGTTCACAGTCCATTATATCAAAACTAACAGTGTCCAAAATTATGGAGTCTTGGGATATGAAGAATCCAAAATAGGGAAGGAACTTTTTCCTCAAACAACTCCTTTGTTTCTTCTCTTTATCATAATCTACATGACTTAGTTGACATTCATTTGATACTTGAGCTACACCCCACCACCTTGATTGTCATAAAAATTTCTCTTAATGGCACCAATGTCTTCCATTACATGCACTATTAGCATGATTATAGAGCTGCTTCCTGGACAAGTTCCTTGTTTTACCTTGGGATAAATACAGACACTGCCATTTCACGATGTACTTATAAGCTCATTGGATACAAAAGGCACGCACACCCAAGAAGCAAAGCCAAGTGCAGGCTTAACCTCCCGGAAACAATTTTCAAGGCTTTGAATTTGGACCTAGTTGGAGAGAGGTACATTTCTCAAACTACCCGGACAACGCAAAATTGAGTTGATCAAAATTTTGAATTTTTTAATTTTATTTTCGAAACAATCTTAAAATTTCCTATTTAGGGGAAAAACTTGAAGCTAAAAAGAATAATTTTTCAAAGTGTCAAGTTATGATGCTAATCATCCTCTCCAGAATCCAACCTTCGTAGACCCTTCTCTTTCTCCTCGTTGCCTGCTAAGTTCTTATATAAAAGCAGCCAACACAGACACCACTAATGACAACGTTATAAAAGACATTGCACTATACATCGACATGGCTGATTTTTCTAGAAGTGTGTGAAAAGAATTCAATAACAAAAATAACAAAATCACGAGACAAAATAAAGAAGTGGGGCCCAGGGAACACCTGCTCAATGTCACGCTCATTAGTATGGCTAAGTGGATCTGCCATTCCATCTGAGAAAATTTCTGGAGAACAGCACAAGGACAATGACCCACTGCATCAAGTGCCTTGAACCCACAACTAGTCTTCATAGATAACTTTTCTTCTTTGGCCTATCATTAATTTCTTAAAATCCCACCACAACAACTAATTCAACAAAATCGAACTTGCCATAGATCGATCTTTAATGATCAAATCGCCTGTTTTTCTTTTTGGGAGGGATAGGTGGGATTGAAAGAGAAAGCATGTTGTTGTGTGTGTGATCAGATGAGAGAGAGAGAGAAGAGAGAGGGAGGGAGAGAGAGAGAGAAGCGAAAAGAGGGGAAAGTGCCAGATGTTTAGGAACGTTTGCAGCTGAGACTGGAGAATGTGCGACTTTCCCGCGCTCCCTCGCTTGCCTCCACGACCACCACATTCTGCATTTGATTTCATTTCTTATTAAATAAGTTTAGGACGCGTGTTCAATTGCGAAGCATACCGACCAAGGGCTCACAACACAATTTAGAAAATCAATTTTTTCTTATTTGATATTTTGGACTTATTATATTTTTCATTAGATTTAAAAACATCTAATACAGAATTATACGATGAAACATAATTCAAATAACAGTTCATATAATATTCAGGTGCTCAAAAGTCTGATTTGATATCAATAGTCACGAAGGGCTCAGCTCTTGAATCAAACAACAAATAGATCAACAGACCAATTAGGGTAACACAACCAATCCACAAATGCATTTGGTAAAACAAAAGGTACTCCCTTCCATTTGATCGATGATTACCGAATACCTAAGAAACCAATCACTTCGACTCTTGAATAGTAATACTCAATCGAATCTCACCTTAATTAAGTTTTCTATCTTAACACGAAACGTATCTCCTGGATAAGAAATGAAAGTTTAAGAATTTAATCGATAAGAGAAAGAATCTCTCCATATAATCAAAGTTCCAAAATGATAATGATTTTAAATCTCTGACATTTGAATTTCGAAATCTTTGGAACTGCTGATAAGGGAATTAGGATTGTAATGTCTCGAATGGGCACGTTTTTATGGCACCTCATATAAAAACTTTTGATATATCGAAACCAGATAAATTTTCTTGATTTCACACTCAACACACAAATTATAGGGAGATCCATCCTCCATCTCTCTGAGTCTTTTCTCATTTCTTTTGAAAATCACTATTTTTAATTTGAGTACGGAATCTCCTCTACTAGAGTACCCTTCAACGATCTTTTACAAGTTTCAAGTCTCTTCACCTAGTACCTGTTCGAGTCACAAGAAATCGGATCTACAGAGTTAAGGCCCATCTCCAATAATATGTACTTCGTAAATTGATTTGAATTAAAAATTTTTACAAAAAAATAATTATGTTAATAATAAATTTTCTACTAAAAAATCATGTTATACTTTTGATTAAAAAATAATCAAATATTTGGTTAACAATTGTATTTTTTAAAAGATAAAATCATATAATCATTGTTAAAATACATTGATCAAAACAAAGATATTGGTAAAATATATATATATATATATATATATATATATCATTCAAAATATATAATTATTGGAACCAAGCAGTACTTTTTAAACTTTTTGTATTAGATCAATTTATTAAATATTTTTACCATCAAAAAAGAATTTAGAAAATTATTTTGGCTTTTAAAAAATTGAATCAATAGGAAGTTACATTAGATAACCTGTCAATATAAAATTAAAATAAAAATTTGAATGTAAATCTTTTATAATATTGTGTTAATATTAAGTTTTTCCCTGATAAGAACGTGTTGTTGAATCTGATTACAATGTCTCAACAAGGATCACAACATCTTTATAAGAACTCGGATATAGTGTTAAATAAGTGAAAATTATCACATTCTAAGTTGGATTAAAAAAAAAAGCATAGTATTGAAGATGGTATTAAATTTGAAATTTGGAACCTAAGGATCCCAACTAACAAAGTCATAGAGGTAGTAGATATAATGATTAAGTGAAAAATTAGTATTTTGTACTTACAAGGGAAGAAATGGATAGGTGAGATAGGAAAAACGTTAAAATATTCAGATTTTAAGCTATGATATGTTGGAAAGATCAAATCAATAAATAGAGAATGTTAGATCGTTTGTTGAGAGATAAAATAATATGAACAATTAGAAAATAAAATATGATTACAACTTTTTAAGATAGTGATAGTAAAAGAAATTATTAATGTAATTAACGTATATCCACCCAGAATTAAATAAACCCATTAAATAAAGGTTTTGGGAAGACTTAGATGAGATAGTTCAAGCAATTTTGTAAAGTGAGAAAAGAGCAATATGGAAGGATACACATAGTTATGGTCTTAGAGGAAGAAATGAAGACGAAAAACTCATTTTGAATTTCTTGATAGCATACGAGTTTTTTATAGTCAAAATTTTTTTCAAAAAGAAATAAGAACATTTGCTTACCTTTAAAAGTAACAATTATATGCCGCAAATTGACTTTCTTATAGAAAAATTTTGTGAGGATTGCAAAGTCATTTCAGGAGAGAGTTTAACCACCCAATACCAGTTAGTGGTATTGACATTGCGTATCAGACATAAGATAGAAGGAAAGTGTGTATATTCTCTAGAATTAAACAATAGAATTCAAAGGATGATAAATGAAACAATTTTAAAGAGAGGGTAAGAAAATAAGTCTCAGAAGAAATATATAGTGACCCTAATATGACATGAGAGAAGACGACGCTTCATGTAAATATGGTAACTAAGTGTGTACTTGATGATACAAATGGACATGTACATCTAAATAAAGAATTTTGGTGATGGAAAAAAGTACAATAGTAAGTAAAGTCAAAAATAATTACCAATAAATTACTAAGAATGAGGAAAATTTAGAGAATTATGCGATAGTAAGAAAGAGACAAAAAGAGTAGTAAGCGAAACCAAAAATAAAGTTTGTAAATACTTTTATCGATGGCTTGATAACTAAGAAAGGAAATAGACATCTAAAAAATAACTAAAACGAGAGAGAAGAAAATAAGAAACCTTACACAAATAAGATGTATTAAAAATGAATCAAATCGAGTGTTAGTTAATGATGAAAAAATAAAAAGCTAAACTATTTAATAAAGGTCAAAATGATCAAACTAGTTTAGATAAATTAAGTAGATCAAAGAAGTATAGAAATATGAATTTTTATCAGAGAATTCAACCCTCAGAAGTTGAAGAGATTTTAAAAAGGATGAAAAATGGAAAGGTGGTTAGATCCGATAATATTCCGATAGAGGTATGGAAGTGCCAGGGAAGCAGGGTACTGGATGACTTACAAAATTATCCAACATGTTATTATGAGTGAAGAAAATGCCTGATAAGAGAAAGTATTTTAGTACTATTATTTAAAAATAAGGGTGACACTAACGAGCCGTATTATGAAGTTTTGGAATAGATTGATTAAAAGAAGACTACAGGACTTACACATGGTACTCATTTACTTAGAAAAGGTATATGACAAAGTCCTTACGGATATTACATGGAGAATTTTAGAAAAGAAGGAAGCACATATTAAAGTGACAAAGGATATGTATGAGAATGTTGTGACAAAAGTAAGGACATTAGGTAGATTAACCAAAGAGTTCTAAAATAAAATAGGGTTACATCGAGGGTTAACGTTAAAAGTCCTTTTTTTTTTTTTACAGAGTAATTATGGATGAACTCATCAAATACATCCAGATGGTATCATGTTGTTTGCATATGACTTTGTCTTGGTAGTTGAGACACATGAAGTAATAAATGCTAAATTCAAATTTTGAAAAGAAATATTGAAACTGAAATGATTTAAATTTAATAAGGTAAAATAAGAGCATATGAAATTTAAATTTAGTGATCTTAGCCTTAGTGAGACAATAATTTAGATAGAAAATGATAAATTATTTGTAAGTGAGAATTTTAAATATTTAGAATTAATTTTACAAAAAGACAGAGATCGACAAAAATGTATCGTACAAAATACAAGTAAGATGGTCGAAACAAAGAAATGCATTGGATATTCCATGTGATTGAAATGTATGTGTAAAACTTAAAAGAGAACTTTTATAAGACAATGATTATATCAGTTTTGTTGTATGGATTTGAATATTGGGTAATGATCCAAAAGCACGAGCAGAAGATGAGAGTTGCGGAGACATGAATATTACTGTGGATGTATGGATACACAAGGACGAATAATATAAAAAAAAAGTGTATTAGGAAGAAAGTAGGGAGAAAACTGAGATTACGTCTATGTAAAAAAAATCGAGAGAAATACAATTAAAATGATATGGACATGTACACAGACGATCGATAGAGATTCTAGTTAGGTGGTGCGAGACTATAATAAATACTTATATTAATCGAGGTAGATGACCTAAAAAGAATTAGATAATTATAATAAAATATAATATAAATTATTTAAATATAGATAAAAATATTATATAAGATAAAATATAATGATATAATAGTACTTACATTATTAATTTTATTTTATGAAATAAAAATATAATTATTATTATTAGATAAAAATAATAATATATGTGAATAAATAATATAAAATATAATATAATAATATTAAATATATGATATAAAATAAAGTATAACAAGCTTGGCCTATTTCCCTCAGCAGCAGGATGGATAGGGACAAATTTGTTGCTGATGTTGTATTTATCTAAGTATAACAATGTTGTATCACAACGTTGGGAGGATCATCCGTCCTTCACTTTCTTCGGAGCGCCCAACTCTGAGTATTCAAAAGCTCAATTCTGCGTACGCGGGAACCTAGAAATCGAAGAAAATTCAAACACAAGTTTCAAATATTGGCAGAAACTCTTATAATTAATTCACTTCCCCTCTCCCGATATTCTTCTATGACTTGCCTTCGTTGCTCTTTCTTTGAATCAGCTCCGATGAAATCGTCTCTGATTTCATGGTGTTTGTTCTTCTCAGTGTTCTTGTTCCATCAGCAGACCTTTCTAATTGGAGTCTTGGCACTACCCAACACTGATGAGGCTTACGTGACTCTATTGTACGGCGATGAATTCCTTCTCGGAGTCCGGGTTCTCGGAAAATCGATTCGCAACAATCGATCTACGATTAAGGACATGGTTGTTCTTGTCTCTGACGGAGTCTCCAGCTACACCAAGAGTCTTCTCAGAGTAAATTGATCTTCATTTCATTTGAAAATCAAATTTCTCAATTCAATTGTTGTATGCAAATTGTTTATGGTTTGTTTATTTGTGGTTCTGTGTTTGTAGGCTGATGGGTGGATTGTGGAGCAAATTAGTCTATTGACAAACCCTAATCATGTGAGCCCTAAGAGGTTTTGGGGCGTTTACACCAAGCTCAAAATATTTAACATGACTGATTACAAGAAAGGTAATTCTTTTTTTTTTCCTTCTACGGGAACTTTCTTAAATAGTCCAATTTATTGCTGCTTTTTCTTCTATTTCTTCACTTGTTCTTTATTAGTTTAATGCAAGTATTTATGAGAAATATGTTACTTTAGTTGACATTGGTTTGCTAGCTCTAACATATTATTACTTGAAAGAATATTTATCACAATAGTTGCTAAAATCCCGATAGTGCGCGGACCTTGACCCAATTTGATGATTCTATTGTTGGAACTGCATGAGTAGAATCCTTCTGTGAACAAGTATGTTTGGTAGTTGAATTTATTGTCGCTGTTGCAGCTTCTTGCTATACTTTTGTCAGTTTGTTACAATTACTTAAGAGAAATGGGTAGTTTTTGCTCGTATAACTTTGTTAAATCATGATCTTTTATGGTTGTTAGAATTTTGATCGATTTGTTTTGGATCATACTGGGATTGAACATTAAAATTGATCCCAATGGAGCACGAAATTGTCAAGCTGTACTAGTAAAATCAGGATTTCACAAGTTGGAGATATTTTCATTAGCATGGTTGTTAAAATGTCAGTTCTGCCTAAATGATCTTACAATTTTATAAATGCTTTGATTCAAATTTTTATAGAATTTTCCCCGATTCTATTTATCCTGATTTTAACAACCATGATCACTTGTCCGATTTCTTGTTTCTTGCCCTACCATTCCCTATACCATGTTAGTTAGGACCACTACCTAAGAGAAACAAGTTATTTTTTGTTGGCATTAATTTGTTCAGTCACGATCTTGTCCAAAGTTTGTGATTGATGGATTAGAATGCAACTATTTAAGAAAAGGAGTGATTTTTATCTTTGTGAATGATTGGCAATGACTTGAAATTTCGGTGCTATAGATTAGCACTGACATTGTTATAGGTTGTCCATGCATTTTGTTGAGTTATTACTCACCTTTTGGGTGCAGTGGTTTATCTCGATGCTGATACTATTGTGGTTAAAAACATTGAGGTTCTTTTCAAATGTGGAAAATTCTGTGCAAATTTGAAGCATTCTGAGAGATTGAATTCAGGTGTCATGGTATTGGAACCATCGGAGAAGGTTTTCAATGATATGATGAACCAAGTTAACTCTTTGTATTCATACACTGGAGGTATGACATTTTTTCTGTTTATTATGTTGGATTATATATTTGATTAATCTGAAGATGATTCCTCTCATGCATTTGATTGAAGGTAATGTTTCTTTGTGATAGACTGATAGTAGATGTAAATAAAATTGTAAAATGCATCATGAGTTTGAATCCAAAATACAGCTTATGGATGATTAGTCTTAAACATAACTATTATGTGGTAAAAACGGTTGGAGACCCAGAAAGTGTCTAACTTAGTGCTTCACTTTACCATAAATGTGCTCCCAAAAGTACTTGGAGGCATAAAAAATGTTGTTTTCTTCAGCCACACAGAAATGCCCTCCGTTTGGAGTCTATAGGTCTGCTAAGACAAAAATTGCTTTTTCTCCCTTGAAAGTGAAAATGGAAAATATAATTAAGAAATTTTAACTTTTAGTTAAGTGTACCCATTAATTTCAAAGCGCTCAATTTTTATCAAGGTTTTGTCGATATCATCAAAATAGATTGCCATAGTGTAGTAAATGCGTCTCACTCAACATCATGATCTATACATACATATTCTTATACGTAACACAAACATGGATAACTGTTCTACCTGCTTAAAATTTTTATGTTCTCTCCTTTATATCTACTCTCTCTTATATTGGTCTTTCAAACGGCCGACTTTATAATTTGGGACTAAGTCTCATTTTTTGTTGTTGTTGTTGTTGTTGTTGTTGTTGCTATCTCTCCCTTACATCCTTTTCATTAACAGGAGATCAAGGCTTTCTGAATTCTTATTATGCTGACTTTCCCAATGCCCCTTTATTTGAACCAAACTTATCTCCTGCTGAGCGGAATTCTAGACCAATTCCTGAAATGGAGCGACTCTCTACTTTATATAATGCAGATGTTGGTCTTTACATGCTTGCTAACAAGGTATTCAAATTGATCCACAACAATATTTTGTTTTTAACAAATCATGGATTGATATAAGGTTGTTCTATTGCAACGCAGACATCATTGGGGGGATACGTAATAGCCTCCTCACTCGAGAGTGGGGGTAGTTCACATGTTTGGTTTTATTTTCATAAGTTTTTTTCCAAGAAACAAATAGACAGCTTAAATTCATCAATGGTACATTAATATTCTGAATGTTGAACGGTTGCAATTTTTAGTTCAAACTGTGATAGAACTAAGATTGCCTTTTTTTTTTTTAAAGAAATGTTACAATCTTATAATATTTATCAGCTTTGTGTTGGATGTTTGCCTAATTATTTTTGTTGGTTACTATTTTACTCAATGACTAAATACCTATTTGGTCTAGCTTTTTTAGGTCTTAAAGCCATATTAAAGTTTAAAATTAGACTAAACAGGTTTTCAAAAATTGTTTCTGAAGAATAAAAAAAAAAAAAAAAGCTTCTTGAGGAACTTTTACTCATCTACTTTGTGGCCTTTTTTAAAGAAAATGTGAGAGGACAAAATTGTTCTTTAACTACTTCAAATTTTACTATTTTGTCAAAAAAATATTTAAATATTTATGAATATTTAAAAAATGTTTAAATAAAATCAAAAAATATTTTGTCTCATATATGTTTAATTTAACTATTTACGAAATTGTGCCTTAAAAATATATAAAATTTAAATATTTATAAATATTTTAGAATATTTATGAATTTAAAATATGTATTTTTAGTTTATGAGTATTTTAGAATTATTTATGAAACTATTTGTTTTAGGTATTATTTCTGAAACCTTAATATCATTGCCTTTTTGTTGTAATTTTATTAAGTATTAAAACTTATATAAGTTGTTTTGATGAATAATCTATCTAAGAAAAGAGATTTTTTTTTCCTTCCTTCAAATCAGCAAACAACTTTTTACTCAAATTTTAAAATTCTTATTTTTTACACTAACTTATAAGCCAAAAATAAGATTTTATAACTGAAAAAAAGTTAGGCCAAACAGGCTCTAAACCTGTAAAAAGAAATGTATTTGTATAGTTATTTTTTACTAGATCTTGGTTTTCAGCCTTTTTGTTGTTAGGCCTTATAATTCTTTATCCATTTTGGTTGCAGTGGATGGTGGATGAGAAAGAACTTTGTGTTATTCACTATACACTTGGCCCCCTTAAACCATGGGACTGGTGGACATCTTGGCTAGTGAAACCTGTTGATGTCTGGCAGGTATCTGCTCTTATCTCTCGCCTTTCAATATAGCCTTTTTTTCCTGGTTTTGCTATTGCTTTGGTCCAATTTTCTTCATTTTGTTAGTGGTTATGTTTTCAATCTTTTCTATTTATTTTTCTAGGTATTTGGTTTGAATTGTGATAATCTCTTGGACCACTTGTTGGCATGTTGAGATATTTTGTTGCAGTCATGGGGGGATGGCTGTTGAAAATAGTGCTTATGCCATGCTTGTTATTAAAAAATTGTGGTGAATTTGCTGGGATACTCTTAATGCTGAAATCTAATAATGTTTGGTGATGGTGCAGGAGATCAGGCAACAGCTTGAAGACTCTCTTCCTGGAACAGGAGGTGGCAGAAATCCTGATGATCTTCTTGTAGTTAACATTCTATTTTTGCTTCCATTGGTCTTCCTAGTTTTCTGTTTCTATCAGTCAAATCTCCAAGTCAGTAGTTTTTGGACTATCTTGTTCTTTGCACCAATCAAACAACTAATTTTTGATTTGGATTTAGAAGCCTTTTGAATTTGGTGCAGTGGAGGGACCTGAATTTATTTCTGAGAAGTTCATTGCAAAATCAGATTAGGAATATTTATTACAAAGTGAAATCAGGTGGCTTACAACCTTATGTTGTTCTCTTGTCATCATCAGCTATCGATTCTTACCAACAGGTTTTACTCTTCATATACTCAATCGTTTTCAATGCTGTTACTTGCATAAACCTAGGCATACTGATCCCTGCTATGCTGCTCTTATTGGACTGACAGATGCAAATATTTATTTCTTCTGCATACAATAATTGTTCTTTTTTGTTTTCTTGCGACAATAAATCTTCACTCTTAACTGATTAGTTGTCATTATGCTACTACCTTTTTCTCTTGTGAAACAGTCCTCAAGTGGTCTGCAGTCTAAGACACCATCTTATTTGGGTGGCCTTTCCATTGCCATCTGTTTTTTGATTGCTGTGGTGGCAATTGGACTCTCATTTTCTATAATCCCTCGGCAAGTGATGCCATGGACGGGTCTGCTGCTGACGTATGAGTATACATTTATCATCTTTTTTGTACTTTTTGCTGTTTATCTTCATCTAGTACGTCGGTGGGGAAAATTAGTGGGAACTCAAATTGGTTCCTCTTCTTTGCGGTCTGATAGTTTGGAATATGATTCTGGGAAAGGTTTGTCAAATAAGTTAAGATGATAGTTAAATAACTGGAAGAATTATTTTTAGGGTTTCATGTTTAATGCCCTTTGTGTGTTTTGCAGGTCATCAACAAAATGCATCTTTGTGCGATAGAGCCACGTGGTTTTATGGATTAGGGATGGCATTTTTGGCTGTTGTTGCCCCTTCTCTGCCTTGCCTATTTGGAATTACAGCTCTGTTTCTCAGGTACTTCATATTGTTTGAAGGTTTGTGTATTGGTTTTAATATTAAATAACTGTGTTCTTATTTACTGAAATTTTTACCTATAAAATATGCTTGTCTCACACTGCACGTATATGCGTGTGGGGTGGGTGGAGATGTTGCTTCAAAGTGTGCCTCACATGATTCCGATGAGAGGTGAATTTTATTTGAAATTCTCTGAAAAAGAAACCATTTGGTACAGTTTGATGTACTTCTACGGTTTAGTCATGCCTGAAGCTTTATAAGATCAACTTGGAAATTTGTGATGCAAATGTGAAACAGGGGTAGTTTAGCAGTTGTAATGCAGGAAAGTTTATAGGAGTGTTGTCAAAGAAGTGACATGGAAGCTGGCATTTTGTTTTAAATGAACTGACAAGGCTTCCACAGTTGATAAAATCAAAGGTCCTTTAAATGATAGTTACAGGAAAGACTTAATTACTTTGTGAAACTCTTGATTGGAATTATTTAATGGACTATTTATTTTTCTTGCACAGTATTCTTTTATTTCATTGATGTAAGAAGGGTTAAAACCTGTGCCACCTTTATAATACCTGTTAGACTATAGTAAAATAAAAGAAAACCATTCATCCTCTCATTTTTGGAGCCCAACTCATACAGTTATCTACAAAATTAGCCTTGGGATAAAATATCAGCGCCATACTTACATTCCTGATCCCCACTTAACACCTTTTTGGGGCTTTTTCGTACATAGAAGAGAATCCTTCATGATTGTGTGGCATTCCTCTCAAAGTTTGCCAGGACGTCAGAAGCAGTAACCAGCCAGGTACCTGGTCATCCATTACAGTCACAATGAGAGCTGTTATGCCAGACAGACTCAGTATCTCTTTTTTAAGCTGCATATGCCAACTAATCTTTTTCAACTTCTGACTTCTCAAGGATTACAGCGTTGAGGAACATTCTCCATTGCCTTTGAACCAAAGGGCCCACCTTCAGAGGCAGTCTTACCTTTGGTAGACCTTTTTCAACTTCTCCTTGCTGACCTTTGCTGTGCGCAGCATTTCTAACTTTGCCTCAAACACCTTGCTTCCAGACTCCTTCCAAATAATTCTATCCTTTCATACTAAGTTCTGCCAATCTACCTAAAGGTCAAATTTCTGGTCTTAAGAAGTCCTAATAAAAGAAGCATCCAGGCCTACCCCAGGTGTTTGAGGCAACATAAATATGGGAGTCCGACAGAGTGACCAGAGGCGGGCGGTTTCCTTGAAGTTTATGAATGGTGGGAATACCCTTTTTGTGGGGGGCTTTTGTTTTGTTTTTGTTTGTGGTTTTGGCAAAAGTAACATCAGCTAACTACAATATTTCAGCTTCTGAAATCTCCCTCCCCTGCAAAAACAATTCTCGGAGTTGGCTCCTTAAATAGCTCCCAATACCTATCCCAAAAAAAAAAAAAATGGAGTGGGCAGAGCAGCCATCACCACCAAGAAAATTTTTTAATGTCTGAGAAAGAGCAAAAGCCCAAACACAAAAAACACGGCACCAAACTGAAAAGAGCCTGGCACCAAAACAGCTGAAACGTAAACCAAAACAACCTAGATGCACAGAACTAAAGTTAGCCAAACGAACCAGAGAGAATTCACAAGACTCACTACTAGAAGTACAAAACCAAGGGTAGATGATAGTCACAATTGTGGCCCCCATTGGCGGTTCTGGATCCAGATATATTTAGATTGTTAAGCTAGTAAAGATTTGAGGTTCATAGATTAATCCTTTTAGCTCTTTCCGTAATCATCTGGTTTCATGTGTTCTATTTGACTACTTCTGTCTAAAATGGTGCGTCAGTGTTTACATAATTTACAAAGTGGTACTAAATATTTAATTCAACATCTAAAGTGTTATGACACTAATATTGGTATTTATCTTTAGATTTCACTTTTCCTCTTAGTTTAGGGTGGTGGTTTATACAGATAATGTGGAAAGTTCATTATGAAAATTGGCCTATTGAACAAATTGATGTCACAGATAGAATCTCGTATTTTGAGTTAGACATGCAAAAGCCAAGTTTTATGTTCGTCATCTTTGTTCATTTTTATACTTGTAAGGTTCTGAAATATGTACTACTTACCAAAGCTTGGGGATGTTGAACAGATTAGGTCTGATGGTTGTGGGAGGTATAATATTGGCAGCTTTCATGACATATGCAGCAGAGCACCTTGCCATAGGTGCATTCCGCAGAGGCCTTGAGGATAGGGGGACACAATGGAACAGAAACTTATGCTCCTTATGTTGATGATAGGTGGCTTTTTATTTTTATTTTTATTTTTCCTTTTTTTTTTTTCTTTGCGTAATATATTCTTCCCCTTCAGTTCAATTGTATCATATCAATGAGCAACTCTTCTAGGTTAGGAATTAATTTCCTGGGAGGGTTTTTGCTTTTGTTTTGCTCTTCCTACTTCCATTGTTTCTGGTCCCTTCCTCCCCTCTCTGGGATTTTTCCGAACTTAACTTTTGTTGTTATTCCATTATACTCTCAAAAACTACATAGATTTGCACAAAAATTAAAAGAAGAAATGTCTTTGAATGGAATGTGATGTGATTTGTGAGGGGGAGAATTCAACAAGGTAATGAGAAGATTTGTGCGAATACTTTATAACAGAGATTAACAGAAAAAAGAATGAGCTCACTACTAACTTTGGATGCAGGAATTTCACCACCAAACAAAAATACAGAGGTTCAAATGGACTTACCCCACTGAGAATTCATTATGTGATATGATACAGAAACCAAATGAAATGCAATAGAATTGTAAGATAAAACTCTTAATATGATTCAGTAATAGGTTGTCTTCAAAAGGGATGAATTTTAAAGTATAAATGAACATTCTCTCTGGTGAATTTAGACTTACCAATTTCTAAGTACGCTTGGGACAATGCAGAATCATAACTTCTTCTAGTCTTATAGCGTTACCTAAAAACATTGAAAGTTTGTCAAATAATCAAAAACTGACAATCATCGGCATTTGATGCTCTTTGGCATGTATCACTTTATTTTAAATCGGTAAATTCTTCAAATAGCAGTGTTTTTCCATGTAATCATGGTGATACATGGCATATAGTGATTGATGGACGCTGGCCTTTCTTCAAGAAATGCATCAAAATGGCCTCATCCTCATTTGTAGATGTATGATTAGTGAGTCTCGGTTTTGTTCTTGAAATTTTATGACACGATTTCGTAGCAACTATTTTATGGAGGGATTTAAATATGATATTTATTGATTTAGAAAAAATATATGATAGAGTTTTTAAAAATGTGTTAAGGTGGAAGTTGAGAAAAAAGGGACTTTACTTGAAATAGATTAATCTCATAAGGATATATATGAACGAGCTGTTATTAATATAAGAATTTATGGAGATTTAAATGATAGCTTCTCAATTAATATTGAATTTTATCATGATTCGGCATTAAGTTACATCTTTTTTATAATAGTGATAAATGAAATTATAAAAAACATTCAAAATAAGATACTATAGGGTGTGCTTTTTATAAATGATATAGTGTTTGTTGATGAAACTAAAGAGTGTATTAGTATTAAATTGGAGTTATGAAGGGACACATTAAAATCCAGAAAATTTAGATTGAGTCGGTCAAAAACTGAGTATATAAAGTGTACGTTTAGTGACAATTATTGGAATGATTAAAAAATGATTAAATTAGGAGGAAAAGACGTTCAAAAAAGTAAATTTTTTAATATTTTGGATTCATCATCCAAAATAATAACAATATAGATAGAAATATGAATTATAGGATCCAAATAGATTGGATGAAATAGAGAAGTGCATTTGGAGTTCTTTGCGATTGCGCGATACCGTTATGAAAAATTTTATAGAATTGTAATAAGATCTATACTATTATATGATATCGAATGTTGAACTATTAAACAACAGCAATAGTAAAAAATAATTGCATCTAAAATAAGGATGTTCAGGTAAATATATGGTAAAATTAAAAAAGATAGAATTCAGAATGAAGATATACGAACTAAGTTGGGAATGCATTCAATTGTGAATAAAATACGAGAGTATCATTTGAAACGGTTTGGACATATATAACAAAAACCCAAAAATACACCACTTAAGAGAATCAAAAGGTTAAATATAGAAGATTTTGTAAAATATCGAGATAACCCGTTAAAAATCTGAATGTAAATTATCCATAAAGATATGATAGTTAAGAATTTAATTAAGAAAATGATTTTAAATAAGAATGAGTGACGTACGAGAATTCAAACAAATTAAATAATCTCTCTTGTCATTAATATATATTTTTTTAATTTTCGTTTCATTCTTTTATTTTTGTTATAAAATTTTAACTATATATCTATATATATACACCCATTCTCTTCTTACCCCCGCAAGACGGGAAACATTTTATATAATGAGTGAACTAAAACTAAAATATATTTATCTCTCATATGATTGATCCTAAAATTTAGGATTACTCAGATTTTTGTTATTGTAATATATCAGACAATTGGTTTAATAAATTATAGACATTAATACATCAGGTAATTAGTTTAATGGATAAAAATATTAGATCTCTCAATTAAATCTTGAATTCAAAAATTCAACATATAAAATTTTACGTTGAGAGAATTTTGTCTAAATTGGATTCAATAATATTCAAATCAGATTAATCGAAATATAATTTTGGATTCGGATCGGATTAAAAAAAAAAATTAATGGACATTAAATTATTGGATATGCTAGAAGTTTCGAAACCACATCCCACGAAAGATTATCTTAATGTGGGTTCACCTCACAAAGGAGGTAGAAAACTGCGGGTAAAGGAATTCGAAGTTTGAGGATGGAACGAACCTCGCCCTCAATGGGTGAGAGATGTGCATCTTGACTATCAAGTTTTGATAACAGCAAAAGAAAAGTCAGATCACTGGAGGTGGTGCAACACTCTTAACAAAAATGCCCCTGGACGAAATAACTTTTATCATGGGCATCAAACAATTTAAAATTATTTGGACTTAATGACTTTTTCCCTCTGACACTAAATTTCTTTCCTCTTTCCAAGGGAGGGGAAGCCATGGTCCTTTGGGTTGAGATGCGAAAACTGGATACCTCTAAGTATGAAAAACAATTGAAAGCAATAGTGCAACAGGCTGCGATATGTAAAAGAATCTTTCTGGTGTGCTTCTCTTCTTAATCTCTTCTAATATACTAAGATGCAGAGTTTTATTGCATTGGCATCTGGAGGAAAACCCAATTTACTTGTATGACGCAGCACAGCACTCACAAGATTGCAGGATCTTTGTATCTCTTGAATGTGTTCTCAATGTCGGCCATTACTTCGGGTGGCAAAGGACGTTCCGTTGTCACAAATGCATCAATGTCTTCTTTCAGTTGTTCAACAGAAGTGGCACCTATTATTGAACTTGTCATGAATGGACGGTCTCGAACAAATCCTAGAGCAAGCTCAACTGGAGTAAGACCGTGCTTTTTCGCCAATTCAAGGTACACAATTGTTGCTTCCTGAAAGTCATAGCACCTAAGCCCATTAATAATGAAATATCAAATCAAATTTTGGCGACAGATGGTCATGGAATTTTAAAGAATTCATGTCCTGGTACATCAGGAAATAGCGGTGACAGCCATCTTGATTAATGTCTGCAAATCTAGTAAGTTGGTTCCGCCAGAGAGAAATAACAACTTACCTTAGCGATAGATCTGTTGTATCTTTCCATGTAGCCAGGAAAGAGGTTAAGCCTTCCCTTCCTAGCAGCTTCAGAATTGATATCTATGTATTTGCCTGTCAATGATCCACCACCTAATGGGGAATATGCTAATAAGCCAATATTGCAGTTCTTTGGATGACACACTTCAACAAGGTCGACTGCAAAGGGTAAAAGAAGATCAATTAGTCATATTAAGGTAGGATTTTCCATATGCAAATGTAAATAACTCCATAGTGATACCTTGTGCATCAATTTATGAATCTAATTCCCTCTATGGTTATGGGTCTATTAGGAGAAGGCAAAAACATGTCAAGATTACCAACGTTCTGTGGATCTAGTGGCAGAGCACTAGACTCCATTAACTAAATCTCAAGTTTGAGTTTTGGTAATGGAAAAGCAGGCGTTGGAAGAGTTAGTCCCTAAATTGAGCACCATAGTAGCTCGAATCAGATTAGTCGGATTTTTGGATACCCGTGGTCAAGTTTAAAAAAAAAAAATGCCAAAGTTTTGTGAGTACATCATCATATCTGTTGATTAAGCTAATGAGATGTACAAATGAGCCCAAGTGGTAAATTCTGTGGAAAGCTTCACTTTCAGGAAAAATTCACATAGTGGATTGATGGGCAATTGAGGATAAAGGATGATCAATAGGATGAAATGGTTGTTTAAGGAAGGCATGTGCAGGCTGATGAGTGGAATCTAAGACTAAGTTGCTGCATGAAAGATGGAAGCTTTTGTCAGGATTTTAAAGCCTAGAATTATATAGCACTCCCCGTGATTCCATTTTAATTGAACATGTTTTGAAGGTTAATCATCAGTCCTTAATTTTCAGACCTTGAAGACAGTAAGAGAAAATCTTGCCTTCAAAGCGGCATCTAGCTAAGAGACTGTAGCTGTTTTGGATGCTAACAATCTTTGGTAGCCCTTCAACTTTTGCTGCATGAACAAACTCCATCACTCCATACGATGTTTCATTAGAAACACCTATATAGCGTACCTGGATGCAAAGCAAGCTCACATGATAAATGACAATATATACATGGCAACCAACAATGCCATGTGAAGTATGACCGTCATTTAGTACTCGAAATTTTAAAATCTAACAGCATTCATTTTACAGAGTTGATTTTCCCTCTGGTGTTTATTAGGACACTTGGGACCTATTATTTGTTTCAATAATTCTGTCCATGATTACAATAAGAACAAAGAATGGAATTTTATTAAAAACAAATGCCAGCAATAGAAATTTGCTAATGAGATAGGTACCTTTGCTGTTCACACATATTACGACAACATGATATAATATTTAACTAATTATACAAGTAATTAAGCATATCATTATGCAGAATCTCCTTGATATTACTTTATTAACTCATAGCAACTTGCCTGAAACCCCAAATTAATTGGGATTGGCTATATGGATCTGAATTACTTCATTATAAGCTGGAAATATTTGATCCTATTGCACATTCCACAGTCCCCTGTAATGATTTCACCAGCTTATTTCCAGCAAAGCAAGGCTATTTGGTTAAACAATCCTAGTGTTTCTCATACTAATAATTTATTTTGTTCCAGATATATGTACCACTGCATGTGTTTCATTCATGGCTTCATTTTTCCCTGCTTCCGGAATCACTAGAATGCACAAAAAGAGACTAAAATGGTATCTGAGAAAAATTTCAAATGCAAGACAATTACCTTCCCTTCATCAATAAGCTCTTGAAAGGCCCTGAGTTGCTCCACAAATGGCACACTTGGTCTCCATCTTGAGAAATCATACATAAGTTCACCAAATAGAGGTACATATCGATCTGGCCTGGATCAGAGCAGTATGTTACACTTCTGAAGACTGCATTTCATGTCATTTCTAGTTTGAACCTAGATTATGCAAATAGAAGCTCCAAAAAAGATACTAGAATGAGCTGTCAATCTTTGCAAGGCCATCTAGACATCCATAAGAGTTGAAACAGACAACTGAAAAGAAGCTTAAATCCTCTATAGTGGTGCAAAAGTAATTAAAGTGGCACCTGCCCTGCCGAGTAATACTCATCATATTTGCAGCAACAATATTTTCATACTGAAAAGAGTCTGTCCATGCTATATGAGAGAAATTACAGATTCAGTTACCAAAGATGATTTTAACCACAAACCAAAACAAAAAAGGGGGAAGTGAGTTGTATCGATGCATGTAGATGAACATATGCGCAACACAAAGCATGCATGCGTGTGTGCGTCCGTGTGCAACCTTGATAGTCTGTAAGAGTCTGAAGAGAAAAAGGAGCACACAAAATTGTCCTTGAAACAAAAAGTGTTTAAGCAATCATTGGAAGGGCCAGATAGATAGAGGTCATGCCCAATAGTAAGAAGCAAGAAGGGGATAGAATGTCTCTAAGCTACCCTTCGAGGCTAAATAATGGGATACCAGGCCATGACCAAGAGTATGGAAGAAAAGAATGGAAAGGAATAAGAAGATCTAATGGTAATTTTATAATTAGAGAAGAAAGGTAGTCAAAAAGCTCACAAAAGAGATTTCTTAGAATGCAGCAAAGAAGGGAGGAGAACACATGAGGAGAACAATATTGACAGGAGTTGGATGCACCCCCTTCCCTTGTTTCTCCTTTCAGGCTAGATACTAGTCTTGATCTCCTTGGAGGGAGTTCAACCTATGATGGTTGACGAGAGTTATCAAGCCCATGCATCAAGAAGGGCACTTCTTATAGTATGTCAAATTGAATTTTCAACCGTTACTCAGGAAACAGAAGTACTTCTAAAGGGCGTATCCAGTGTCGAAACTCCCACACTGTGGGCTCTGGGGAAGGGAATATCTAGGTAACTTTCCCCTTTTTTTTTTTTTTTTTTGCAAGGAGGCTGATTTGAACCTCGGATCTCCAGGTCACAATGGAGAGACTCCACCGTTGCGTCAAGTCCGCCCTTCAAACAGAAGTACTTCTGATAAGTCAAACAGACATTTGACAGATATCTGAGAGTTGCTTGGATCACTATGGATCTTGGGATAAGATGGGGAGTTTTCTAACATGAGAACAACTTTGCAAGTTTGGATATGGGAATTGAATTTCTCAATTCAAAACCTTCATGAAAGAGGTCTTATTTTCAAATCTATGACTATGAGAATCATACTCATTTGGCTGCCACCACATCCATGCTCATGACCTCACGTTCCTCATGGCTACTCCAGACACAGACCATAAGCTGCTATTGTCACCACTATCCTCCTACTTTTGCTTGTCTCCATCAGCTTGCTGCCACCAATGCTGTCATCTCTTCCCATTGTGTTTGTACAATAAGGAATAAGAATTTTCCAAGTCCGATGTCCATATTTATTACTTAGTTATAAAATAAAGCAACAAAGATCTGAGTGGCATTAGGATCTCGCGGGGTCCAAAGATTGAGCTTGTTTTCATTTTAATGTACAATTCTAAAAGTAAAGCATCATTCCTTTTCTGCTCTTCTTTCAGCGTTTCTCAGGGTTGCAATGGGCATATTGAGCATCATATTTCTGTTTTTCAAATGGAGATATTTTGTGGTTGATAGATTAATTTTTTTTTTTGATTTTTGATTTTTGATTTTTTTTATTATTATTATTATTATTATTATTTTTTGGATTTAAATTTTCAAATGAGTTATGTGAGAAATGCAGAAAGGAGGTATTCTTATAAGTTTCTCGTCTCCCTGAACCTGTTGAAGTCTGAGTTTTCCAGCACCAAGAAAATAAGATAAATCTTCTATGGAAACCAGGAAAATTTGAGCAGAACATTACAGTTGCTCCCTCAATGTCCTCACTTTGCACAAAATAAAGCAAGATTTGGAATTAGGCATGAGAAACTAGAATATTTAACTAATGCAGTATGGAAGGCATGTGAAATGTCATATCCCGGCACTTATTCTGGCAAATGCATCAGTCCAGAAATTATACTTTTGCTGGTATGGTTGAAAACTTGCGGTGGAGCTTCAATAACTAAGTATCATTTGGATCTGATCGATTGAACTGGGAAGAAATTTGCAAGTAACACTGTAGAGGTCAAGAATAAGCTGATTGGACCCGATGAACAAAGGTAAACATCAGAATACTAGTCATTTCAAACTCACCAATGAATTTGCAGTAAGTCAATGTAATCAGTGTCGAGACGTTTAAGGCTTTTCTCAACACTTTCTCTGATATTGGCAGCATCAACCCGCAGAACTTTTGCATTGTCACGTATATAACTTGATCGCTCTGAATAACCACACACTTTTGTTGCCACAATAACCTAACCATGACAGTATAGAAAAGAGGTAAAGCTTAAGATCTTATAGTTGAATGCTTTATCCCTAAAGCTATTTGTTTTGAACTTTCACATAACAAACACAGAAATTAGGACCTAAAGCGTCTTATATTTTAAGAAAGACTTGAAGGGATAAAGCAAACATACAAAGAGTATTAAGCCAAAGCAATCACAACTTCGAGATGTGTCACAGAATTGAATCTCAAGGCAGTAATAAGCCAAAGAGGGTAATAAGCCAAAGAGGGTCCTGCTTATATGCCGCTAAGACCACTAATATTTAACAGAAAGAAAGTATAAGTTTTACTTATAAACACAAGAATAAATCATGGTTGCTTCCTTACGCCAAAGATTTTTTTGGAATGAAAGGTGCATATTTGTTAGCGATACCGAGTACAGATCCTTGCTGGTTTGTATGCAATTAAATATGATCAAGGCTCTACTCAATACAAAAGCTTATAAAGATCAAATATTAGGATGACGGATTTAATAGGAAGCAAGTAAAAGCTCTACTAAATTCAAAATCAACCAGAATTTTTCATGCCTAATTATGAAACTCCAGAAACAAAATGGGCTGCTTCATTGTATACTAGATTTCTTGGAATGAAGGGTACGGTGCATATTTGTTTCAAAGAATGAATATTTTTCGGATTATATGCACTTACTGAGGAAGCTTAAAAGGGAATAATAAAATCTAGTATCAGAATGTCAACATGTTTAAATCCATAATAACATGTAAAATATGAAGTCTCTGATCAACCAGTCATTTCTTGCAGGTTCATGCTATTACCTTATCTCGAGGTTGAGATTTTAACCAGCTAGCAATGTACAAGTCTGTCCGTCCTTGTGTTTCCTTCTTCATGGGTATTGGATACTGCAAAGGATCAAGGGGAAGTTAAAAAGATTTCGTCCATCATGCTTGTTCGCTAGTTAATCATCCATTGGCACATATATTAGTAGCAATTTTTTGAAGTCATCAACATAGTAATCAAAAAGTTAGAGGTGTGAATAAAAGTTGAGGCTTTCAAGGTGGAAGAGGAAAATTTTAAAGAACTAATGCAAGGGAAGGGTGCAAAACAAAATACTAAAATAACTTAAAAGATAAGGGGCCCGCAAGGCTCAAAATATTTCCACCTCCATCATATTAACCAAGCACACAATAGTCAACCATAGTTTGACCTTGTGCTGCAATTTCCATTTTAGCTTCTACCTCTTCTTTTTATTTATTTTATTTATTTTTGTCCTTTATCCATTCTTCTCATCTACAGACCAGAGTTTACGACTATGAAGCATCATCTTTTCGTACTGCAATCTGTATGAAAAAGTGAGTCTCGAAATGATTCAAGTGCAAATAGTTTGATTTCCTCCTTTTAAAAAATAAAACCGAATAGTTCAATTATTCGTTAATAAACTGTGTTCTGTTTCATCACTTTATTTTTCGGCTAAACGTTTACATTAGATGCATTCCATTTGTGTTAGAATATGATTTACTATAAGTCAGATCGTGGAAATCAAATTTAAGAGTTAGCGAGTGTACTTCAGCAACAAAAGGAACTTACAGCTTCAGCAGTGTCTAGAGCATTGATTCCATGATCAAATGCATAACAAAGCATGTCATGAGCTTCTTTCTCTGTATTTTGCTCTCCAAATGTCATCTGAAATGTTTGTGTCCACATTAAATCATAGAAATGGTACAATAGTCTGTTATTCATTCACAATGTTAAAGATACAGAAATCATTAAATACAATTGCATGCCATTTTTCTTTATTCTTGAAGAGACTACTTGTGAAGATCATTTTTCAGAATTATACAAGCTTGTGAACCAACCAAAGTAAAGTGGATGTGTATGAATTGAGTGCAGAAGAAGCTAATACCAAATCATGCAAAATTTATCTATTCAAATTAAATGCAAAACTTTAGGTTGCATCACAGCCAGAGTTAAACATAATCCCAATTTGACATACACACCTTTACAACTCTATGGTTCAAGAATCATAAGAAATCAAAATCTATGCAATTCTACAGTTCGTTTCTATAAGCCTAAAAAAGGATCCGGCCCACAATCCCAATTTTAATAACGTTCCCTTTTATTACGCCAATTGTTAGGGAGGAGAGAGGATGATATTCCCAACCACTTGAGTGACATGCTAGCATGATGACTTTAACCTAGATTCTTTTGATGAGGAGATCCTGTGTCTTACCACTCTGCTGTTTAGTTTGGTGGTAACTTTAACAACTGAATAAGGATTATGTTTATGCTCAGCTCACAGTTCATAACCAATGTGAAATCATAAGAACTTGCCTCTTCTGTTATTACATAGACCTAGTATATTTCCTCTAGCATCCTGAAACCTTTGACAGGAAATTAAAAACATTTCTTATCAATCACAATATTGAATTTTGATAGAGTATAAAAATGACTGTCATGAATCCTAATTGCTCAAAACATAAAGGAGTTCAACAACCTCAGTTACCCTACAATTATATTTTGCTCTGTATGCATACCATATTATTGTACAACTTATATGCATGATTCAGTCTAAACTGCAGAAAATTCTCTAATTACACACACGCACTTCATAACTAGAAAATTGAAAGGCACGAAAAGGCAAATTTCAAAATTTAGAGAGAAACCCATTACAATTAAACTAGAAATGGAGAAGTTAATTACAGTTCCAAGAGTAATTTCACTGATTCGAAGGTCAGAATCCCCAAGTTTTCTATACTGCAGAGCTGCATTCTTTCCAATTTTGGCTGCAATTGTTTTCCTCCTTGTACGACTATAATCTGGCAGTGTTGTTAACGATGATGGCAATGTGAAGTGCATCAGTTTGTGATGAAAAATTTTGTCATTTCCACTGAGAAATGCTGGCACTATTGTGAAGCTAGTAGAAGCCATGACAGTAACACTAGAGAAGAGACTATCTCTCTCTCTCTCTCGATATAAAAAAGATCGATAGAGAGAGAGTAGCGATTCTATTTCTTGTTCTAACCACGAAAATGGAACCGTTTGAATTCTGAACGTGAAAGATTGTTCCGTGGCAGCAGACAAGCCTCGCGGTGGGTCTTCCACCCCATCCGTTCCCATTTTATCGGATGTGGACTCAACCCCATCCGTTCGGGGATAAGTTAAGTTGGGTGCGACCGTATTTTTTTTTAATTCAATTATTAATTCAATAAATTTATATATTTTTATAAGAAAAGAACTTTTATTTGAAAAACAAAATTTTAGTAATTTATATGATTCCTGCCAAACACAAAAAGTTAACAACATACTAATTTAGGTGTTGATATTACATGGTGCAATAACCTATTACAATAAAACGCAAAAAGCCACCAAACCTATTAAATAATCTCCATAAACTTTCGGATACGCTCTCAATTGAATGCCGTCTCAGCCAAGCACTCTCATTTTATGTCTCTCGACCATCTTAGCTAAACCCTCTCGGGTAAATTGCTCATTTACCTCTCAATCTTACTCCTGCGATTAATACAAAAAGACCATTTGGAATTACTTAAAAATATTATTTATAAACACTTAATACTTATAAACAATTTTTTAGTTTATAAATTTATTTTAGTTTTTTCAAAAAATAAGTTGTTATTTGTTTGGAGAAATATTACTTAAAAATAGTTAATTGTTGGATAAAATGAGTATTTATAAATTATATAAAATATGAAAAAGACCATAATAGGCATAAGATGTGGTATGGTTGTATTTTTTGTTAAATACAATACGATACTTTTGTTGGTTAAAATAGATTACTTTAGTTATGCTTAAAAGCGCGAAAATAAAAAAGTTAGTAGGAGTAGTTTATTTTTTTTTTTAGTTTATAAGTATTTTTTTTAGTTTATGAGTATTTTTATAAATTTTAATTATCAAACGTTTATAATTTTAATTTTGATTTATAAGTTAATTTGACTAATTTATAAACAATCCCAAATACCCTCAAAATAGCCTTCCAATAGATAACGCTTGTTGAATGAATTTGATCATCTAAGATTTGAACCTTCTCTAATTTTGGAAGTAGTCTTTCCCAATAAAAAAGGAAATCTCTATGATCACTCCCGATAAGATATAAAATTCTAGTGAAAACTTGAATTTTCCTTAATCAATAGGATTCTAAATTTTTTAAAGATTTTCAACTACAATTCTTGTAATTTTGAAAAATCTTCAACGATCTCTCCATAAGAAAATTAGAGTTTCGACACCTTCTAATAGAGACTTATTATGCATGCATATGCTATATATACTAAACACTGGTGACCAGTTAAGTATATTTAATAACTCTATACCTATCACACAGAGACTACATAGGGCTATTCTATAGCTCTGTTCAGTTTGGATCTCTTTCTCTCATTATTGCTCTTTCTGATTTGAATATTGAAGATTTTTCTGCCGGAGTTACCTCCGGTGGATTTTTGCAAGTTTCTTATTCAAGAAGGTCTAACAATCACATTCACATCAGGTTCCAATTCGAGTCAGAAGACCAATTTACCTGTAGAGTTAAAATCGACTTCAACAGTTTTCTTTTAATATTGGTCCTCCATCTGCCATATAGTTCCAAATACAATTCAATACAAAGTTAGTTGTTACCAATCATTTGAAATTTAGAATTAAATTTAATAATTAAGAAATGAAGAAAAAGGGTTAAGAATAATTTGATACAATTAGAAGAAATTTAAATATAAGAAACAATATAATAATATGAAAGTCTAATAATTTATTACTTAAATGAAATATTAAAACATATTAGATTTGTATAGAAAATTCACAGTTACGAATATATAAACAAATAAATTCAAATATACTTAAATTCAAATCGTAATCTATTTTATTTTGATACATAATATATTTTAACAAAATTAAATATCCTCATAATATATGATATTTTGTAATATCTCCCTCAAATTCAATATGGTATAATAAAAACCATTTGAATTTGAAAAAGACCATAAATGTATGTTGACATAGCAACACGTTGATGCTGATGTGGTTGAAAATGTGGCGCTAACTGTAAGACAAGTGTGCTGACTAGACAATTTGTGATCAATTAGAGAATGACTCATGGTAGAGATATGTCGTTTTAAGTCATTTTGAATCTCTAGATGACAGAATCTAGAAAGTCGAATCGGCGATTTTAAGGTGACACGTGAGAGCGTATGAAAGATTTTTTTTTTCCCTTTTTTTGGACATCTGATAGTACATGTCCCAAACATGTTATCTTAGAAAATATTTTAACATGAGATACCATATTAAGAATAAAAAGAAATGATAAAATATTAAATTATAAAACTTTGTGAATTTAGATAGAAAAACTATTGTTATAAATATAAAAATAATTATTACAAATATAGAAAAAAATAAATTCAAATATTCTCATAATTAAATCAATAATTAATTTGATTTTAATATATAATATATTTTAATAAAATCAAATATTTTTATAATATATGATATTTTATGAGAGATACAATATCTTTATACTAGATAGAGTGATTCAGTTGTTTTTTTTTTTAATTTAATTTTATTATATTATTTTTTACAAAATATTTTAAATAAAATTCAAAGCCGAAAGGGGAGAGTCTCATATAGCATACCACTCTTCTTTTGGTTAAGGGCCAAAGCCCAAAACACGAAAAATCAAAACCCGATAAGGACATCTGCAAGCACAAGACAGTCTTGCTCTCATATACAACTCTACCACATGGGTAGATATAAGGTGCAATATTATCAGAATCGTATCGTATATCAATCCGTAAAATTAAAAATTATAGTTCAATCGGTTCAACCGTGAGTCAATATAGTTGAACTGCTAGTTTTTTAATAATAATACAATATATAATTAATTTTTAAAAGAAATAAATATATATATTAATTTTATATTTTTATATAAGAATTTCCTTAAAAAATTTCTCGTGATAAAAGGAAATAAGCTCTGATCTTTCTTATTTATAAATTTCTCTTGATAAAATTTCTCTTGATTTGACATCTATGATTAAAATTCAATGTGGGTTTTCCATAGTAAGATTCCTTTTATATTTTCATTATTTTGAAACCCAAAAGAAAAAAAAAACCCTAAACCCAAAGAGAGAGAAAGAGGCAACCTGGAGGTGACTCACACTCTACCACACTTGCCATTGTCGGAAGTCATCGTCATCGTCCTAGCGGTAGTGTACTCCGATTGGAATCTCCTTCTTAGCCTGGCCGATGCTGACTTGAAAGAGGACGAAAAGTCAGACTTCAGGTTGCACTGTCACAATGGTTGTTCAAGTATGAAGGAAGGAAGACGATTCATCAAGGAATTAAGTCGATATTGTTCATCACCATCGATTCAAGTAGCAAATCATCGTTATTGTCGCATCCCAACTTGCAGGTCGAGCACGTGATTACCGCCGTGGTACCTTGAAATACGTGTAAACTCTACCTATACACCAAAATACCATAAAGTATAACAATGTAGTCTCAATTAAAATCTATTTTTCAAATATAAGTAAACAAAATATTTAACAATAAAGATTTTTTTTTTTAAACGAATGCCCTCCTTTGGATCCAACCACATTCTTCAAAGAAAAACAAAATGGATCCTCTACCATAAATAGCCTCGATAAGATATCCTTGACAAATCTACCGGTAGCTGAATACCACGAGTCTAGATTTCTGTTGAAAAATAATAAATGTTAAGGGGTGAATATAAAATATTAAGTGAGTGAAGTGCAATGACATAATCATATTAAAATGAGTAGTGAATGTGGATATGTCAAATCATTTTCACTAAAAAATTCATTTATGGTTTCCAAACAATCACATTTTGAATTTTAGATCTTTTTTTTTTTTCATCAAATGCTAAATATTTAACCATGACTTAATTTTGCAATTCAGTGAAAAATTCTTTAATTTCATAAAAATTATGGAGATGCCAAGCAAATCTCTAACCAATGCTTGGCCGAGCATTTGGTTAAAAAACTATAAAGGAGATTTTTTATTTACATTATTTTCAAATATTTTTTTCCTCACCCTTGGTATTGGCGATGAGATTCCAAGGAGGTACGACCATGGTGTCCCATTGAGGTAGCAACTTTTGAGAGGTTTGTTCTTCTACTCATACCTCTCCCTAAGTCAATTTATTAACCGGCAAATTCACCCCCTCTCAATGATAAGTCCATGATAGACTAGACTGTAGTCATTTAAAAGGGGTGGTTACACCTAACTTATCATGCACCAAGTCCAGTTCTATTCCTATGTCATGACATTTCAACATTTATTTTAATATTTTATAATTTCATCTATTCTCATTCATATAACAAATTAACCATGACACAAATTTCATTAAGAAGATGAATCAAGTCATGGTAATGTATAAATTACACTTGGACAATCCGCAATTCACAAAACATATAAAACCACATTTGTAAATTAATTTTCGAAATATTTGCTTAAAATATTTCTCAATAAAATACAAAGATCCGTCCACTCATCTAGTTGGAGAGTAATCACTTCCAATTCAAAGTTGAATTATGAATTAGGTTCAAATGCCTTAACCTAAGGCATTAAACACAATTTAATCACTTCAACATTCATAGAATTAGGGTTCATTAATTTTCTCCAATTTAGCATAAACCCTAAATTTATAACATCAACCAAACTAAGTTCTAAGCTCTTCAAATTCACCATATTTACATTTATAAATGATTTCCAACTTCAATTTATCCAAATCTCAATCATTTACAAACTCTAGGTTTCTCTCTTTACAAACCCTAACTATAACCATTCAAATCTCTACACAAAACTTCAAATTTATGTAAGAATGACTTAAATCTAGTTGAGAGAAGAGGATTACCTTAGATTCAAGCCATTAATTTCATCCCAAGTCGAACCACTCTAAACCCTAGCTTTCCTCCAACAAAAACCTTGTTTCCAAAGGTTAGTTTAGGATTTAGAGGTGTTAGGTTTTTGGATTTGATGCTGTTTGAAGATTCTTAAGAGAGAAAGAGAGAAAGTGGCGAGAGAGTGATGAAGAGGGTGAGAGAGAGACGTGGGGAGGGTGAGGGAATGAGGGAGTTAAGTTTTAGGCTCCTTTGACTTCTTATTTATAATAATGGGTCCATTTATAAGTTTATCCCTAAGTTCTAATAGGTTCCTTAAAGTTCTCATTGGCTAACCCAAATTTAACTTGGAGTCATAGTTAGATGGCTCAGGTGCCGTTACTGAACTCCTTGAATATTACCTAGACTACAAAATTTTCCAAGTGTAAGACAACTAGATGGGGTGAATAGTTGTTTTTCAATATTTCGCAAGTTTTTGCTAAATTGAGAATTTTGAATACAATTGACAATTGGATTTGTTTGATGGTTTAAAATAAAACACAAAGGACATAGAGAATTTTTATAGTAGTTCCACCAAACTTGGTGTATATTCACTTCCAGGCTTTCCCCTAGATTTTTACTATTAACTAAATAGTATAAACTTAATTGCAGATTTAAATTAGACCTTCATAGTGTTATCTTCAAACATTTTTAGACTCTTTCTCTCTCTAAGTTCAAAATTATGACTCACTCACAGGTCTTTAGAATTTCTGGTATAAAGAAGAGTAAAAGATTTAGGATATGAGGCTTTAATTCTTAGATATGGCAAATATTGATTCTACTTTGATTGATACTCAACAATATAAATGAATTAATGAAGTGAAAAACAAAGAGTAATGGAACAAAAAACAGAGCAATGTGTGCAAGATTAAATGTATGTTGGTATTTGATCGTCAGAAAAACATTAATTCCTTCACTCTTCATGTCTTTGGTATATATTATTGAGTAATAAAGAGACGTTGTGTGGTGGTTGAGTTCGAACGTTGGCCATTGATGTCCGCTTCATAGTTCATTAAATGCTTCCGAACCATTCCTCATTGTACACTGAACTTTTATCTTCCCACTATTGGCTCTTTTTTAGAGTCATGTCAACATATTAATATATCAGGTCAACCAAACTAGTGATACAAATGAGTAGCTAAAAAAATTTAGAGTAGTGAGTTTACAAATTTTTGTAACTACGTCGACCAATTTTATGATATTATTCGAATTGAATGTGACTTTTGAAATTATTTGTTCAAGTGATTGTTCACACATTAAAACCTTTGGGTCAACACAATTCTGTTTCAAGAACAATTGGTGGACTTGACATATTTATATTGGTTGATATATTCTAGTGGGTCGATATATTTCAGCTTTTGAGTTGACACAATTCTGTTTCAAAACTAATTAGTAGACCTGACACTTTAAAATTGGTAGACATATTTTAATGGGTTGACGTAATTTAGAGACATGTCGCTATGTGAGACTCACAGAAAGAGTAGGATGGGTCAACATTTTATTGGGTATGTCAACCTTTTTAATGTTTTTATTAAGATTCATATCAACATGAAAAATAATGTGTCAACCTATGACTCCACGACATAATGGTTTACATAGCTGTGTCAACAAGCAATTTTGAAGGGTTGATTTGATAAGCAGGTTAACCAATTTTAAGACTCAGGTTGACCAATTGAGAGATCGTGTCGACAGTTTGTTATTTAGGTCGACAAGGAGTGGTTAAAACTTTTTTAGGTTGACATATTATTGAGCATGTCGACATAATATTACTTAAAAAATGTTATGTTTTAGTTTCACTCAGGTTGACAGGAATATAGGCATGTCGACTTGTTTTCTGGTAGATTTAGATTTTCCTCAATTGGTTGATAGCCATCTTAAAATAGGTTGACATGAATAGGTTCAAGTGTTGACATGTCAACATAAATATAATGACAGAATGACATGTCCTATTTTCAATTTTAAGCTATTTCATCAATAGATCGACATGTGTTTTTGTATAGGTTAACGAGAGTTGTTCAAACCAATAGACTGATCGTCAACATACTTTGCAGTTTTATGATTTTGCAGACTTAGTTTGTTTAATGTTTTCTTTTTTTCAAATCTGTGTTCTTACTCCAAATCCTTTTATTATCATCAAAACCTAATATTCTCAACACCACGTTCCAAACACTTTGCATTTATTTATGTGTGATGTCATCTAAGTAAATATCTTTACGTAATTTTAGTGTCTTTAAGTAAATGGACACTAAAATAATATAGAGACATTTATTTAAATGAAATTACAAATAAATAAGTACCCCCATTTGGTTTTAAAAGAAAATATTTTCAAGGTCAAATTCCTTGAAAAAAAAAAAAAGTAACTCTCCGTTCCAAGAACAAATTTCTATTTTTTAGCATAGGGTTAAATCTTAACGTAACTTTTTGGTAAGTTTAATCTCTTAGAAAAATTCTATAAAAATACATTTTAATCTAATTCAATCATGGGAAACAATTATTGAAACTTTTCTCTCTCATTTTCTAAATATTTTATGTACTCAAATATTTTGGGTAGTCTCCTGTGAGCTGGTCAGGTCTAGGTTTGTCAACATTTAAGATTTTATTTTCTATTTCTAAATTTGATTTACTTTATTTTATCACCATAATATACATAAAAACTTCAAAGAAACATTCTTGAGATCTTTATTAATATCACTAAAAAAAATTCATACAACCAATATTTGAGGTTACAATTCCTAACCCCCTAAAAAAAATTAGTCCTCAAAATTTAAAGTACAACTCATTCATTGAATAAGTGGGGATATTGGTTGCTCATAGTATCTTTCGGTTCCCAAGTAACTTGCTCAACCAAATCGCTTTTCCATAGGACTTTGACTATCAGGATTTGTTTGTTTCTCAACCCTTTCACTTGCCTATCTAGAATGGCAACAGGTTGGATTTTAAAGTTCAAATTTCATTCAACTCAATCGGGGGATCCTCTAGGACATGAGATGGATTAGGCACATACTACTTGAGCATAGAGATGTGGAAGATGTCATGAATTTTCTCTAGCTCTCTTGGCAATTCCAACTGACAAGCCACCTTACTGATCCTTTCCACAATTCTAAAAGGGCCTATGTAGTGGGGGTTCAATTTTTCCCTCTTCCTGAAATGGATCACACCCTTCCAAGGTGAGATTTTCAAGAACACCATTTCATTTTCTTCAAACTTGAGTGGTCTCCTCCTTTTATCGGCTTAACTATTTTATTTATCTTGAGCCGCCTTCATTCTTGCTCGTATTAATTTGACCTTTTCAACTGTGGATTCTATTATTCATCCCAACACAAGGGGGTTCTACATTTTCATTGATACAATGCTTCATAGGGAGGCAAACCCATACTCACTTGATAACTGTTGTTGTAGGTGAATTCGATTAATGGAAGATATTTATCTCAACTACCATGGAAATCCAACATACATGCCGTAAACATGTTCTTCAAGGTCTGGATGGTCCGCTTGGATTACCCATCGGTTTGCAGATGGAAGGTCATGCTATATCTCAATTTAGTAACCATTACCTCTTATAGTTTTGGCCAAAACCGAGAGGTGAATCAAGGATCACGATCCAGAACAATTAATACTGGAATCCCATGGAGTCTGACTACCTTATGGATATGTTGGAGGTGGGTTATGACTCCACAGATACCAGTTCCTTTTTGACCAGCACAGTAGCCTTCAATGAGTGGATGCACCTGCAAAAACCACTGGAGGGTACTCCGGCGAGGAGACTCCGACGCTCAAGTCAGTAAAAAGCGGTTTTCAATTTAAAAAAACAGATTGAGAATTGAGGGAAGCTATTCCCTGTGATCAGTGTGTCTCGAGTGTTAGGCCTAGAGAGTGTATCTGGTTCTGAGACCTTTAGGGATGATTTATACCTTTGAGAGACGTGCGCCACCTAGGGACTTCCTATCTTTTTTATCGAACTGATTCGGGAATCTTGAGAGTTAATTTTATGAGTAGATTACGATCCCCACTTATCGGTGGAACACAAGTGTACTTTTCTTACTTGAAAAATTCGGAACATAACGTTATGAAATAGGAAACTGAAATTAAGGAAGTTATGATCTTCCTTTAGAATCGTTAGGGGTGTTGCCTGTCGTTTGGTCATTCGACCGATAAAGGATCAATCGGGACTCATTCGATTGGTATGTTGCTATTTGTTTACCTAATCGGGGCGATTGCCTTCACTTGGTAAGTTTCGTTCGGTGGACCCAGGCGACTGAGGACCTATCGTTTGGGAGGTCCGAGAGACTAAGACCCTTCGGTAGATTGATCTAGACGACTGAGGCATTTCGGCTGATGGTTACATTCAAACCTCGACTAGTAATCGTCCTTCATGGGCCTCCTGCGTGGGCCTTCTTAGGGTTGACCCATCGGATGTGATTCTGGGACAACCGTCCCATCATTTGCCCCTAACTCATGGCTCTCTTGCTAAGGAAACGTCATGAGTTATGATAGGACTTTTAAATGCGATTACAATCGTTTCGACTTTCGTGAATCATCTTCTGTATGCTTATTAAGGGTTAACGTTCTTTAGAGAGTAACGTATTTTGGCCGTTTCTCTTTTCGCTTTTCTGATTTCCTCTTTTCGAGATCCACCAATGACACCATCTCCAAAAACAATGGCAAAGATACCCGTTTCTCAGACTTTTCCAGGCATTGGTGACATCATGAGTGTTATGTCTCAGGAGGAACTTCAGGAGGCACAAACTGAGATGCTGATGGGGGATAACTACGCTTTAGTGTCCGTCACGGAAACCTATAGAGCTGATATAGTGTTAGAGGATTGTGTTTCAATGTACCTGCAATCAGTTAGGTATGGGTTGAAAATCCCATACATGAGCCCTTTTACAGAGGTGTTGCACCGTTGGAACATATTCTCGACTCTTCTGATCCCAAGTGCCTGGCGTTTGGTGGTTGCAGTGGCTTTCCTGTTAAGATTTTGTCGTCTTCGCTTTGATTTTGACATTTTGTCATCTCTCTTCATTTTGATGAGGTGTGACAGCAATGGTTCGACTAAGGGTTGGTACAAATTGCAGACTCACCCTGAATCTGACTGGAGATTCTACTATAAGGAGTCCATCGATAAGAACTGGATGCAGAAATTCTTTTACATAGAATTCTTGAATATGGACTGTTTGCCCCCGATACCCAAGGTCGACGGAGTGCCTTCAGTGGGGCTGAAGCCCCCGTTTACTTCGAGACATGGCCGCTTCATTCGGTTAATTGGTGACTATTACAAATCTACCGGTCGGAGCGTATGGGTCGAGTCCTTACTCAATGACCAAATGTTGTCCCTGGCTGGTTTGCTGATCGGGAAAAAGAGGAAAATTGATAGGCCCCTTTTGCTGGAGAGGGTGAAAGTCGAATTGGTCGACTCCTTAGATTCTCCTGATAATGTCGTGTTAGAGAATGTCACGGTTGATAAGATAGTTCGGTCAGGTGTGAAGAGGCTCCTTCAGGAGGGCATTGGGGCGTCTAAAGCCCTTCAAGGATCTTCTGTTGGGGCATCTGAGGCCCTTCCAAAGTCGTTATCTTCTTTAGTGAAGAGGAGGGAAACTTCTTCTCCTTCGTTTGCGTTAATGGTTCTACCTGACGCTTCGGCTCCAACAGGAGGCGTGCCAAGGGAGACTATTGTCTTAGATGAGGGCATTCTGCCAGATGAACCGAGCGTTGATATAGACAAACTGGAAGAATCAAGAGGTAGCCCTTCGTCTGGCGCCACGATGGGAAAGAATGTTCCCAGGGCTGCGAGGAGTAAGATGGCGGGACCCTCTTCTGCTGTTCCGGTTTGGTCTGTGCGTAATGGGGAAACGTAAAATTTTTGAAGGAGCGGCGTCTCCGCCTGTCATTCCTGTCTGATCCTTCGATGGTAGGAAGGGCTCAAAGGAACATGGAACCGTTGCCTTCTGTGCTGGAGATATGCAATATAGGTACATACACCTGGCGGAGACGGACCGCATTGCCAATCAGTTGGACTTCCATCGTTGTGAACTCGACTTCCATAGGATGTCCTATGAGCAAGTCAGTGGGGCTCTCAAGTCCTTAAGTTTGATGGTACTGTCTTCTCTACACTTGTCAGGTTCTTTCTCGTTCCTGTCTTTATGACTTACTTCTTTTCTTTCAGACCATGACCCTTGTCGAATTTCAGGAACGACAAGGGAAACAAGTGATATATCACTTGGAGGGGTGTCTGTCTTAGTTAACCCATCTAGTCCAATCACGGGAGAAGATTCTCACTCGGGAGAAAAATGCCGTGGTGATTGAGAGTACATCAGGGGCATCGCTTAACCAAAAGGAGGAAGAATTGAGGCAACTTCGGTCAGAGTTGGCCCAGTGTCACGAGGAATGTGAACGGTTGAAATTGGAAGCCTCGGTGCGCGAGATGCGTTTTTGTTCAATCGAGAAGCTGGCCCAACTCTAAGAGAAGTCTCTTCGAACGGCAGAACGTAGGATAGTTGAGCTTGAGGAGTCTCGTGCCAAGAATATAACCATCTTTAGAGACGCTCAATGTAAGCTGACCGAAAGGTTAAAGTGTACTAAAGAGATAATCCGGTGTATGGGTCTAAGTGATGCTTTGCCCCCGATTGAGGAAGAGGCAAATATTCAGAACCCAGTTGTATAATTCTTTCTGAAACTCTGTACCCAGCAGTTTTTGTCTGCTCAATGAGAAATTCTTGTTTTTCATCATTTTAAATTGTAACCCCAATTGTGTTGTCTTGGCGGACTTAAGGGGACTTAAATCTCTCGTCAAGAAGCTTTTTTGGTAGAATAGCCGCGTTCGCCTATTCAGGGAGTTCCACTCCTTATTGTGTTGCGATGATAGAGGCTAGGCGACTGAGAACCTCTGAACAATAGGAAATTCTTAAGTTGTGAGTCGCGTCCACCCGTCCGGGGAGTTACGTCCCTTATTGACGATGTATACGAACGATAGAAGTTGGGCAACTAAGGCCCTCCGAATGATAGGAAATTCTTAAATTGTGGGTCGCGTCCACCCGTCCGGGGAGTTACATCCCCTATTGAAGATACGTACGAACGATAGGAGTTGGACGACTGAGACCCTCCGAACGATAGGAAATTCTTAAGTTGTGGGCCGCGTCTACCCGTCTGGGGACTTACATCCCTTATTGACGACGCGTACAAACGATAGGAGTTAGGCGACTGAGACTCTCCGAACGATAGGAAATTCTTAAGTTATGGGACGCGTCCACCCGTTCGGGGAGTTACATCCCTTATTGACGACGCGTACGAACGATAGGAGTTGGGCGACTGAGACCCTCTGAACAATAGAAAATTCTTAAGTTGTGGGCCGCGTCTACCCATCCGGGGAGTTACATCCCCTATTAACGACGCGTATGAACGATAGGAATTGGACGACTGAGACCCTCCGAACGATAGAAAATTCTTAAGTTGTGGGCCTCGTCCACTGGGCGACTGAGACTCTCCGAACGATAGAAAATTCTTAATTTGTGGGCCGCGTCCACCCGTCCCGAGAGTTAGATCTCTTATTGATGACGCATATGAACGATAAGAGCTTGGTGACTGAGACTCTCTGAACGATAGAAAATTCTTAAGTTGTGGGTCGCGTTTACTCGTCCAGAGAGTTACATCCCCTATTGGCGACGCGTACGAACGATAGGAGTTGGGCGACTGAGACCCTTCGAACGATAGGAAATTCTTAAGTTGTGGGCCGTGTCTACCCGTCCGGGGAGTTACATCCCCTATTGACGACGCGTGCAAATGAGAGGAGTTGGGCAACTGAGGCCCTCCGAACGACCGTGGAGTTGTAAAAATAGGTGTTGTCAAGAACTTAACAAACACTGTTGTAATTTAGAAGAACACCTGCAATATAAATCGATGGCTACTTGGGAATGGAAGTAGAAGACTCATGTTCACATGATATAGTCCTGATCCCCAATGACATTCTAAATTTGATCTTCAGATGTTTGGTGCTGGGCAAAGCCTCCAAGGCATTCAGACCCAGTCTGCCCAAGATGACATTGTAGAGCGAGAGAAGATCCACCACATTGAATACGACAGGAGCCGTCGCATGATTTGGGAGTGCTCCGAGGGTGACCGGGAGTGAAATGATACCGTCAGGGTATATCAATTCGCCCGAGAGTCCTTTAACTGGGCCTGCATGGGGTTGGAGATCAGCAGAAGTAAACCCCATTCGTCCAAAAGCATCCCGATATAGGAGATTACAGTCGGCTCCTTGATCGATAAAGATCCTTCGGAGCTCAAATTGTCCAATCTTGGCAGTTATCATAAGGGGATCGTGCCGATTTAGGTCAACCCCGACTAGATTTTCGTCGGTAAAACCGATAACGGGCCTCTTTTCACCTTGTCATTTATTGGCGCTTGCTGCTAGGACTTCTTGTGGTGTAGGGAGAATTGCCTTTGGGCAACGGCGCCTGGCTTCATCCTCTGTCGGTCCATTGCGTATCTAGAGTATCACCCCATCCCTTCTGTCGGTCGGGGGTCGGGAGCTTGGCGCTCTTCCATCCAGTCCCGTCGTGGCGGTTCACGCCAATAGTCAGCGGGGGGAACTCTTTCCCTCCCAGCGATGAACTCCTATAGCCTTTTTTCGTGTACTAGGAACTCTAGGTCGTCTTTCAACTTCTTGCAGTCGTCCGTCGTGTGACTATAGTCACGATGAAAGTGGCAGTACTTTGTTCTGTCCTTGTTGGAGTCATCTTCAGTTGATTGTGAGGGCCATTGGACGTACGACTTGTCTCTAATAAAAGCTAAGACTTGTCCAGGGGTCTCGTTTAGCAGGGTGTAGTTGTTGTATCTCCTTGGAGGAGGGGGTTTTGCTCGATTTCTTCGGGGTAGAGACCTCCGGGGTGACTGGTTCCGTTCTTTTCGAACATAATGGTCATTCCTATCATTAGACGTTTCAGCATCCTCGGCAGTAATATACTTTTCAGCTCGGGCATAAAACTTTTGGATGGTAGCAAGGGGTTTCTTTATAATTGACACCTTCATACCGGAAGGTCGTAGGCCTGTTAATAACACAGTCAGTACAATTGAATGATTCAAAGAAGGGACCCTCATCATCTCCGCCTTGAACCTTTCCACGAAATCCCTTAGGGATTCCTCTTTCTTCTGGTGTAGCGATAATAAGGCTGTGGATTTCCTCTTGACTCCCCTGCTTATTACGAAGTGTGACTCGAACTGCTCGCATAGTTGAGAGAAAGTCTTTATACTCAATGGCGGGAGAGAATTGAACCATGCAAGCGTGTTTCCCGAGAGGGTGGTGGGAAAGTGCTTGCACATGGCCATGTCAGACATGTCTCTGGAAATCATCACGGTTACGAAATGGGCTACGTGGTCCCGGGGGTCTGTGTTCCCACTGTATCTCTCCATGGGGGGTAGGAGCACGTTGCGAGGCATAGGTTCCGAAGAGATTTTAGGGTCAAATGGTAAAACGTGAGAATAAGAAGGGATTTGGTCTCCTTAAGGGTTGGCCCGTTTTAGTTCCTCGGCTACCAGTTGCTCGACCTGCTTTTGAAGATCGTCAGGGACTGGTCTAGAGTTTTCAGATGCTTCGTGTCACGCCCCGAACCGGGAATCGTGAACAGTCGCCCGTTGCCCTGGATGTCGGCTGTATTTCTACAAAAATCGGACAGAGCCTCCCCATAAATCGGAGGTCTCCCAATGTACAATTAACCTGTATAAACCTGTATAATTTAAAATCATTCTAAAAATAAATCAAATGGCCATCTCGGCCTAAAAACAATCCACTAATCACCCAACCGACATCCAGACAACGCAAGGCTAACACATCACCAACAGTCCTAACCACAGACCTCTACTGTCATGCCCAACTAGAGCATGAACAGCCGCCACACCGAGCGGACCTAAATTTATACAATTATTTTACAAATTCCCAAGTCAACACTTTAAATGTTTACAAATGGTTACAAATGCCTCAATGCAAGCGAAATATGAGAGTTTCGCAAACAAAAGTCTAAAAATTATACAGTCATCCCATAATATGTACACGGTCAACTACGGACCTCAACAAGACCACGCAGGGTCGACAATAAAATATGAAATTCATATTTTCAATTAGAACTTAAATCTCACCGTCGATAATTACCCAAATCCACCATCAAGCTATCATACCTTCCAGAGCCAAATGCATCGCTCTAGCACCATAATCCTGTCTGGGGAGGGAAAAAGGAGGGGTGAGTATTCAGGGAAGAATACTCAGTGAGTGAGTGGGTCAATGTAATCGTGTAATATGGGGTGTGAAACTGGAGTGTCAAAGTATAAGTATACAATTCATATTTCAAATCATCATGCTTTTCATTTCAACCATATATCATTTACACGCATCAACAAACCAAATATGCATCCAAAATACTTTCATCAAAATCATAGAGCGCAGTAGTAAAACTCCGGCAGAGGTCTACCACGACCTATGACAAGGACCGGGGGTGTTATATGCGATTTTATTTAAAGTGCCCTCTACCCCGGCGTTGGCGACGGACCTCGTCCAGGTGCTAGACTTGACTAGCAGCCAAGTCCTCCCCCTTTCGGGTTCAACCTGCCTAGTTCCGTGTAGTAAATATCATCTCATCTCGACATCTCGTGGGATACCCCAGGCCTAGGCATATCCGGACGCCACCAAAGCGCCTCTCACGGTGTCCTTCGTAGCTACGGAACAATACATATCACAGCCCTCAAGGCCAATATCAATATCACAGTACAAATCACAGCCCTCAAGGCCAATATCAATATCATATCAAAACATGTGCCATAAATCAGGTTCACAAACCAAATGCAACATATTTCATAAAATGGCACATTTTACATTTCAATCCCATGGATGCATATTTCATAATTCAACCACATTTTTGGACACTCCATCGATTCACAAAATCATTTCCAAAATCAGTCAAAACATTTTAAGCACACGATAAATCATGCTCATTTATCAAATGGTTATAAAGCAAAGTTTACATATTAAACGAAAACATTGAATAAAGCTCACTCACTGTATACGGGAGGGTCAATCACTCCCTATAATGCACAACAAGTGCCGAAACTATGCTCCCCACGATCGATCTCCAAACAAGTCACTACAATTATAACACATCACATATTTCTCACACTTCAGCCTCAATTATATCTATATACATTTATAACATCATACTGTTCAGTCTATATACACTTACATATACTCACACAATTCAGTCAATTGAAACCTTACTCGACCCTCGATTGACCTTTTCTAATACAAATCATAATTACGTCATCAAATTTCTATTCTCTCTCATTTTTGTACAAACCTCAATTCTGCAATTCATGAATACATTCTATTAAATGTCACCAATTGCATTTCATTTATCAATAAGTAACACATTGAAAATCAAGGCTAATGAAACCCTAAAAATCATTCAATATCAGAATTTACCATAAAAGGATAAATCTCCTCCCAAAATAGAAATTCTTTGAAAAATCATAAACTTTCCGATTCTCATCCGAATGTTTCAAAGTATATGTCATTTTCAACATAAGGAAGTCTATTTTCATAATACAGAGATGATATTGGATTTACCTATATGCAAAATAACCTATAGGGTAAAATAATGCATCAACCCTTAAGTCAAATTCCCAGATTTCCAACTATTCTCATGCATTCCTTCAATTAAACTTCAAGAGAACTATTCTAATTAACTCAACGTGATTTTATCATCCAAGTCATTCTCTTTCTATATCAGACCCTTGACTCAACCTTAATATTCAACATAGAATTTCATTAATACAATTCCAATCAAATCTAATACATTCCTAAATATACACAATGCATTCTTACTCTAAGTTGCCCTAAATTCATCCAAATAATTCGAGTGAGATAGAAATCTTCACCTAAGGTCTTTGTAGTTCCCAATCCTGTGGTCCAAGCTTCGTTCTACTCAGTCTCGGACCTGCAAATACTTCAATTTCGAAGTTAGGATTCAGAAATTTAGCTTAATTACTAAGAGAATATAGAAACCCTGGAATTTGGGTTAGGGTTTGATCTTACCTTTGCAGTGGACAAGACAGTCGACCTAGGGCTTTCGGTTGGGGCTTCCGCAGGTGGCAGAAGGCGCGCTGGAGCAAGGCAGTCGCGCAAGGAGCCGCGCGCAGTCGCGCGAGCAGCAGCGCGCAGCCGCGCGAGCAACACCGCGCGCAGTCGCGCGCGCGAGCAGGAGAGGGAGCAGAGCGAGGGAGACTGAGAGACAGAGTGAGAGAGGCCGAGGGAGACTGCGAAAGAGAGCGAAAACTCACGGGGGGAGAGAGATATAGCGCGACCGAGAGATCGCGCGAAATAGAGAGAGTGATAGAGAGCGAGACCGAGGGGGAAAGATAGAGAGAAAGAGTGGTCAACCGGTGATGGTGGCGGTTGTGGGTGGCGGAGCACGGTGGAGCGTCGCGGTGGCGGAGAACCGCGAGAGATAGAGAGGGAAAAAGAGCGACGAGAAGAAAGAGAGAGAGCAGCGGGAAAGAGAGAACCCGAGAGAGAGAAGGAGAGAGAGAGGCCGATGGTGGGGTGGCGGTTGTTGGCCGTCTGCGGCGGCCGCGATGGAGGCGGCGCGAGGAAGCCACGGGAAGGGGAGGTGAAGCGGCAGAGAATGAGAGAGAGAGGGAAAGAGGAAAAATGAGGGAAATTAGGGCTAACCCTAATTTCAACTCTTTCCCCTTTTTTTTTTTTTATATTTATTAATATATATATATTTGTATAAAAATAGATTGATAAATAAGTAAATGAGTAAATAAGTAATGTAATTAATAAAAGAAATATATATATATATTATTTATTTATTTATTTTTTATACTCACTTTACATTACGAATCGCAGGAACGGCATTGTAAATATACTAAGAATTTAAATTAAAACCCCAAAATCGAAAATCAAAAAATTTAAAATTTCTCAATATATATATATAAATTGAAAAATATTTTATTAAATTTCATGAATAGGAACACTAGTACGGGCATCGCAGTTTCGGTGTTACATTTTCTAACCCCCTAAAAACAAGTTTCGTCCTCGAAACTTCAATTGTAGTTCATACATAAAATGGAGGGTGTTGCTTCACATTGTTCCTTAAATCTCCCAAATTTCTTTGTTAATTAAAATCTGGTTATTAAACTAACAATATTTTACTTCCATAAAATTGGATCCATTGTTTTCATTCCTTGTCATTTATACATTACTATCAACTAAGATTTCCACTCATAAAACTACCAACTTATGTCTTAGTCTCCTTTCCTTAATCTTGGATAACTTCTTATTGAAAAATATTGTACCACGTGGATCTCATTCGCGCTGCACTAGTTATCCTCAATACTTGTCATTTAACCTTCTAATACCTTTCCATGGGTGCTTCAAACCCTCGTCAATATGATTGCCTAAATTAAAAACACAATATTTTCACTATTTTAGGGCTTTAAAATGAAAACCCTACAATCCAAAATTTAATTTCCCAAACTACGAGTGCAATCAAAATACATATATTCCTTGAGGTAATATTAGTCAAACTCAATAGTCTCCATCAAGATGGTGCATATAGCGGCCACAGTTTTAAGACTTAGTGTAAGATATATACAATTCCCTATATCATTAAACTTGTGTATGGTGAAATGTAGGTCAATACCAAGATAGCCTAGACTACGTAAGAAAACTTAATCCACTTTCAATATTTGAACCTTTCCACGTTTCAAATCTCAAATCCTTAATTGGATAACTTTTCAATCAAAGTACTTCTATCATAATCATTTTCAATCAACTTTAGTATCATACAATATCACTGATATTCTATACACATCAAATCAAGCACATATCACCCGGTATTTGCATTACTACTCCCAACTTATCAAGATTTAGATATAAGAAATATATACATCATTTCACCTAACTCTATTGTCACAAGAGACATTATTTCCAACTTCAAGGCCAAAAAGACAGACTCAAACTCTCTCTATATTACCTCATTTAACGATCCACATAAAATGAACATGAATAAATAACGAGAATACTAACCTCCATACAGAGAAATTCAATAACTAAATATTAAGTTTCCCATTTCCATTGGAAATTCAATAATAGAGCATAAGTCACCTTTGGTTCAATTTCCTATCAAACCCATAAACTCCATGTCGATAATTGTATGAGCATCAATACTTTAACGATTTGCTCCTGCAGACAATACACAATGTTTCACTACCTCCTTAGTTTTCCCAAGTCTCTAGCGATATTATATGTTTAAGGGCTAATAATTTCTCAGTAGACTCATAGTTTTGTACAATAAAATCCTTTATATCACAATACTTTTCCATGTGGAATCTCATTCTTCTATTATATATGCCTAGCTTCAAGTTTACTTTCTTTGAAGAATTCATCACCCACTAAGTATCAAACCATCAAGAAGCATTTTCAATCCAAAATATACATAAAATAATGCATATACGCTCAAATTTCTATTATAAACTGAAGTTTATGATTTTATCTTCATGTAAATACTATTCATTAATTTTGTCATCTTCTCCATTTTCAAGTGATGAGTAAAAGAAACTTATACAAAAATAAATGGCCTAAGAAAGTCAAACCCAACATGGGCTCTATAAATAAAAATTCCCATATGATATAGCTCAAAAAAAATCTTGAATTCATAAAATATACAAAATAATTAAAACTCGAATTTGATAACACTTATTGATAGTATTATAACTTTACTATCTAACGGAAAAGATACTAATATACTTTTCATATCCTCATTCCCTTAGACCTTTGTCCATAATACCTCGGGCAAATAGAATACATACATGTCATATGTATCTAAGAACAGTTACAAGCAACGTAACATAATTGCAAATACAAATTGCTAAATTATCTCAAATTAAACTTTACACATTTTCCCATCTAATTGCAGTCTTGAATCACAGAATTGGCTAACCTTGCCAAATAATATAAAGAACAAAGAAATATTATGAATTCTATAATAGTGTCATCAATAATTAAACTCCTACCTTCTTTTGGTCCCTACAGGACTGATTGAAAACTTTAAGAATTTCTCCTCAGTAAAAGATAATAGTCTCAATTCTCATATTCTTCCAATGCAATGACATTTAAGAGTCCTTTGTCAAGAGAAGTCAAGAATCGATTAAAGTGCTAAACAAACTCTATACTCATAAACGAGTTGTTAAACTCCATGAAAATGAACACCCGTGAAATCAACTCAAACATGTTCATCGTAGCTAACCAGATAAAACAAGAGAACATTCATCAAGCTCCAACATCCACTCACAATATCAATTTCTCAATAGCATTTTACCATATATCTTAATCATAACAATCATATATTTTCATGCCTATTACACAAAATATCAAACTTTTAACATCAATTGTCAATCCAAAATGATTACTACAAGAGTACTTACCATTCAGCCAAACAATTCAAGGAAAATCTTCAATCACAATTAAATATACATATACACACACACTAAGTATCTCTAACTCCTTTATTAACAACCTCATTTCCATTTTATTTATACTCAACACCAATTCAAGTTTTGTACACACGAATTTCTCGAGATGTTTCAATTCTGAAGTTATATATAGCTTGCTTCCTTCAAAAGTAAAATAGACCTAACTACCAAATTTGTAATCTTTTCCTATCCCCAGAATTTCTTCATCAATTTATAAAGTTAAAGCCTCTTTAGTAAGAAAATGTTACTAGCAATCTAGAAATCCATTTGGTATTCATTATTTAATTCCAAGGGGATCCATCGATCCATGAGTATACCATATACAAGAATCCTAGGACTGAAATATGTTAACTGAACAAAAGTCCTACTAAACCTTCATAAAATATCGGTGGTCAAATGTCCTCAAGAAATCTTCCTATTGCAATAGATCTGTAATCTTATCACCAATAGCCTCCCACTAATTGAGAGCATCCCCATGTAACAATCTCTCTATTACTCGTAGCCTCTATAGACTGTATCTCAAGTGATATGCTTGTCAAAATGAGTGACTACCATAATCTTCCCATCAAGTGACAAGAGAGGCCTATCAGAATGGCGAGCGAATGTGTCGCTTACATATAAAAGCTTCGACCCGATATCTATGAGAATACGGGCGTCAATACCAAATATTCGTATGGTATTTAAAGATAAGAAGATGCTAAAACATTTATAATACTAAGAAAAGTAGACATATATATATATCAAACTAGTTAAACTTCAAAAGCTTTAACTAGACAAAATTGTACATCAATATCGTGATATACTAGATCCCATAGTGCGTACAACAAAAGCGCTACACTGAGGGGTCCGCGAGAGAATCCCCATAATAACACTAGGGTTTGCCGGTGCATTCTCCTGGGTCGTCGCAAACACACAAGCCTGGGCCCTAGGCTGCTGTCGCGACGGTCCTGACACTGTACTACTCCCGGATGCAGTCCGAGGAGCGGTAAGAGCTGAGTGCACAGGTGCCCCCTGCTGGCCTGTGCCAGAAGTACCAGTATGACTCCGTAAAGTCGATCCTCGACCTAAATCCAGGCAGGCACTCATAATATGACCTTGCTTCCCACACTGGAAGTAAGTAACCCTTATTCTTCATGCCCCATATGCATGGTGGTTGCCGCATTTGCGGCAGAAAGGCTATTTCTATGCCGTAAACTGTGTAGTGACACTAGGGGCTGGTGCCCCAAATTTCTGTGGTCGAAGTGATAACATCTGCACCAAATGGGAGGTGCACTACTCATACACCTGTCTAAACGCATCAAATGCTGGTGATAGAACCATGGCTATAATAGCCGGCTGAGAAAGTGCTAAAATGATACACATAACGAGGAAACATCCTCGGATATTCTAAGTATCTCAGGTACAATTCTAGTACCTCGCCTAATAATCAATATCTTACACATAAAGAGCTTAAATTAGATATGATTTAAAGGTTAGGGTTAGTTACGAAGTAACTACCCCCTAAATGAATAAACTTATCAGTTTAAGAACTGATAGAACCATTATACTAGGTTAGATACGCACCGTATCTAACCCCCTAAAAAGAATAACTCATATGCCTAAGACCGTGTACTGGGATCGCATGACGGTAATGAAACTCTCATATGCATTGAGGACTTTAAATCATACTTGGGAATGTTTTCAAGACTCTCTTCCTACATAACTCTCAACCTAGAGCTCTGATACCACCCGACATCACGCCCTGAACCGGGAATCGTGAACAGTCGCCCGTTGCCCTGGATGTCGGCTGTATTTCTACAAAAATCGGACAGAGCCTCCCCATAAATCGGAGGTCTCCCAATGTACAATTAACCTGTATAAACCTGTATAATTTAAAATCATTCTAAAAATAAATCAAATGGCCATCCCGGCCTAAAAACAATCCACCAATCACCCAACCGACATCCAGACAACGCAAGGCTAACACATCACCAACAGTCCTAACCACAGACCTCTACTGTCATGCCCAACTAGAGCATGAACAGCCGCCACACCGAGCGGACCTAAATTTATACAATTATTTTACAAATTCCCAAGTCAACACTTTAAATGTTTACAAATGGTTACAAATGCCTCAATGCAAGCGAAATATGAGAGTTTCGCAAACAAAAGTCTAAAAATTATACAGTCATCCCATAATATGTACACGGTCAACTACGGACCTCAACAAGACCATGCAGGATCGATAATAAAATATGAAATTCATATTTTCAATTAGAACTTAAATCTCACCGTCGATAATTACCCAAATCCACCATCAAGCTATCATACCTTCCAGAGCCAAATGCATCGCTCTAGCACCATAATCCCCGTCCGGGGAGGGAAAAAGGAGGGGTGAGTATTCAGGGAAGAATACTCAGTGAGTGAGTGGGTCAATGTAATCGTGTAATATGGGGTGTGAAACTGGAGTGTCAAAGTATAAGTATACAATTCATATTTCAAATCATCATGCTTTTCATTTCAACCATATATCATTTACACGCATCAACAAACCAAATATGCATCCAAAATACTTTCATCAAAATCATAGAGTGCCTAGTAAAACTCCTGGCAGAGGTCTACCACGACCTATGACAGCGCACCGGGGGTGTTATATGCGATTTTATTTAAAGTGCTCTCTACCCCGGCGTTGGCGACGGACCTCGTCCAGGTGCTAGACTTGACTAGCAGCCAAGTCCTCCCCCTTTCGGGTTCAACCTGCCTAGTTCCGTGTAGTAAATATCATCTCATCTCGACATCTCGTGGGATACCCCAGGCCTAGGCATATCCGGACGCCACCAAAGCGCCTCTCACGGTGTCCTTCGTAGCTACGGAACAATACATATCACAGCCCTCAAGGCCAATATCAATATCACAGTACAAATCACAGCCCTCAAGGCCAATATCAATATCATATCAAAACATGTGCCATAAATCAGGTTCACAAACCAAATGCAACATATTTCATAAAATGGCACATTTTACATTTCAATCCCATGGATGCATATTTCATAATTCAACCACATTTTTGGACACTCCATCGATTCACAAAATTATTTCCAAAATCAGTCAAAACATTTTAAGCACACGATAAATCATGCTCATTTATCAAATGGTTATAAAGCAAAGTTTACATATTAAACGAAAACATTGAATAAAGCCCACTCACTGTATACGGGAGGGTCAATCACTCCCTATAATGCACAACAAGTGCCGAAACTATGCTCCCCACGATCGATCTCCAAACAAGTCACTACAATTATAACACATCACATATTTCTCACACTTCAGCCTCAATTATATCTATATACATTTATAACATCATACTGTTCAGTCTATATACACTTACATATACTCACACAATTCAGTCAATTGAAACCTTACTCGACCCTCGATTGACCTTTTCTAATACAAATCATAATTACGTCATCAAATTTCTATTCTCTCTCATTTTTGTACAAACCTCAATTCTGCAATTCATGAATACATTCTATTAAATGTCACCAATTGCATTTCATTTATCAATAAGTAACACATTGAAAATCAAGGCTAATGAAACCCTAAAAATCATTCAATATCAGAATTTACCATAAAATGATAAATCTCCTCCCAAAATAGAAATTCTTTGAAAAATCATAAACTTTCCGATTCTCATCCGAATGTTTCAAAGTATATGTCATTTTCAACATAAGGAAGTCTATTTTCATAATACAGAGATGATATTGGATTTACCTATATGCAAAATAACCTATAGGGTAAAATAATGCATCAACCCTTAAGTCAAATTCCCAGATTTCCAACTATTCTCATGCATTCCTTCAATTAAACTTCAAGAGAACTATTCTAATTAACTCAACGTGATTTTATCATCCAAGTCATTCTCTTTCTATATCAGACCCTTGACTCAACCTTAATATTCAACATAGAATTTCATTAATACAATTCCAATCAAATCTAATACATTCCTAAATATACACAATGCATTCTTACTCTAAGTTGCCCTAAATTCATCCAAATACTTCGAGTGAGATATAAATCTTCACCTAAGGTCTTTGTAGTTCCCAATCCTGTGGTCCAAGCTTCGTTCTACTCAGTCTCGGACCTGCAAATACTTCGTTTTATTAGTTAGGATTCAGAAATTTAGCTTAATTACTAAGAGAATATAGAAACCCTAGAATTTGGGTTAGGGTTTGATCTTACCTTTGCAGTGGACAAGACAGTCGACCTAGGGCTTTCGGTTGGGGCTTCCGCAGGTGGCAGAAGGCGCGCTGGAGCAAGGCGGCACACCGTAAAGGAGCCGCGCGGTCGCGCGAAGCAGCGCGGCGGCCCGCGCGCGAGCAACACCGCGCGCAGTCGCGCGCGCGAGCAGGAGAGGGAGCAGAGCGAGGGAGACTGAGAGACAGAGTGAGAGAGGCCGAGGGAGACTGCGAAAGAGAGCGAAAACTCACGGGGGGGAGAGATATAGCGCGACCGAGAGATCGCGCGAAATAGAGAGAGTGATAGAGAGCGAGACCGAGGGGGAAAGATAGAGAGAAAGAGTGGTCAACCGGTGATGGTGGCGGTTGTGGGTGGCGGAGCACGGTGGAGCGTCGCGGTGGCGGAGAACCGCGAGAGATAGAGAGGGAAAAAGAGCGACGAGAAGAAAGAGAGAGAGCAGCGGGAAAGAGAGAACCCGAGAGAGAGAAGGAGAGAGAGAGGCCGATGGTGGGGTGGCGGTTGTTGGCCGTCTGCGGCGGCCGCGATGGAGGCGGCGCGAGGAAGCCACGGGAAGGGGAGGTGAAGCGGCGGAGAATGAGAGAGAGAGGGAAAGAGGAAAAATGAGGGAAATTAGGGCTAACCCTAATTTCAACTCTTTCCCCTTTTCTTTTTTTTTTTTTTTTTTATATTTATTAATATATATATATTTGTATAAAAATAGATTGATAAATAAGTAAATGAGTAAATAAGTAATGTAATTAATAAAAGAAATATATATATTATTTATTTATTTATTTTTTTTATACTCACTTTACATTACGAATCGCAGGAACGGCATTGTAAATATACTAAGAATTTAAATTAAAACCCCAAAATCGAAAATCAAAAAATTTAAAATTTCTCAATATATATATATAAATTGAAAAATATTTTATTAAATTTCATGAATAGGAACACTAGTACGGGCATCGCAGTTTCGGTGTTACACTTCGCCACACGGGGTGATGGTTATCGCTGAGGATATCTAGATTCCCGAACAGAGGATTGGACTTCAGGCCTGAGGGCGTGGCTAAGGTCCTCTAATTGTCTGCTCATATCCTGGAGTTTGGACTCCAGTCTCTCCATTTAGGGGGTGATTGACTCGCTCTGGAATAGAGTCGACAATGGATTGGACGGGGATTGCGAGCTGTAAGGCCGGCTCTTAACGAGGTGGTCCCATGGGAGCTGTTTGATCGCGAGTGGCATGATCAGGCACCGCAAGAGGAGCGATTTTTGAAAGTATGGCAGTTCGCCCTTCAGCAAGAGGGACGACTTTTGAGGACACTCTCATTCTCGGAGGCATGGTTGTTAAAACAACAATAGAAGCTACTCTAGTCTGTTTCCCACAGACGATGCCAATCTGTTGGAGGTGGCTTATGGCTCCACAGATACCAACTCATTCTTGACCCGAACAGTAGCCGTCAATGAGTGGATGCACCTACAAAAACCGTCGGAGGGTATTCCGGTGGGGAGGCTCCGATACTCAAGTCAGTAAAAAACGGTTTTCGATTGAAAGAAACAGACTAAGAATTGAGGGAAGTTATTCCCTGTGATCAGTGTACCCCGAGTATTAGGCCTAGAGAGCTACCTGCTTCTGAGACCTTTAGGGATGATTTATATTTCTGAGAGACGTGCGCCACCTGGGGACTTCAATACTACCTTTCTTATCGAACTGATTCGGGAATCTCGGGAGTTAATTCTATGAGTTGATTACGATCCCCATTTATCGGTGGAACTACCATTTTAAAGAGGGGTGTTTTTCTTACTTGAAAAATTCGAGACATGCCATTATGAAATAAGAGACTGAAATTAAGGAAGTTCTGATCTTCCTTTAGAATCGTTAGGGGTGCTGCCTGTCGTTTGGTCGCTCGATTGATAGAGGGTCAATCGGGACTCGTTCGATTGGTATGCTCTATTTGTTTGCCATATCGGGGCGACTGCCTTCGCTCGGTAAGTATCATTCGGTGGACCCAAGCGGCTGAGGCCCTATCGTTCGGGAGGTCCAGACGACTAAGACCCTTCGATAGATTGATCTGGGTGACTGAGACCCTTCGGCTGATGGTTACATTCAAATCTCGACCGGTAATCATCCTTCATGGGCCTCCTGTGTGGGCCTTCTTAGGGCTGACCCATCAGATGTGATTCCGGGACAACCGTCCCATTATGATATAAAGTTTCGCTAGCCCTTCTAAAGGATTGGAGTTTTGAATGGGCAAGAAATTAGCTAACTTTATGACACGATCCACTATCACCCAACTGACATCATGTATAGCCAGAGTACATGGTAAACCAATGATGAAATCCATAGTAATGTGTTCTCATTTCCACTCTGATATGGGTAGAGATTAAAACTTACCAGTGGGCCTTTGATGTTCTTCCTTCACTTGTTGGTATATCGAGCATCTAGCTACAAACTTATCAATTTCCCTTTTTATACTTGACCATCACTATGCTTCTTTGATGGTTCAGTGTATTTTTTTGCTCCTCGGATGCATAGCAGATGCCAAGGAGTGGGCTTCCTCAAGGATAGCCTTCCAAAGGTTATAATCTTTTGGAACACATATTTGGTTGTCGAACACGAGCATTCCATCATCTCAGATCTGAAACTTATCTCCTTCCCCTTTTTGGACCTTCTCCATAATCGCCTTCAACTCATCATCATTTGCTTGATGCTCCCAAATGTGGTCCACCAATGTTGTGCTTACTTTAAATTTAGCCAATAGAGCACCCTGATCATCATTTGCCAAGTTAATCCCAAGAGCTCAAATTCCAACTAAACATGATAGGTATGCCTCTCCGTAGGATACCGGTCCCGAAGAGGACTTCTGACTCAAGGCCTCTGCCACTACATTGGCCTTCTCGGTATGGTAGTTAATAACCAAGTCATAATCTTTTATCAGCTCTAACCATCTCCTCTACCTTAGATTTGATTCCTTCTGTATGCATATACTTCAGACTTTTGTGGTCCGTATAGATCCAACAGGTCTCACTGTACAAATAGTCTCTCCATATTTTCAATGAAAACACCATTGTTGTAAGCTCCAAATCATAGGTGGGGTAGTTCACCTCATGCTTCTTTAGTTGTCTAGAAGCATAGGCTATCACCTTATTTTCTTACATTAATACACAATCCAACCCCTGTTTGCTAACATCATTATAGACTGCAAACCCCCCACCCACTCGTAGAAAGTGAGAGAATATGTGGTCGAAGTCAATCTCTTTTTGAGTTCTTGAAAACTCTTCTTATATTTTTCATCCCATTCAAATTTAACATTTTTTTGAGCTAACCTTGACATTGGAGCTGCTATTAAAGAAAACCCTTTGACAAATCTCCAACAGTATTTGACCAATCCCAGAAAACTACGAACTTCGATAACATTTTTTGGTTGCTCCCAACCAAGTATGGCTTTTACCTTTTTAGGATAAAAAAAAATCCTTTCACCAGATACAATGTGGCCAAGAAAACTGACATCTTTTCACCAAAATTCACATTTCAAGAGTTTGGCAAACAATTGTTTCTCCTGAAATATCTGAAGTAAAATCCGAAAATACATTGCATACTTTTCATCACTTTTCTAATACATCAAAATATCATCTATAAAGATAATGACAAACTTGTCCAAATATCAGTGGAAAACTGATTCATGAGGTCCATGAAAGTAGGTGGGGCATCGGTTAAGTCGAAAGGCATCACCAGAAATTCATAGTGTCTGTACCGAGTTCGAAAAGCAGTCTTTTAAATGTTACTCTCTTTAATTTTAAGTGATACCCTGATTGAAGGTCTATCTTTGAAAATACAGAAACCCCTTGCAACTAATCAAAAAGGTCATCAATTTGAGAAAAAGGGTATTTGTTTTTACTTGTCACTCGATTAAGTTGTCTGTAGTCAATACAGAGCCTTAAAGTACCATCATTTTTTTTTACAGACAAAACCGATGCTCCCTAAGGCAAAAAGCTCAGCCTAATAAAACCTTTATCTAGTAACTCCTGTAACTAGACTTTTAGCTCTTTCAATTTTGGGGAGCCATTCTATTTGAAAGAATAGAGATTGGGGTAGTGCCGAGAAGTAAATCAATGGCAAAATCAAATTCTTGGATTAGAGGCAGGTTAGGCAAATCTTCTGAGAATACATTCAAAAATTCACTCATAATCGATATATTATCCAACTTAAGATTTTCCACAGTCATATCTACAATGTAAGCCAAATATGCTTCACATCCCTTGTGTACAAATCTATGGGCTTCCATTACTGATATCACACAATTCGGCAACCCTCGATGAGTCTACTTCCAAAATTTCTTTACCAACCCGGATATCACAGTTCCTATAGACTCTATCCCTTATCAACTTTTCCCCTAAAGTCGTGATAACAAGTAATTCTTCATCAAGTGAAACCAGAGGCCTATCAACGTGTCTAGCATAACTCGTACCAATATAGGAATTATTTGATCCCATATCATTTAGTACGAGGGCATCAGTACCAAAAATTTTCATGGTACCTATAAATTTTAGATCATCACTGATCATCATCACCACAAATTATTATTATTTTTTTATATCTTATGCCCTCAATTCTTGTATTCCATGCAATTATTCTAATTTTAAAAAAATATATATAAAATTTATTCCAACATCTATAAAAATCAACAAGACTCAAAAATTTATTCTATCACAACAATAATAAACCCCCCCAAAATTTTATCTAGATGTCACTATTCAAATTCATTCATCCATCTATCCTTATCATGTAAGAACATCAACGAATCCTCCAATGAATAATCATATGTCATCCCATTCATGCTTTTAAATCATCAATTTAAATTCAAGTAAGTTTGAGTTTACTTGTGACCACGTCGAGGTTATTTTGAGCCTCTTTATTGGTCATCGCATAAATTTAGGTATGGGCTCGGGTCTGGGGTTGCTGGGAGGGAGTGGCCACTATGTTGCTCCTGATTCCCGTTCGTAAAGTAGCACTCGTGGGTGGTGCTAAAATGTTGATCGGTTTGCCCCTGGAGCTAGTAGGAGCATTGCAATTGGATTGACTTCCTTGTCCCTCTAAAGCCAATTTCGGGCCATTGTTGCGAAAATGTCCCTTCTTGTCACATTGAAAACAATTTCTCAGACCTAGGCAAACTCCTAGGTAAAGCTTTCAACAATTATTACACCGCACTTTCTTGTTCTTCACCATCTTAACTCCAAACATTGCAATGGCAGAAGGTGCACCCATTTTTGACACATGTTGGCCTTATAGTGAGCCAACGGATCCCATGAAATAACTACCACCATGAGAGCAATTACCCCTACTTCTCTTGGGGTCTTGATCCAGCATGCTACTTGACCTTCTTTTCTTTCTAGACTTTTCTTGAATTTTCCCCCTTTTAATACCATTTTCTCGACCCTTAAAACCAATTCCAGAACGTTCTGAAAAGTATGATCCTTAGTTACCAACATCTTCTCTCTTATGTTTAGATTTAGCCCCCCTTCGAACTTCGAACACAAATATTCTTTAGAGGCCACCGTCTCCGACACAAACAGAGCTAATTCTCTCAATTCCGTCTCATGATCTGTTATTGACTTGTTTCCTTGATAGAGGTTGAAGAACTCTTGCCTCTTCCGATCCCGATAAAATTTTGTGTAATGCTTGTCATCAAATGCCCTAAAAATCCTTCCCATGTGATGGGGGAAGAGATTCTCCTCTTCAAATTGTCCCACTACATCTTAGCACTCTTGTTGAGTAGCCTCACTGTTACCATCAACTTTAAATTATCATTAATCCCCATATTAGTCACCGTCTCCTGGACCCTAGCAATCCAGTCCTTTGCCACGATGGCGTCGCTTGACCCAAAAAATGTATCGCGCCTAATTGCCTTACTTCCTTAATTAACTTTGATAGTACATTGGTTGGTCTACTAGGCAACACAACCACCGGTAGAGGAGGCGCCATCAGTGCCACCGGGGTGCTCGGGGTGATAGTAGGATTGGGTGGGAGGTTTGGTGTTGGATTTTGAGCTTGAAACTACACTCCATACGTGTTCTGCTATGTTGTCCATTGATGGAGAGCCTTAAGTGGTGGAGCTGGAATCCTGGATAGAGGAGTCGAGGGGTACATTGGTAGGAGGAGTATGAGACGACGACCCATCCTCGTGTTCAATTGGATAAATTTCATTCACGTTCCTCACCCTTCTTCATGGAGCCATAGTGTGCTACAAAAGGAAAGTCTAGACTTAGCTCACTTGGTTTAAAGAAGTGCTATGTACCCTAGTCTAGGGACACGTCTATTTCTAGGACCCATGGGAGGCATTTTAAATATATATATTTTTTGAAAAACACTTTGAATTTCACAACCTTGAAAATTCTTTTGAAAACTTTTTGAAAACATTTAGAACATCTCTAAAACTTGATACTCTAATACCAATAAAATTACCACGTGCTTGACCTACGGGTCAGGGCGATAGCCATCGTCTCAGAATTCATCATTAGTGATGGCCACTAGTCTGTCATCTATAGTGGTCGATTCCATCTTTATTATTGGTTACTAATGGGAGCATTTTTGAATCTATGTCAAACTCATCAACTATTTACAAATTTTAAGACGAGTCATCACAGAGGAGCCTTTTGGATCATCATTGGTACATCACGGGTCAAGATTTTTTTTATCTGGTTTTATTTTAACTAGCGAGTTACATGGTTCACAGTTTACCCACAATTGACTTGCGAACTTTTAAGGATCATTACAGAAACAGTATTAAAATTGGATTGACCCATGAAATATCTGAATGACCAATTGAACCGGTTCGACCAATGAGTCGGTTTGGTTTTAATAACATTGGCATGGTGTAATTAGCTCATTCCATTAAGGGTCTAGAGTTCAGGCATAAGGGCTATATCTTCATTGTGAGATTCAAAATATATAATAACAAATATATGTCGAAGATGTGAGCTCTTTTTACTTCTACATTTTTTATGCAATTTCTATTTTGGTTAGGTTTTTAAAATCCATGGTGCCCATGGGATGGAAATTTTGAAGCCTAGAACTTTGTCTCGTTAATTGGGTCCGTTTTACCTTGAGTATAAAACTCTTTCTTCTATTGAGGTCTGGTTAATTCAGTGACTGGACATAAATACTTTTTAAATAAAATTTTAAATTTAAATTTTGTGCATAATAAAAATAAGTATCGAGAGAATTTTGCCTTTTAAGAGACCAACTGGTTCGAATCGGATTTAGTTACCGAATATCAGTGGTTTGTAAAAAAAAAAAAAAAGACTCTTTCCTCTTTGCTATCAAAAAAAAAAGAAAAAAAAAAAAGACTAGCTTAACATCAAGAATCACTCTCTCTCATTCTCTCTCTCTCTACTCCACAACTTTTCACTAGACAATAAAAATGCAACTCCTAACAAAACAAGTAGGGTGTATGGAAGTTATCTCTTAAGTTGCATGGAAATGAAAATAAAGAAATGGAAATGGATATAAAATTATATAAAATATAAGAATATATGAAACGGAAACATGAGAAAAACACATAAATATAAAAAATATAAGAAATTTTATATAAATATTAATTATTTTATGAAACTAATAGAATAATCATATTTTATCATATGAATATAAAATTATCAAATATATAATAATTAATCATAAAACAAATAAAATAAAATAAAAGTTAAAATTAAATAATTAAATAATTTATTAAATATGAAAAAAATGTGTATATATAAAAAATATAAGAATTTTATATAAATATTAATTAATTTAAACCATTTTAAAAGTAAAAAATATTAATATTGAGAAATTTCTATACATTAAAGATAATCCCATAATGATAAATTAACTTTTAACTAATAAGATAATTTAGTTTAATTTTGTCATAATTTTTTCTACTCTTCCACTCGACACGACGAAACTTCTTTTGACCTGCATTATAGGCTTAAACTTCATTTTCTAGGCCTATGGTTTTGTTTATCTATGTTGTTAGTTTTCATATGACAATTAATTATTACTAGAAAAATGAAAATATAAGAATTTTCAATGTCAAAAACAGTACGTCAAAGCTACCAAAATCACTGTGGTAGAAAACATTCTGCACAAAGCGCCTTTCATTGAAGCTTTCTGAACCTATCATTGAAGCTTAAAATTACAGTGGGCGAAAACACAAAGCGCCTCCATATACAAAGCTACCAAATTGTTTTCTTCTAACTCACAACTGCCACATATGGCAACTGAAACTCCTCGTGTAAAACAGAGGAACTCTGTAACCAAAAAGCCATGCGAATATGACGAAATTAATAACATCAACCAAATGCCAGATGCTTAGCGCAAACCCATTTTTTCGTTCTATATATACACCCCAAATTCTTTCTCCGGTTCACCACATCACAGGCAAATCTTCTTCTTCTTTTCTCTCTTCCTCTGTTCTGCAAATGGCTAATTCTGTTCTGTTTTTCACCCTCAGTTTTCTCCTGTGCTATGGCTGCTTTGCTCAGGTGGAGCAACAGCTAAGGTGGGAAACCAGACAGCAGCTTCAACAGCACAACACTCGGCCACGCACTGATTGCAGCATCCAGAACCTTGCTGCGACGGAGCCTAGTCGAGTAATTGAAGCTGAGGCCGGAAGAGTAGAGCTGTGGGAACATAACAGTGAACAGTTCCAATGCGCAGGCGTCGCCATGATCCGCCACCTCATAGATTCGAGAGGGCTTCTCTTGCCTTCCGCAATGAATGTACCCAAGCTCGTCTATGTCGTCAGAGGCTAGTTTCTTGTGCTTTTCAGCTCAAAATTAAGAAAATTTTCGTTTATTTAGACAGATGATTGAGAATATTAATGGGTTTTTGATAAATTTCAGGCAGTGGTGTACAAGGAGTTGTATTTCCAGGATGTGCTGACACTTACCAGTCAATTAGGCAATCAACTTCTGGCGAGCGTGGACAGCAGAGTACGAGGGATCAGCACCAGAAACTCCGCAGAATTCGTGCTGGAGATGTCATTGCTGTGCCTGCTGGAGTCACTGTCTGGACTTATAATGATGGTGATGAACAACTAGAGTGCATTTCATTCCATGACATGGCCAATGAGGAAAACCAGCTTGATATGAGCTTGAGGGTAAGAAACAGAGTGCTCTGTTCGAACCCCCGTTTTTCTACTTGGAAAATTGTTGAATCTGAGAAAATGTGATTGAAATTTGGTGTTTTATGGATTAGAAATTCTTCTTGGCTGGAAACCCAAGAGAGTCAGAGAAGCAACAAATGGGATACCAACACCTCCAAAAGGGAGAGGAAGAGATCTGCGCAGACAACATCTTCAAAGGATTTGACGTTGGGATGTTGGCTGAGGCATTCGGCGTTGGGACAGAGACAGCAAGAAAGCTACAAAGTCAAGATGACATGAGAGGCATGATTGTGAGAGTCAAGGAAGGACTCAAGGTTGTTAGCCCACAGATGATGGAGGAAGAAGAGCAAGGAAGACGACCAAGAAGATCTCGCAATGGCTTGGAAGAGACATTCTGCACAATGAGGCTCAGAGAGAACATTGCCGATGCTTCTCGTGCTGATGTGTACAACCCACATGGCGGCCGTGTCAGCCACCTCAACAGCCAGAAGCTCCCCATCCTCGCCAACCTCCAGCTCAGCGCTGAGAGGGGAGTCCTCTACAGCGTAAGCCAAACAAAGCCCACAATTTTTTTCCCTGAAATACCCTTTTGATTTCTCTTCTGAGATGGGCAAAAGCATAATTTCACATCTCTTCTCGATGCAGAACGCATTGATGGCACCAAAATGGACCATGAACGCACATTGTGTGATGTACATCACTAGGGGCAGCGGCAGAGTTCAAGTGGTCGGACCAGCGGGACAATCGGTGTTCAATGGCCAAGTCCGCGAGCGACAAGTTTTGGTGGTGCCACAAAATTTCGCAGTAATGAAGAAGGCCGGAAACCAAGGCTTAGAATGGATTACTTTCCAGACGAATGACAATGCTATGAGCAGCCAACTCGCAGGTCGTCTCTCAGTCCTGCGAAGCATGCCCGTTGAAGTTCTCATGAACTCATATGACATTTCGAGGGATGAGGCCAGGAGTGTCAAGTATAATAGGGAAGAATTGACTGTGTTGAGTCCTAGTGTTAGGTCGCAGTAAAAAAAAGTCTATTTCAGCAAGAAAATATAGCAAATATGTAGTGGAAATATAAAGGACTCTTGGACGGTACGAAGAAATAAAAACCCTTTTTTGGGGCATGGAGACTTTTGCTTGTCTCCTTAAAGTACTACTCTGTTTGCGGGAAAAGAAGAATTTCTTTGTGTGAGGTTAATCAATAATCAATATAATAATAAAGCTTTTGGTGCTCATTTTGTTTGCATGATTTTGAAAGCCTTCATATATTTGGTAATTTTTTTTATTTTTATTTTTTGAATTAATTTGGTATAAGAGTATGATGAAAAACATATGATCTACTCAAGTAAAGAATTCGAACTTTCAGTGACTTGAAATAATCTAGACAATAATTATTTAACCCTTGGGCTTATGGGGTAATCAATATATGTAGATAGAAAGACTTGGCATTGTTCATCAATGTGGATGTGGCAGGAGATTGTAGAGAGTATGAATGAAACCTGGACTCTGCTGAACCTGAAGAGGCTGCTTAAGATAGACACCTCCTAATTCATGGCTTTAGGGAGTTTCAAGCAAAATGATAAACAAAGAAAAATAGAAAATTTTGTAGAAATGTATAACAAGGGGTTGGAAGATCACTTGGCAGCCACTAATTAAATATGGTAAGCTTGTGTTTTGGAAAATGGTCCACTGAAACTAACTTGTCTCAAACTTACATCTATTTATTTTATTTTATATATAATATTTTTTTGTTAAAACAAAAAAATTATAGTAAAAAATATAAAATTTTACAAGAAATTTAAATTATTTATTATATTAATTACTTTTTATATTAAAAAAATAAATTTAACTTCAACTGTAGTTCTCAAATTTTTAAAACAAAATTGTTTAGATTAGGCCAGTTTGTCTGTTATTTTTGAATGGGAAATGGGCAACCTCAATGTGTAAAGAAAGTTAAAACTGGCCTTGGGATTTTTATTTTTAAAGAAGCCGGTTTGCTTGTTCACAGTCTTGGTTGTGTTTTTAAAGCTCAACCAACCTAGTAAGGTTGAAGAATAAAACACTCAATGTTGAGATTGATCCTTCTTCAGTGCTTGGTCCATCATTTTTATGCATAAATAGTTTGGAAAATTTATTTTGAGAGTCCACATTAATAGACGTAGTCCTCAGCTTTTGGCCAAGTTTGTTGAATACTGTCTTGAAATATATAAAAGATGTTTTCTAAAGTTAGGTAATGAACTTTTGACAGTTTCTTAAACAGTTTCTTGAGATATTCTACGGCTTTCAAGCGTGTGTGAGAAATCAGGCGTACCAGGAATTTTGGGTTAAGAGTTTTGAGACTGTTCTTGTAATCTTCTAACTTTTTCTCGCTGTGCATCCCAAATAGTTCTTTTCAGATGGACCCGTTGGCATGTGGGGCGGGTCCGCCCATGAGCGTAGACCCGCCCCAATTTGGGATGGTTTTAGCAAAACCCACCCCAACCCCCAACTCTCCCTCCCTCTCTCTCTCTCTCTCTCTCTCTCTCTCTCTCTCTCTCGTTAGGGAATAACTTCCCCCTAAGAAAATATGAAAATGAGAAAAAGGGTCGTTGAAAAGGAAAAAAAAAAAAAATTATTGTGTTTTCTTCTTTGTCAGAAAGGAGAGAGAAATATTAAATTGAGAGGGAAAGGGATTGAATTTTGTTGATCATTGATTTTACCAAGACATTGGGATCATCAACAATAGGGGATGATTCAATTTTGTGATATCCTCTCGGTCTAGAATACTCATTCATTAAAGAGGTAAGTGATCCTAACCCAATTTCGATCTGAGAAATTTCCGTATGAAATATTTTTCATTGATTTGTATTAAAATCATTATTGGTATTACAGTATGTATGTGTTGTTTCTTGTCTCATTTGAATATTTTAAAAAAATTATTAAAAAAAATATCATACATGATTTTGAAGGTTCATTAATGACATTTTGAAATTTGTTTATCGAAATACTCTCAATTTTATATCATAGTATGCTTATGAGATGTAGATCTAATCTGTAAAATTTCGCATGCAACGGATGAGTATATTTGAAAATATTTCAAATCCTAGCCGAAACTTAATATACTCATAGTTTTCAAAATACTGAATTTCATGACATGAAATTTATATGGTTAGATTTTCCATGAAAAATGCTTTCTAACCATATAAAGATCGCAAAAAATATTTAAGAATTTAGAGAAATATAGTCATTCGAAATTTGGGTCGAAAACCAGAATTTTCAAGAAGAAGATGAACAGTATTTTTTTATCACACTCTCAGCCATGACAAGTGATATCTACCCCCTAGATTACAGAAGTCTGATTGAAAATCTGAGACTACTATTAAACTTAGAGACATCGAAAAATGAGGGTAGCCAAAATATGGTAATTCGGAGTCGCCGGAAAGACAGCGCGTGACCTTCACATGCCACCGCAGGTGTGTGAAAGGCATAGTAACCTTGTTTTGTAACAGTCAAGTTCATTAGCACGTGGGGGTGCGTGTAGGGCTGATTTTGATTCCAATTTTCACCAAAATAAATTTTATATTTATTATTATTTTTCTGTAATTTATAATATATTTTTCGGATATGAAAAATATTTTTTATTGATTATTAAATCAATAAATTGTTAGAAAATTATAAAAGAATACTTTTTCAGTCTAGAAAATTCTGAAAAATTTTGTATGATTCTGAAAAATCATTTTAGATTTTTCTGTGATTTTTATTATATTTTCCAGAGTTGAAAATTATTATTTATTGATTTATTATCAATAATTATTAGAAAATTATAGAAAAATCATTTTTCTGTTCTAGAAAATTCTAAAAATTTTTTTGTGGGACTAGAAAATTATTTTTCTTAATTATGACTATTTGAGTGTAAATTGTTTACAGTCGTTTTAATTTTATGTTCTTTTTCTATGTATGAAAATTTCATTTTTTCAACATAAAATTGTTTAAAAATTGAGCATATTATTTAAAATAAATAATTTTGAAATTTATTATAATATTATGGTTGGCTATGTGACTAACCTAATATTGTTCCTATTTTCAGAGAAATGGTGATAATCGGTCGTATTGTTAGAGAACTTCTGGACTTCTAAGGAAGGGAAAGAGATTTGAGAAATCCAGAGCGTTTAATGAAATTGAGTCAAATGCTGACGTACAAGATGGACCCATTTCATTCTTTACTAGATCATTTAGAAATCATGGAACAGAAACGCTTGGAACTCATTCAGTTTGGTGATTCCTTTTCGGGGGATGACGTGTATATATTGAGAAATTTCCTACCTCCTTATTAGGCTAACGCGGTTGATAAGTTACTTGCCGAAAACGAACACATAATTCTTGATGTTGTAAGGCGGAGAATCAAAAATCTAAAGATCCAAGTGCAGAAAAAACTTTCCCAAAATATAAATAGTTTCCCATATGCTGTAAGGAAGTTCACTCTTAAGGATAGACTATTTAAGGGAATTGTAAACATGGTATCACGAATGGATGTATCTTGAATCAGATAATTCATTTGAATGTTATTTCTTTTGCATGTAATGAATATTTGATTAGGATCATATTCATATAATAGATGAACTTTCAAAATTTTAGTTTCTTTCGAATATATGTCAGTTATGTTCATTATTGATGATCATATATGCAAAAAGACTTTTAAAGTCTCTGTCTTGAATGAAAATTTTAGATTTGTAGAATTTAAGTAATTTTCATCCAGAATTATGATATTATTCAAATACTTTGTGTATTAAGTGAGAGATTTTAGATTGGAAGAATTTGAGTAATTTTCACCTAAAACTTATAGAATTTTATAATTTTAAATTAAATTTGTGATAGTGATACATTAGGATCATAGATAATGATTGGGAACATAGTGAACTTTCGATTCTATATCTAATATTGACCTACCATGGATGTTAATTTTGAAGGGAAAAATTACATATATGATATGGACATTAATACATATGTCTACCCCCTTAAAAAACCTAAACCATAGTATCAAAGTCCATTATTAGGAATTTGAATAGAAATGACAAATTTAATGGCAATGATCATGAGATATGACGTCATAAAATGTGAAATGTGCTAAAAGAATAAGATGTTTTGGAAGGCATCAAGTATGTCAAGTAATATCCTGTAGTGGGCAATGCTGCCCAGTAAGGGAGAGAACTAGATGCTAACCAGGTATAGAAAATGATAGATTCTACTATTCGAGAGATCCTAATTAGCTTTATCATTAAAGACATGATATCTGAATATGAGCAATACTTTGATTGCTCATGACATTAGGGTGTACCTCAAAGAAAAATATAGAGGTATCAGTGACTCACTTAAGAAAGTTGACAATGAAGTTTGGTGCCTATAAAAAAAAAAGGTGAACTGATCACAATATCAAACGGTTTTTGAATATCATGTCTAAGATGATTAAAGAGTGGGAGTCAGTTGGTCATGTTCTCTCCAATGAACAGAAAGTTTGAATTTTGAACCGATTCATTCGTATCGAATGGGAGTACTTAAAAGTCAGTTTGATTCATAATGACAGTGTGAAAACTTTCTCGAACATTGTTTGCCACATTCAATTTGGGGATGAGCAGTTTTGTGTTTCAAGATCCATAACTGATACTTTTGTTATAGAGTTTAGTTCTAAAAGAGTTTCAGATTCTAAATATGAGAGGGACTGGAACAAAAGTAAGAAAGGTAAGAAGATTGTAAACGAATCACAAAAGAACAATCCAGAATATTAGAATAGGTAAGGAGATATTTATGAATTTTTCGTCGATTGCTTTCTGGTAGTAGATAGTATGTAGAGAATGATGTAAGAGTAGACGTTAGATGAGTTGACACTTGTAAATTGGAGTTACAAAGTGGTCGAACTCTCATTTTGCATGTTGTTTTCTACGCGTTAGAAATTCTACGGAACCTTATCTATTCTTATTCTTTTGGAATTTTGGCTATTTTTGAATTTTCAGAGATATAAGGTTGATTTGTATTTGAATGACATGCGTATTGATTCTGAACAGTTTACAAATTGTTTTATCGTTTTGCGAATGTTGATAATGTGACGAGACATGATAAATTTGGTCACATTAGGGTAAGACAGGGTGAATCAACTGGTAAGAACATGACCATTGTGTTTAATCACAAAAGTTGATTTACCAAAATGTGAACATTGTCTTCCTAGTAACATAATGAGAAAACCAATTGAAAAGTCATACGGGCTAAATTTCTATTGTGTTTAATCCATTAAGATATTTGTGATCCAATAAGTGTGAAGGTTAGATATAGAACTTCGTATTTCATTACATTTATTGATGATTTTACGTGTTTGACCATATCTGTTTGATTTCTCATAAGTTTGAAATATATAAGTGTTTTAGACATTATATAAGTGAGATAGAGAATCAGACGAATAGGTTGTGTGAATATCTATCAGATCAATTTAAAGATCTGAGTAATGAAAGAAGCACAACCCGACATTTGATCATACCTTATACATCTTAATATAGAGGTGTTATAGTGAGAAGGAATAGAACACTATTGGATATGATGAGATCCATGATGATGTAGGTTTACTTATTGATTTCCTTTTGGGAAGATATCTTGTTGATTGTGATTTTTGTTTTGAATAAAGTGCCTTCTAAGGCGGTACTAATGACACGATATAAATTTTAAATTGATAGAAGGTCATGTCTTAGTGACTTGAAATCTTGGGAATCAACAGTCTGTATTTTGAGATTTTTTCAATAAATTTGGAAAATTGGGTCCCTATAGAAGTAAGAGTATTTTTATAAAATACTATGAGCAATCTAAAAGTTTAGTGTTTATTGGTAAACAAGATGATGATACTGCAGTAGAAATTAAATTATAAAATGTCATATTCCTAGAGAATGATTTTCCTATCATAGGAAGTGTGAAAGACATAGAGCTGTTATTTGAATTAGTTAATTCAAATGATAGTTTTGTCTATTGCAAATTTGTTAAAATGATGTTGATCTTAATGGAATGGATTTAAATTCTAACAATCCAACTGATACTCATGTAACTATAGGTGATAGTTCAAAAGATGACATACGCTCTAGAACTCCTAATGAATAGATGAAATGTTTGGAACATCGTATTCTAGTATAGTTGAGAATTTGAAGTATGCTATGATATGTACTCATTCCGATATTTGTTATGCTATGGGGTTTGGTCGGCAGGTATTTATCCAATCTAAGAAGAGTGATTAGATTGCTATAAAAGGGATATTTGGATACCTGAGCGAAATTATAGATTATTTTCTTCATTATTAAGTAAAGGGTCTAGTATTGAAAGGATACACGAATGTTGATTAGGGAAGTGATTTAGATGAGAGAAAATCTACCTCTGGTTATATTTGTTTGTTCAATGATAGCGTTATCTCATAGATTAGCAACAAACAAATCTGTGTATCAATTTCTATTATGGAAAAAGAATTTGTGGCTATTGCTTTCGCAGTTCAAGAAATGAGTTTGGTTAAGTGGATGTTGTAATATTTGGGAGCGGTAAGCAACTCAGTGGGAGCTTGACGATTCATTGTGATAATCGGTCAGCTATTGCTTACACGTAAAACTTAAAATATGATGGCAAAGCCAAACATAAACACAAAGATCAATTTTATTAGAAATATGATTGAAAAGAGGGAAATGACACTAAGATATAAGACTATGCATTCGGTGGTGGTTGGTCTTTTTAAAGAAGCAAATACCAAATGACATGTTTGTGAGACATGTCAGATGATATAGATTGCATAGATTATGACAGTATTTGTTATTGTGGTAGTGATTGTGATTATATATACAGAAAGTATATATGTTGTATTGATCATATTCGTTGACATTTGAATTTTATTTTTGTATCCAAAATTCTTGTGTTTAGAATTAAAAGTATGTCAGTCAAGTTTTGAAATTAGTTCTCTCACACGAGCAATCGTCTCTAATATCTGTGTGACATGTAGAGATGAGACGTATTAATTTGTGGTGGATTAACACACATATAAACCGCCTTAATTAAGTACTAAGATGAGATTACCGATTAATATACTATATAAATGGTAATTGAAATGGATTCTTCACAATCTATTAAACTTGTCGAATAATCAGGTGTGACTTTTTCTTGATATTATGAGATGTCGAAGGACTTGTAAGAAGGAAAACTTAGGTCAAGTGTTGTGTATATTTGGACTAAGACCTGTACGATGTGTTATTTTAGAAAAGAAGACATACGCTTCCAAATAGAAAAGAAAGTATCGGAGCACGTGTTTTATATCACGTGTGTTTATGTGACCATATGAGTAATGAGATAGTATATCCCTCTTCATCTCATTGTGTGAGACTCAAAGATTTATACTTAACCTCAATTTATACCCTTAGGACTTTCGTCTGTCTCTTGAGATTTTATTTTAGTATTACTACTTTAATATGTTACCAAGAAATCATGGATAATTCGGTTTGGCGGTGCATGTGTAGGAAATCATCTAAGATAAAGTTGAAAGTTAGTAGTATAAAAAGAAAACCGTCTTTGATCGACATATTGCTCTTTATTCACAGACCGATCAATTATGTCTATAACTTAGCGTTTAGAGATATAATTGTGAATACATGATTGGATTAGAGTCAAATATGCTCTTACATTGTTTTGAGGGATGTGAGATATATTGATTGTGTCGAATAAAAGAGGTTTGGGGTATAGTGAGATATTATATCATCTTCACCACTTTGACGATGAGCTGTTATATATCCTTAATTAGTATATGGCTCTAGAACTCTTAGTATTCTCGCAAATCACACGATTCTCTTACCTGTATGAAATTAGTGATATTCGATTGTAATGATTGTGCTGCGTGTGATTCTAACTCTCATGTATAAGTGAAAGATATTGGCATGTGGAGTGGATCCGCCCATAAAAGTAGAGCTGCCCCCTTTATTTTGAATTTGGGGTGGTTTTAGGAAAAACCACCCCAACTCCCAACTCTCTCTCTCTCTCTCTCTCCTTAGGGAATAACTTCCCCCTAATAATTATCTCATTTTTTAGTGTGGGTAAGAAAATGGAAAAATGAGAAAAAGGGACCTTGAAAAGAAACCACAAAAAAAAAGAAGTCTTGTGATTTCTTTTGTCACAGAGGAGAGAGAAATATTAAATTGGGAGATAAAGGGGTTAAATTTTATTGATGATTGATTTCGTCAACGCATTGGAATTGTGAATAATAGAGGATGATCTAATTTTGTGATATCCTTTCCTCTCGGTCTAAAATACCTATTCGTAAAAAAGGTAAGTAATACTAACCTAATTTCGATCCGAATAAATTTTGCATAAAATATTTTTAGTTGATTTGTATAACAAATGGGGTGAAGTCATCTACCCAAAATCCTAATCGGACGTTGCAAGATTCCATTGCAAAGTTGGGGCTGGTCAACCAAATGTTTTCTGGTGCTTCATCTCTAACGGATGAAACATTACTCCAGATTCTATAGTACGGGGGGCATGCCAAGTCATTTGCTCTGATGTAGTCTTAGATTGATATGGTCTTTACAATTTTGGAGTCAATGGGAGATAAAACATCTCCTTCCTTTGCATACGCCACCTCTGCCTAAATTTATGCCTAGCCGCTCTGCAGAACTCACATGTTTCTAACCATGCATCATTATTCCAAAACAGCATATACCCTTCCTTGCAAATGTGAATCCGTTGCACTGGAACGCCCAAGTCTCGTACTAGTTTCTTAACAACATAGTAATTCACCGGCAAGTGATGGTTCGGCAACAATATGCCTCACCCATAAGTCTCGTCATTTCTTTGAAACCGGCCTCTGTGTAGATATGCTTGGTTTTCGCATTCAACATTTGGGCCGTGATGGATTCTATGGTATGATTTTTACAACTTTCGAATAAAGGTTGATCAACAACATGTAACATGTATATGAATTGATCTACAAGATATAATTTCCAACCATCATTCTTGGTAGGCGTTTTGAGTTCGTCATAATTTGGGCCACATTTTTAGAAATAAATTGCCACTTTATGCATCAAAACGAACTCAAAAACATCTTATTATTCAAGGTCTCCTGCAACCTCTAAACGCATTCCAAATTACAGAAGTAGTGAACATGGATGCTTGAGTGATTCAACAAGCTTCAACGATCAATTGACCCATGCTACTTATAGCTTATGTAAACATGTACTCGGCGCCTTAACTTTGTTGTTTGGATTTCTTATTCTGGGCTATTTCTTTGCGGCGATTCTTGAAGTAGACAACCATTTTGTCACGAGGAAGCAAATTTTCTTTGATCAATGGGTGGCTGAGAAAATTGTTCATCCATGAAGTGATTGCGGGAAATTTCAAAGGGTCCAAAATTTTCATGGAACCCACTTCTTCCCAAATTGGAAGCCAATAAGAAATCCAACCAATGCTAATGTCCAAATACCCAATTGTTTCCCCAGCAAAAAACTTCTTGTTCTTCCTCTTTAGCTCTTCTTCTAGCTTCTCTAAGGACTCTATTGTTAATTCCACAGACTTCTCTTGATCTTCTCCTTCTGAGCACATAGCTGTAAAGGAGTCTTGCATGATCTGTGAGAAGAAAACTAATGAAGGTGGAAATTTCTTGAGACCAGGTTGCTAAATCATCATACTTGAGATCAGGTCGCATTCCAAATTCTGATTTCGACTTTGCTCATGATAAATAATATTTCTCCTCTTAATATAAGTTCTTAAAATGTTAAGTAGAACATGAGATTTAGGGCGGGGGGATATATATATATAGACAGAACAAAAAAGAAAAATGACAGTAAGTGTTACTTTACCTTCTCATCACAAAATCTAGCCCAAAATCGAGCTACAGCTCTCTCATAAGGATCACTGGGCAGCAATGGATTTTCTTTCCAAGTCTCATCAATGTATTCAAGTATAACAAATGACTCATTGATGACTTTCTCTTCATGAACCAACACTGGTACTCTCTTGAGAACTGGATTTAGCTCCAATAGCAATGGACTCTTGTTAAACACATTTTCCTCAATGTACTCATATTCAACGCCTTCAATTTTAGTGCCCATATCACTCTAACCACGTATGGTCCAACCCAAAATCCTAGTAGCTTCACTTCTTGAGTAGCCATGAATTTGTTGCTCTTGACTCTGAGCCATCTATAAACAACTTGCCCTGCGAAACTTTAATAATGGTCTTAAAAATTGTGGAGCATCTGCGCTTTGACAGAAACCTACCAACTCTTATTTGACCCGTTGCATCATTGAGGGCCCACTTCTTTGGCTCTCTCTCTCTCTCTCTCTTTGTTTTTTGTTTTTTGTTTTTTTGGTTTGATCTCTCTCTCTCTCGCGCGCGCGCGCGCGCTCTCCCCCCGCTCTCTTCATGCTGAGCGTTACAGATATCACTTTTTTTAGTGGGAGGGTTATGCTGTACCATAATCAATTGAATATGAGATTTTGAACTCTCACCATTAGTATATGTAATAAACACTCTTCGCCGGCCAAATGATTGCAGGTGGGGTAAAAATTAGTAATTACCACAACTACTATCTCTAAATATGAGGGTTGGGATGGGAACCTGCGTTTACTTTATTTGTTCATCATCAAATCAAGATAATCAGATAATTTGTATCTTAGGAATCTAATCAATAGCAATTTATCACAAAATTTGTGGTTATTTAGAACTTTTTCACCATAGATAACGTATACCTCCAGGAGCAAAGACACAGGAGGCATGGCCTTCTAAAGAGACAAAGTTATTCATCATATTTCTGAAGAGAGAGAGTGTGTGAGATTTGGAAGACTCAAGTTGTGTGTTTCCATGGTTGTGATTTTTTCGCTCTCAAAATTTTTTCAGGGGTATTACTCTAATTCAAATTAGCTTTTATATGATTTGCTAAATCAAGAGCGGCCATATTTAGGTCTCATCAGAACCCAATTCGCCCAACCAAATAGTACTTTCCTGGTCATAAAACCAGATGACCATTCAAAGGTTCTTGCAATGTTCAAACTTCTAAACAGCATAGACCAACCGAAGTAACATTATAATATTGTACTAAGGTGACAAACTTCTAAAAGGGTCAAGCCAGGACATATTTTATTCTGCAGACTTCATATTTCTTCGCCATAAAACATCTAAACAGGAAAGAAAAAAAGTACATGTACTTAATGTCTTAATGTTTGAATTTTGATTTCAGAATCTTTGCCACTTCTATCCTGCGCTTTTGGAAGTAGACAACCGACTTGTCACGAGGTGGCAAATTTTCTCTGATCAAGGGGTGGCTGAGCATATTGTTGATCCATGAAGTGGTTGCTGGAAACTTCAGAGGGTTCAAAATTTCGATGGAACCAACTTCTTCCCACATCGGAAGCCAATAAGGAATCCATCCCATTACAATGTCCAAGTACCCAATTGTTTCCCCACCTAAAAACTTGTTCTTCTTTCTCTTGAGCTCTTCCTCTATTTTCTCTAAGCACTCTATTGCCAATTTCACAAACTTCTCTCGATCTTCTTCCTCTTCTGAACAATGAGCCATACATGCATTCTCCAGGAACTATCAGAAGAACCGAGTGAAAATGCATATTTCTTAGTCAAAGTTCTCTTGGTTTTAGAATTATATGATGAGAGTGAAATCCCCTATTACAATCACAGAATAAATTATAATTATCATAGACAGTAGGATCCAAAGCCGTCCCACTAGGAAAAGTTACTGCCTTCTTGTGTGTGCAGTGAAATTACCCTTTGCAGATTTCAAAATTAAGGTGCTAAAATGAAAAATGCGGATGAAATTTATGTGGGTTTACCTTCTCCTCAGAAAATCTCGCCCAGAATCGAGCCATGGCTCTATCGTAAGGGTCATTTGGCAACAACGGATTCTCTTTCCACATCTCGTCAATGTATTCGAGTATAACAAAGGACTCGGCAATGGCATTCTCTTCATGAATCAAGACTGGTACCTTCTTGTGAACTGGATTGAGCTCCAAAAGCAGAGCACTCTTGTTGAAGATATCTTCCTCAATGTACTCATAATCTACTCCTTTAAATTTGAGTGCCCATATGACCCTGTACACAAATGGGCTTACCCAAAATCCCACAAGCTTCACTTTCTGATTAGCCATGGATTCTAGTTGCTGTTGCTCTTCCTTGTGAGCCAGTTCACACTGCCTATACTTACATATGGTGAGAAGTCACGAGGACCACGCTTTGATTTATGATTTCTTGGAATGTGAGGAACTTTCCTAGTTACGTAGAGACTTCGAACTTTGACCAGTTGCATAGAATGCGCTATCCAGTCCACTTGGAGGCAAAAGGTACTTGGGCAATTTCCTCTAGCCTAAATATAATAAAATTTAAAAATTTAAAAAAATAATAACAGCAAATATCTTTTTTTATGATAGATTCTTTAAATTAAGTGATCCAATATTTTACTCCTTTAACCAGAGATTTCAAATTTAAATTTTAAAAAAGAAAAAATGATTTGAAGGAGTTAATTCTTCAATGAGCCTCATATATTCGAATCAGATTAATCAAACATATCTCTCATATATCTGACCGGGTAAAAACCAAAAAAAAATCTTCTTTACTTCTGCTTTGAATAATTTGATGGACCGACAAGAGGAAAGACGCTCCCGGGACCAGATGATTAGTCCTTACAATCCTGTTGGACTCGGAGTTTTCTGATCTATTGGTCCCCCAAACATACAAGGTTTTATAGTCTTGAGACACCAAGATCTTTAAAAATTATAATTTAAATTTGTTACCAAAATTATTATATTTTTCTTCTTTTTCTTTGGAGAATTTATTAAATTTGTACTAATTTTTTAAAACTAAAATTAAGCCATTACTACTCGTGGAATATATATATATATAGAGAGAGAGAGAGATCAATCATAGAGACTTCTTATGCCAGCAGGCAGCAATTAATCTTTTTCAAAATTGAAATCAAATTACAAAAAGATGAGGGTTAGCCAAAATCTAGTAGCTGGGTGGCCATGAATTCGGTGCTCTTGCGTGTCAGCTATCTATAAACAACTTGCCCGACAAAAAATTAAATAATGTCTTGAAAGTTGTGGAGCTTCCGAGATTAGACAGAAAGCTTGGTAAATTGCTGTAGTTAAGCTTGAATACTCATTTGACTGGTCCTCAATTATTAAATTAAGTGTCCTAATAATTCATTTGATTTTTGTTCAATCGTTCAAATTAAACATGATGATTTGTTTGACATGTGTTTAATCATACAACTATGTGATTGATTTCTTCAAACTTCTGTGAGTTAATTATGTTATCATCCTTCCAAATCAAGGTGTGAGGTGGTCCCCAACCTGAATTGAGAAATGAAATCAATCAAGCCACGACGAAGGAGATAAATCTCGGTAAACCGGTCGATGGGTTGAAAATATACTTCTTTTATCTCTCTAGTAGGTTTGAGAAATGTTCAAATGAAGTTATTTTTTTAAATATCTATTAATTATATTAAATTTAATTTAAATCAAATTAAATTTTTAAAAAATAAAATTTTTTTGGGTTTATTTTTTTAATTTATAAGATTTAAATTTAAAATTTTATTTTAAATATATTAATAATTTTAAACATCGAATCAATATAAAATTACTTCAATATCTATGGTGTCCGTTGTTTGTTTCACAAGTATGGATGTGACTTCTCTTGGGCATTGGACCCTTCATCGATGACTAGTTGGCAACGTGGTTTACCTCAGAGTCACTACGCTTGGCATTAGCCACGTCGTGCATTAGGTTAGTCAAATCCATGACGCCTTCTTGCCCTCCTCATTTTTCCGCTATTTTACCGATTCTTTAATTTATCAAAGGTACTCTGTTCCATGAGACCTGTACTCTTGATTTCTTATGCAATCAAGGCCGCCGAATCGACGTGGATTTACTTAATTGAATAATTGAACCTGAGATTGGATATCTTCAAATATCATTAAGATTTGATTTTTATTAAGAGTATCGATCTTTATATATATAGAGTATTTTTTATTAGAAGATCTATTTTTTGAAAAGAATCACTATAATAATCGATTCGGATTAGTTGAGATAAAATTTCAGATACCAGATAGTATCCAAAACATGATACAAAAAAAAAAAAATCAAGTCCTCTGAACCGGCCTTTTTAAAGTCTAGACTCTAGACTTGGTTTATTTAAAATTTTATAGACTTGAGTCGAATCCGACTTGAAAAATCTCAAAAAATTAAGACTCGTGTTTTGCTAAAAAATTAAAACACTCTCAATTTGTTTTAGGCCAAATTTGAATTTGAATTACAAATTTTATTTTTTTTATATTTTTAACTCATTTTATAATATAATAAATATAAAATAAAAATATATTAATCATGCAAAATAAAACATAAATCATATACTATTATACCAAATTAAGAATTACACATTATTATAAAAATTAACAATTATAATATTATAAAATATTAAAGAACTATATCAAGAGTAATGCATTAGACACATTAAATTCACCATCAAAATTATAATATTTTTAAAAGAACAAAAAAAATTAATTTTAAACGGACCGAATTCACAAGCCCACTAGTGTTTGGACACGGTCTGTAATTAAGCGGGTTTAAATAATGGGGCCAAGTTTGGGCTGGGCCAGTCCAATTATAGATTCTCTTTTGTTTTTTTAGTTACAAAAGGAATTGAGTCTCGGATGGATTATGGGGTAAGAGAAGCGAAACTGTTGCCACATACTATTCCCTTGAAAACATGCTGACTTAACTAGTGATCCAATTTATCACCGTTCTACAATTGTGTGTTGTTTCTTTTTGGATTCCTTTATAATCCCTTGGCATAGCAAAGAACAAACTTCTACTACTCAGATCCAACACGGAGGTTGAATATTATTCACTACCAAATGTCACTTCAGAAGTTCTTTGGTTATGTTAATTACTTGATGACAGGAGTCACCCGAACCTCTTCCGCAACTTTTTACTATAATAACAAGAGCGTTCTTCAAATTATTCACAATGATACATTTCATGAGGCGAATGAATCACATCAAAATTGATTGCTATCTCATCCATTATTAGAGGACTTTGCTCCAAAGATATCATTCGGCACCCATGGATTCTCTTTCCACGTCTCGCGATTATGTATTTGAGTATAACAACGGACTCAGCAATGGCATTCTCTTTATACATCAAGACTGGTATTATCTTATGAACTGGAGAGCTCCAAAAGCAGAGCAGATATCTCGATGTTCTCATAATCAACTCCCTTGAATTTTAGTGCCCCTATGACTCTTGTGCACAAATGTGCTCCCGAAAATCCTACTAGCTTCGCTTTTTTGGCAAGCCATGGGTTTTGGTTGCTCTTGCTTTCCTTGTGACCTAGTCTACACTCTCTGGTCTACACTTACACATCGAGAACGAGAGGTCCTGTGAACCGCGCTTTGATTAACGGTCTTGAAGCGCGTGGAGCTTTCATGGTCACGTAGGTCATAGGTTGCTCCCAACGTGTTTCCAGGAGAATAAAATAGAGTAATGATTATAATTCCAAGGAGTTGCTACCAAAGTAATTTCCTGGTCACCTAGGTCACAGGTTGCTACCGACATAACCAGGTGTAATAATTAAACATTAAATTTTTTAAATTAAAATCTTAAATTTAATTTTTTAAAATAAAAAAATAAATAAGAGTTTAATTCTTAAAATCAATTACACAGTGCTCAGACAAAATTACACCCTAAAAAAAAAATAGATCATGGGTTGCCTTTTGCACTTTTCCTTCCCTATTTGACGAATTACACCGCATGAAACAGAGGCAAGCATGCATTTGCCAACGCTAGTTGGGCAATTTCTTCTTACCAAAATATAATATAATAAAAAATAAAAAATTAACATTAAATATCTTATTTACCTCTACTTTTATTTTTTAAATCCCTATTTAAAAATAATATTCTCAAAATTCTGATGAGGGGATGGACCCCTTGGCCTCCCTGGGTTGTCTTTGTTGATCGAATAACTTGTCGGACAGAAGGAGAGATGATGCCCTCTCGGACCAGATAATAAGTACTTTTAATCTTTTGGATTTGGGGTTTTCTGATCTAATGGGCCCCCAGGAATATAAAGAGGGAGGGGACCGTGGGACATTAAAAATTTTAAAAGTTAATAATTCAAATATTATTTACTTTAAAATTATTACTTTAAATGTATGTTATATTTTGTTCTTTAAATAAATATCGAAACTCTTAATTTAATTTCAATTAAATTTGTGAGAGAAAATGCATGTTTTAAATTTAGTAATTTGGACAAAATTTCTGAAGTACAAATTTCCAAATTTGTAAGTCATAAGATGTTTATGTTTCATACTTTTTTCATGAGAACTCTTCTATAAAGAGGAATTTTGGATCCTATGGTTGTGTTAAAACCACAATCTAAGTATTATGGTTTAGCAACTTTAGTTCAATTTGTCTTCTAAGAATTTTAATTCAAAATTCCAATTAGGAAAAACGAAAGCCCTTAAAAATAGAAATAATGAAATGAACCAGTTGAAAGATCCCCAAATTGGCATATCTGTCCTTTGCGCCTTTGGTTGCTAAGTCTTTGGTCCAAATGACAACCTCTTTTCATAGTTTTTGCAATCCCATTTCTTTATACAAAACATTCTTGAATGATTTGCATAGAATGGTACCTTTTAATAGATATAGAAATTTAAGTTAATATTTAAGAGTTTTTCTTTAGCCCGAGCCCCCAAGTTATACAACCCCGTGCTTCTCCGTCGACCATTAGTTTTGGTTTGAATTAGTGATTAAATTGAACCAAATTAAAAATAAAAATTTTAAAAAAATTTAAATCAAAAGTTAAATTGAATTTAATCCGAACCAAATCAAATTAAATAAAAAAATTTAATTTGATTCTGTTTAAACCTAACTTTTTTATAAAATTAAAATTAAAATTATATTATCCAAACTTTTTTAAAAATTAAAATTCCTAAATCATATTTTCTCACGTATAAAATTAAAATCAAGACTCGAAAATATATTTTGACGATATTTCTAGAAGTTCAACAAAAATAATTTCAATTTTAATTTGAGTCGTAAAATATCATTTTTATTTATTTTTATTAAACCAAATTGGTTTGGTTCGGGTTATTGGTGTAATCTAAACGACTACACCCCTATTGATCGGGTTGTCGAAGCCCTCAAATTAATACCGATTTCCCCAAATGCAATAAACTGTAGCAATAGTGGTTACCAGGTCGAATCCCAAGGGAACTAATTAACTTAATCTCCTAGTTGATGTTAAAAATAAAATTGGGGGGTTTTCAAATAAATTGCTAAAATAACAATTACCAAATAAAAGTTAATAACCTAAAAATAAGAAACAAATCAACAATGCAAATTCTAAAATTTAAGGAAAAGAATCAATTCACAAAAAATCCGATCCAAGGGTTCATATATTCGATTGTCTCATTGATCATTGGTTAAAATATTATTCTTGCGATTCAAGCATTTAACCTTAGATTTATTAGGATAGCCGTAATAAATCTTGTGTTATCCTAATTTAATCGACCAAACCCAGCATCTAATCGAAACTTATCATTAACCGACTGGGTACGATAGCGTTCCATATCAATATAATAATAGCATTACGTTCTGTGAAAACAGTTAAATCAAAATATAAATAATTGGGATAGCCGCAATTACTCAATTTTGTTCCATTGATTCCCTAGGTCAATTGAATACCGGTAAAAGACCCACAACAAAATAACCTAGTTACTACTTGTACCATTCGTTCATGACAATTACGGATCACTGAATTCCTGGATAGCAATGGAAAAACTAATATTGAATTAAATTGTCAGATTAACCAATATTAGGTTTCCTTAAAATTAAATCAAGAATCAACGAATACTTAAATAAAAGCAAGAAATTAAATTTAGAACATAACCTCACAATGAAGAACAATCGATTAAAATTCCCCTTGAATCAGAAATAAAAATTAGCCACACATGGTGGTAAGTATCATCACAAGATAATCAAAAAAAGAAAAAGAAAATATATTCCTAAAGAAAATAAAAATAAAAACCTAAATGGAGAGAGTGACCCCTGTAGCCGTCCCTTGCTTTTTCTCCTCAGAGAATGCCTCCTGTGAATGCCTCCTTGTGTGAATAAATAGTGGTGAGGAGGCAGCCATGCCTTGTAGAATTTTGGAAAGAATATATATTGACTTGTTGCCCATTTTTGCCCTACTTCTAATTTAACTAGGACTCTCTAAAATTTAGGAAATTATAAAAGTTCACTCCTACTAAAAAAACAGATTTTACTAAAAATAAAAATACTACTAAAATGTTGAATTAAAATTCAATCTCCTCTTCTTCAAAGCCCAATAAAGTGTCTTGACCCAATTAACTTCAAAATTGCTTCATTAAGCCCAATGTGCTCCAAATCTTCAAATCCAATCTCTTAAAATGAAAATTCAATAAAACCAATTATTAGAGCACTAGTCAATGCAAAATTAATACATAATAATAACAATAAAATCAATAATTTTGCACATTATCAAATTCCCCCACACTAAACCAATGCTTGTCCTCAAGCATTCTCTATCCCAATGTCACACAACCATTATCCTCTTCACTCATTCCCCTCCTTCATTTCATCATCCAACAACCTCAAACAGCACATATTGAAACATTCAAATCAGAACCATAATCCAGAGAGCAAGTAATCATAGTTTGTATAACTTTAAAAGAAAATATATAGACATCCCAATAGACTCAACAATATCATCAGAATTCAATGCAACAAGATCCATTACCCTCACAAGGAAATCGCTCTATGCTCTCAAATGTTTAAAGGGATTTTATCGATAACTCTCAAAATCAATGCATAGTATGCTATTACCATAAGCTTGCTTATTAATCAAATCTCCACCATTGAATATATGAATTCAAAACAAAAATCCGGGGGTCTTTAAAAGGGTTGTAATGTGGCTTAGGTATGGGTATGAAAAAGGTAAAAATGATGTGTAATGTATACCAAAGAAGCATGTCAAAAATTTCAAAATATTCCTACTATCAACTCATCCCATAACATGAAGTACAATCAACCCAAGAAAAATGATTCAATCAAGACCTTATCATTTATCGATCATATTTCTGAATACTTTTCTCTTCTCTCTCCCTTTTCTTTTCTTTTTTTTTTTTTTTTTTTTTTAGAGAGAGAACAATCAAATCTCAAGGAAGACATGTAGTGCATATATAAATTGAATAAATTTCTAAAAATACTCCCCAACATAAAATTATCCCATTTCCTTTGCAAATTCCCATCCATTCAAGCCCTAACACATGCTTCTTTGATATAAGGGCCAAAAAGAATGTTAAGCATAAAAAGAAGGCTGTGTGTCAATTTGTGAGGTTATAATCAAAGAAAAAGGGATAAAGGCTCAATTTGGTTCACTAGGGAATAAGTATGCACGGGAAGGTCTTGTTTAAGATAGATAAAGTGTGTAAACCTAATTGCCCCCATCATATTAATGCATGAATTCATGAATGTGATCTTGAAAAGCATTACAAAGCAAGTTCTAGAATAAACACACTATGATTGATGCACACTCATGAAAAAAATTAGAGCAAAAATGATTATATGCTCTCAAGACTCAAATGCTCATAAAAGTGTGTAATATTGTATCGAATCTTGCACATTTGTATCTAATTCAATCGTCACAGTCAATAGGATGCTTAAAACAATTTTTATCCAAAATACAACTAATCACACTTGTCTCTTTCATGCATTCCAACTCAAATCAACAATGAATGCTAACTCAAAGATCATTTTCAGATGAAAATCAAAAGAGTGTGGAATTGGAAGGAAAATAGAAAGATGACATGGATTCATGAATTCTTCCCCCACACCTAAATGCTGCATTGTCCTCAATGAAGCAAAAGGAAGACGTTTAGGCATAATGCGGAAAGTAAAAAAAAAAAACTAATGGAAGAATGAAATGCTAAAAATGAAAACAATGAAGAAAAGAGAGAGAACTCCCCTAAGGTGATGGCGGGAATGGGAGCTCTTGGTCAGCGGATGGTTGCTTGGCAAGTGCAATTGGGGTGTGTTGTGAATGTTCTCTCTTCTCCCATTTGACCCCTTTTTTTTTTTTGGGTACCCAATACCGCGTGATCATCTCCTGAGAGAAGGAGTGCTTCTGCCCACTTTTTGGATTAAGCCTTCAGAATACCGCGTGATCATCTCTTGAGAGAAGGAGTGCTTCTGCCCACTTTTTGGATTAAGCCTTCAGAATACCGCGTGATCATCTGGTATGAGAATGACTGCTTCTGTCCGAAATCTGAATATCACTCCATTTGTGACTTGACTTGAGAAAATTGCTGGACACAAGTAAAAATTAAAATGGGAGATAAATAACATAATAAAACACCCAAAAATAAATAAATAAAATTACTAGAAAATTAAATCAAACTCTTAAAAAAATTTGGGTTGCCTCCCAACAAGCGCAATTATTTTAACGTCGTTATGCTCGACGATCTTCATTTATTTCTCTTCAAGGAGGTTTCAACTTCAACTTGGGAACCTCATGTAACCTTCCTTCCATATCTAATTGTGCATTCGACTCAAAATTAATGACACGCTCTTCTTCACAAATTTCCTGCACAACATCAGCAAAACAAATTGATTGACACTTATTTGGGTATTTCATAGGATCAAAAATAATGAATTTAACAATCTCGCCGTCGAACTCGACGGAGAGAGTACCCTCGTCCACATCTATTTTTGTCTTTGATGTCTTCATGAACGATCTTCCTAATAAAAGTGGAGCTGAATCTATGATAGTGTCTTCTTCCATTTTCAATATGTAAAAATCTGCTGGAAATATTAACTCGTTCACCTGTACCAACACATCTTCAACAATCCCCTCTGGGTAAACATAAGAATGATTAGCCAACTGAATAACGACCTCAGTTTCTTTTACGGGACCCAATTTTAGAGCACTATAAATTGAATAAGACATGATATTTACAGGTGCTCCTAAGTCTAACATGGCATGCTCAATTTTTTTCTTACCAATAACACAAGGTAGAATGAACATACCTGGATCCGCACATTTTTCGGGTAAAGTTCCCTTGATCACATCAGATACATTCTCACCTATTTCATCACCTTTTAACTCCTTAACTTCCCTTTCTGAATTCTCCAATCTGCTAGGAAAAAATGGTACAATTGTACTAGAAGTGTTAAACAAAGAGGACTCGGATGTTACCTTGATTGAATTTCGATGCATGCGTTCATCTTCCTTATCCATGTCCTTCCCTTCATCCACATTTTTAGATGGAGTAGAGACCGAGTGAAGTTCCTTCCCACTTCTCAACATTATCGCACTGACGTTTTCTTTGGGATTCACGACCGTTTGTGAAGGTAATTTTCCTGAAGTTCGAGCCTCCAAATTACTAACCGAAATTGCTAGTTGAGTGATTTGCTTCCCCAAGTCTTGAATGCTAGCTCTCGTTTCCTGTTGAAATTGTTGGGTATTAGTCGCGAGAGCTTTCACAATATCTTCTAGGGACATACCTGAATTAGATGATTGTGTCGGTGCTTGTGTTGGCCTATTGAATTGCTGAGGAGGATATCTTGTCTGTCCTCCTTGATTCCCGTAACTCAGGTTTGGATGATCTCGCCAACCGGGATTATAATGAGTAGAGTAGGGATCATACTTCCCTTGAGCTTGGCCAGGAAATCCTCCTACGGCATTTGCTTGATGAGTAGAATTTTCTTGCAGAGATGGACACATATCCGTAGGATGTCCGGGTATCGAGCATATACCACAAACTTTGGTTGCATGTATTTGCCCTACAGCCATCTGACGAACCAAAGCAGTCAATTCAGAAATTTGATTTTCAAGGTGAGAATGACTTACCTCATTGACCCGTTTCGTAACTCCATCCGTTCTCAACCCAAATTGTTGAGAATTTTCTGCCATATTTGTGATCAATTGTCTGGCTTCTTCAGGTGTTTTATTTACCAAGGCTCCTCCGCTAGCCGCATCTACCATACTTCTATCCATGGGTAGAAGTCCTTCATAGAAATATTGTATCAAGAGCTGTTCCGGTATTTGATGATGTGACAGCTAGCGCAGAGTTGTTTGAACCTCTCGAAGTACTCATACAGTATCTCTCCGCTAATCTGTCTGATCCCACATATCTCCTTTCGAATATTGGCAGCCCTAGATGCAGGAAAAAATTTTTCCAAGAATAATCTCTGCATCCCATTCCATGTATTGATCGAACCCGGAGGTAAATAGTACAACCAGTCTTTTGCCTTTTCTTTTAGGGAAAAGGGAAAAGCTCTCAGCTTAATCTGTTCCTCGGTCACGCCTTGGGGTTTCATACTCGAACAAACAACGTGAAATTCCTTCAAATGTTTATGTGGGTCCTCACCTGGAAGACCACAAAAAATAGGAAGTAAATGAATCAAACCAAATTTAAGTTCGAATGCTACCTCAAGAGTTGGGTATTCGATGCACAAGGGTTGTTGATTCAGATTGGGAGCAGCCAATTCCTTCAAGGTTCTCTCACGATCGGTCATCTTTTCATCTTCTTCAAAAAGCAACAAACAAATGAAAAAACATAAACTAAGAAATTAATGTAGCTCCCCGGCAGCGGCGCCAAAATTTGATCGGGTTGTCGAAGCCCTCAAATTAATACCGATTTCCCCCAATGCAATAACTGTAGCAATAGTGGTTACCAGGTCGAATCCCAAGGGAACTAATTAACTTAATCTCCTAGTTGATGTTAAAAATAAAATTGGGGGGTTTTCAAATAAATTGCTAAAATAACAATTACCAAATAAAAGTTAATAACCTAAAAATAAGAAACAAATCAACAATGCAAATTCTAAAATTTAAGGAAAAGAATCAATTCACAAAAAATCCGATCCAATGGTTCATATATTCGATTGTCTCATTGATCATTGGTTAAAATATTATTCTTGCGATTCAAGCATTTAACCTTAGATTTATTAGGATAGCCGTAATAAATCTTGTGTTATCCTAATTTAATCGACCAAACCCAGCATCTAATCGAAACTTATCATTAACCGACTGGGTACGATAGCGTTCCATATCAATATAATAATAGCATTACGTTCTGTGAAAACAGTTAAACCAAAATATAAATAATTGGGATAGCCGCAATTACTCAATTTTGTTCCATTGATTCCCTAGGTCAATTGAATACCGGTAAAAGACCCACAACAAAATAACCTAGTTACTACTTGTACCATTCGTTCATGACAATTACTGGATCATCAATTCCTGGATAGCAATGGAAAAACTAATATTGAATTAAATTGTCAGATTAACCAATATTAGGTTTCCCTAAAATTAAATCAAGAATCAACGAATACTTAAATAAAAGCAAGAAATTAAATTTAGAACATAACCTCACAATGAAGAACAATCGATTAAAATTCCCCTTGAATCAGAAATAAAAATTAGCCACACATGGTGGTAAGTATCATCACAAGATAATCAAAAAAAGAAAAAGAAAATATATTCCTAAAGAAAATAAAAATAAAAACCTAAATGGAGAGAGTGACCCCTGTAGCCGTCCCTTGCTTTTTCTCCTCAAAAGAATGCCTCCTGTGAATGCCTCCTTGTGTGAATAAATAGTGGTGAGGAGGCAGCCATGCCTTGTAGAATTTTGGAAAGAATATATATTGACTTATTGCCCCTTTTTGCCCTACTTCTAATTTAACTAGGACTCTCCAAAATTTAGGAGATTACAAAAGTTCACTCCTACTAAAAAAACAGATTTTACTAAAAATAAAAATACTACTAAAATGTTGAATTAAAATTCAATCTCCTCTTCTTCAAAGCCCAATAAAGTGTCTTGACCCAATTAACTTCAAAATTGCTTCATTAAGCCCAATGTGCTCCAAATCTTCAAATCCAATCTCCTAAAATGAAAATTCAATAAAACCAATTATTAGAGCACTAGTCAATGCAAAATTAATACATAATAATAGTAATAAAATCAATAATTTTGCACATTATCACCTATCCACTTAAATGCGAAGGAGAAATATATATATATATATATGTATGTATATAATATATATACATAGTTTAATATAATTTAATTTGTTTAAATCGTAAAAATGGAAAAAAAAAATTTAAGAGTGTAAATTTTTTAATATATAACTAGTATTGATCGCGTCAAATTCTGAATTTTGGTAAGTGAAAAAAAAAAAAACCAATTTAATTTGGTTGTGTTTCGGGCCAGAGTGGTAGGTAGAAACCTTAACCCTCATCTCCATCTCCATCCCACCTAACAAAACCCCTGCAACGCAAATCTACTACTCCCGAACATCAAAAATCAAAACCCCGTTTTCTCAATTGTCCAAATTTTGCTTCCACCAAAAATGGGTTTGGGTCTTTACTACACATTCATGGAAGCGATCACAAACTACACTGGCCTTACTCCCACAGCGTTCTTCACAATTTTGGCCATCATGGTTGTTGCTTACAAAATGGTGTGTGGCTTGTTTGTCTCTCCGGAAGACTACTACAGGTCCTTACCCAATAATGGAGTCAACCCAAATATTGTGTCTGATCAATCTTTTCAAATAGCTGAGCCGGTTCAACTTGGAGATGTAACTGAGGAGGAGTTGAGAGCTTATGATGGGTCTGACCCTTGTAAGCCCTTGTTGATGGCTATCAAGGGACAGATTTATGATGTTTCTCGGTCCAGGTACTTCTGGGGTTCTTTTATTTTCCCTCATTTTTTATGATTTGGTTGTTTCTCCGTGTGCTTTTGATTTTAGGGTTTGTTTGTTTTTTTTTTAGTTGTATTTAATTTTGGGGGAAGTTAAATCTTGAAGAAAAAGTTTCCAAGTTATCGTTCATACCCGTTACGTGATATATAAATTGTCATGGTGTAAAAATGAATTCCTAAGTAAATTGTGACACGGTTAAGACCTTAAAGTATTCAACGTGGTAAGCTAGATTTGGCCCCTTTTCGACCAACGTAGGAAGCTTGGCGACGTTTGCTGATTGTGGCATGGTTAAGATTAAGACCCTAAAGCATTTAATTTTTTGCAAACTTTAATTTATGTTATTTATGTTATTTTTTATTTTTTATTTTTTCTATTAGTCTTTCAACAGCTTAAATATGTTATGGTCTAAGAATGACAAAACTTCTGAAATAATGGTGTGTGGAAAAAATAGCTATCTAGCTGTTGGAAAATTGATGCTAGATTTACCCCTCTTCTAAAAAATGCGTTAAATGGTTCATGGATTTAAAATTGAAGAAAGATTTGATAATACACATCAGCTGTTCATCAGATTTTGGAAGTGTTGAAATTAACCACCCCGTGCAAAACATTTAGAATTAGAAAATGTCAGACATTTACTACAATCATATCCTTGTAAAGATACTCCATGCGCCATATTCTTACTTTAATTTTTGGTTGCTTAGCATCATATGTCTTTAGTTTCAATGCAAAATTTGGTTATACCACCCTTGGGAAATTTTTCATGTTTATACCATATCAAGGAGTAAAGACGAGGTGTAAAGTAACAATTTTGTAGCATTACTTATTCTACACTTCTCTTTTCCTGCTGTGTATACCACTTGCAAAGATCCGATGTGGCTAAGGCAAGTTATTTCACAAAATGCATATACTCCATTAAATTCTTTTGAGTTTTATACCAATTGTGCTTTTTATGGTTTTATCGTTACCAGAGTTTCTCATAATCTATGCCTGGCAATGCTTTTCTTGCCCTTCATCCACCTTAATATATTTGCTGGTTGTATTCGCCTGGCGGGAGGGGGGAGGGGGGAGATTGTTCTGGTGAAAGAAACCTAGTTATAATGGGAAATAATAACACGGTACAATGGAATAAAGAAAAATTAATTAAATCCATGCATATTAGCAGTAATTTGACTGAATAGTTCTTTTGCCTGCTCTTTCCTATATATTGGCTTTTCCAATCTTTCTCAATGTTTCTGTTGATTTTCTGAGTTCTTTACACAAGTGCACATCAAGTTTGCGCCTCACGTTTGAATGGTTTTGCCATCGTGGCTTACAACCCTTATGTTTAGGAGAGAGGAGTTATAGGGGCTAAGGTAGTCAATTGGACTCATTAGTTAACTTCTCTTTTTGCTCGAGTACGTATTTCTTTCATAAGTTTGTTTACCTTATTGGCGGGATGAGTCACCCATTACACATGATTTGTTGAAGACCTTTGTTTGCCATATCTATGCTACATACAAGGGCAACCATGCCAACGAGTCTTAACTCAAGTGGCACCTCCCCCCTTCTCCTGTTGTAATAGACTTGAATTCGAATCTCACTGTATGCACAAAAAAAAAAAATACAAGTGCAACCATGTGATAGAATTCATCTGTGACTCTTGGAATGAGAGATTCTAAGCTTGAAGATGAACAATAACCAAATGTATTAACAAGAATTTCAAATTAATTTTGGTGACTATCCATCCTAATATATATGGGGTAAGTCTTTATCTGTAACATTCTTTTGTGAGTGTTCTTTGTTCCTCAATGTTGTTTTAGGGAGGGTATACAAGACTTTGGCACATGTATCTTAATTGTTTCGGTTGACTGTAAAGACCTTTCACTCCCTGAAACTTACACCTTTTCAAGTTTAGTTCTACTCTCTCTTTCTGATAAGTTTCCACATTGAGAGTGATTTTTCTTGACATGATGTGTAGGATGTTTTATGGCCCTGGTGGTCCATATGCTATGTTTTCTGGTAGGGATGCAAGCCGGGCCCTAGCTCTCCTGTCGTTTGATCCCCAAGACCGGACTGGAAATATTGAAGGATTGACTGATTCTGAGCTTGAGGTATTGCAGGATTGGGAATATAAATTCAAGGAGAAATATGTGAAGGTTGGACAATTAGTAACCAAGAAGATAAGGAATGAAGGCAATGAGAGTGAAGAAAGAACTGAGACTCAGGATCATGGTGGAAATGGTGATGCACGCTAGATCTTGGGAGTATAACTATACTGAAAAAATATGCTCTCTCGAGTACTTGCGTGGGACCTGTAGCTTTATGAACTACAGGCTGGGGCCATTGGTGCCTTTTATGAAATGGTCCATCTTTGGTAGAACATACTCCAAAAGCTGTATGGCATGCTACATATCGTGCCTTAAACTATTGTTATAAGATACGATATTTGTCTACCTTCACACTCATATTGTAATACTCTCTCTCTCTCTCTCTCCCCCCCCCCCAATTTTTATTCCAGTACATCTCTGAATTTGTATGATTCAAAACTGGAGGTCATACAGTGTTGTTCATGAGGACCTTGAGAATCATGGACCACAAGGAAAGCATGTGCTTTGGTTGGTCACGGGACAGTCCACTGGTGATGGCTATAGCTTTAGGTTGTCTGGAGTCTGGATCCATGAGGTCTCTTGAGGTCTTGATCAGGCAGACTGGACAAGATAACCTCTTGCAAAAGTGAGGCTTGACGGGATCATGCCCTTGGAAAATTAAAAAAGAAAATTTGAGGTCTTAAAATTAGGACAACTAAAAGCTCTGAAGTGATTTTCTGTAGGGGTGTTGATTTGTTGTAAAGGAAAGCTAGAGAAAGGTATAACCACTGCTTTCTCTTGGAGAAAGGTATAGAAGCAAACTTTACAACTAGGATAGGCCAACCACCATTGTTTTCCACACATAATGCCTTCGAATATTGTACTTACGCGCGCGCGCGCGCGTGTGTGGGGTGGTTAAATCTAATCACTATCCAAAACTCTATAAACATCCAAGACAAATAAGCTAAGAAACAGCCTCTTAGTCAATTTTAGAGCAAAGTTAGATAAGGAAATTCAAACTGATAGGGAAACGTCTTCACATGAAAGTTGAAAAATCTCCAACCCACGAAGAGTCCAAGTAAAAGCACACTTTACAGATTGTCTTCTTGCCATTGGCAACTTGTTAAAACTTAGGACCCAAGTTTGCTCTGGCCTTTGCCGAAAGGTAAATCTGGTTAACCATGATGAACATTTCGTGACTATTCCCTTCAAATTACAAAATAAACCCTCCTTCAAGCCAACCATGGGTCTCTCCAATTAAAACTCTTGTACTCTCTCACTCGCACACATTTCATCAAAGAAAAGCTTCAAAACCAGAAATTCTCCTAGTTGATGTCTTGCATAAACTTGAAGAAGAAGCTCATACCCGCTAACAAGGCGTGGAAGAGCATCACCAACACCTTCCAATCAAAATTACACAAACTCAAGAAGATCTCCAAACCTATCCAAAGAACCACTAATCCTTTCTTCACCTTAAAAACAATCAAGTCGATTTTTAGAAAGAAACACAAATTTACTCCCCTTGCCAATGATCTTCCAAATAATCATCGCCAAACGTGTTCTTGCCGCCACCACCACCTCAGGCGCCACCAGCAACACCACCAAAAGAGCTTTGCTGCAATATATGTGGATGAGCTCTATGCAGGGAAAAATCGCTTGATGAAAATGAAAAGGCAAATTGAAGCAACAGCTGAGACTGAAACAAGCAAGGCTGGAGACAATGAAAAAGTACTTAAAGCTAGCTATAGTGAGGCCGAAGCTGAAGTTGCTGTGATGACTATCCAGCAATTGCAAACTCCAAAAATGGAGGTCAAGATTGTTGATGAGAAGGCAAAGGGTGTGGCAAGCAGTAGCTCCGCTGCTGAAAAATGGAGGGCTGCTGTCTCTATGCTCCCACAACTGCGAGGTATAGATGAGAGAGCAGAGGAATTCATATCCAAGTTCCGTGAAGAGATGAAGCTTCAAGGGGAGAACTCCAATCTTGAGTTCCAGGAAATGCTGGCTCGCGGTTCCTAGCAGTGATCTCATTAGTTATTTTTTCATATTTCTCTGGCTCTTTTTTACAGATACGGTCTGAAAATCAGTAGGAGCTTGCAAAGTTTGAGGATTTTTTTCTTTTATATCTTTTGTTCAAGGGCTTTCATACAGTGTGTGATATTTTAATATGTCGGAGGAATTTTCCCTTTTTTTGGGGGGGGGGGGGGAGAGAGAGATTTGCTAGTGTGTTTGTGTATAGCTAAAGGTTTTTCAAAAAAAAAAAAGATAAAGAAAATGATTGATTGATTGAGGGTGCTTTAAATGAATTGTGCGCCAGGAATGTCATTGAATTAGGAGAAGTCATTGTACTGCATTATTTTATTTGCATGTAAATTGGGAAAATGCTTTGGAAAGAATAACATTGAAATAATGGAATTTCAAACTGTTATGCCAGTTTGATCCTTTTTCCTTTTTTGATAATTCGGATCTCATTTGGGTTTTACACCATGAAACCGAAATGAATAGCCCTCTCGTTTTGTTTAATTGGCCTTGCTGATGATGCACAGTATCCTCCCACAAGCCTCTGCGGGTGTCAGCCAGCATTATGAGCGTATGAAAGCTCAGGGCACTTAGTTAAGGAGACAAATTTAGCACCATTCTAAGGTGATTGCAATGCTCCCATCGTTAAGAGTCTTGATGAAAAAAATAATCAACCCCAAATTTGTAGAAGTTGAAGGGGGAATTTGCGCTGGTTTCAAGTTTGGAGTCAAATAATCAGCTGGCAAATGCTGTGCCCAGCTCGGCTCGGATCAAGCACAAGCCTAGGGCGATCACCCAGCCAGGCCTACTCGTACCAAGGCCCGATACTACTCTTTTTTTTTTTCTTTTTTTTTTTTAACATAGAAATATAACTAAACATAATCAAATTAAAAAAATAATAATAAAAATAGGGAAATTCTATTTGAATTGTTCACAGCCCAGCCCCCGGGGATTGAGACAAAAAAGGATTAGGTAGTTGCACATGCGGGGCAAGTGTGAGTTTGGCTGTGGTGTAAAGTAGAAGGAAAGTTAAATGTGAGGTGAAATAGGATATCATTTTTGTTTAATTAGTAATGAAAGGTAAAAGAGAGATAAAATAACAGTACCTCCATATCAGAAAAATTTTCCTTTTATTTGTGGACGGATTGAAACTGTAATAAAAATTTGATAACAAAATTATTCTCTTCTTTTTTTCAATTTAGAAAGAATAATACTTATTTCTTTCTCATTTTCCTTTCACTTTTCACTCTAATCAAATAAGAAAAAATAATACTTATTTTCTTTCTTTTTACTCGTATCAAATAAAATAGAAAAAAATATACATACTTTTACTAAATGAAATAAATCTTCCTTTTTCTTTCACTCTTCCCTCCCCTTCTGCCAACCAAATTGGATTTAGAGTGAAAAATTAAATAAATCAGATTTTAAGTAATAGTTTATTTTAACATATTTTATTTTTTTTCATGATTAAGAAAGGGTCTTGGAAATAAAAGTTATTTTATTTTTTATTCTTATGAGTTGTCAATTAAAATGTAATTTATTTGGAGGTTGTTTGGAATTGTTTAAAAAATATTGATTAATGCTTATAAGCAACTTTTTATGTTATAAGCCTATTTTAGCTTTTTAAAAAAATAAATTATTATTTGTTTGGATAAATATTATTTAAAATAATTAATTATTTAGTAAAATGAATACTTATAAATTATATAATATAGGAAAAAGACCATAGTAGGCCTAAGGTATAGTATGGTTGTAATTTTTATTAAATACAAAAGGGTAAAAATGTGTTTTTATTATTCAAAATAATTTATTTTAGTTATACTTAAAGGTATCAAAATGAAAAAATTAGTAAGAAGAATTTATTATTTTTTTAGTTTATAAGTATTTTTTTGATTTATAAGTGTTTTTATAAATTTTAATTATCAAATAATTTTAATTTTAATTTTAAATTTTAAATTAATTACATCAATTTATAAATAATCTTAAACATCCTTATATACCGATGCAGTCGCAATATGTCCGTATGGGGGATGCGCTGCAACGTTATTGGGCAGGCCTTGACACTTGGGCGGGACGTCAGCTGAACAACGACCGTTAGTTCAATCAAAAGGCACTTTTGATGAGCTCAAAGCAGCATCTCCTACTCCTACAACGTCCTGTGGGTCCATCCCTCGTTCGAACTGACATTACGCTAACGCCAATTAACCAAACTCTGACGTCCACCAAGTTGTCTTTATAGTGCCCCATAAAAATTGGAAGTAGAATAATGTTTTTTATGCCCCTTGCTCTGCAACTTAAAACTAAACAAAGAATAGACTTGACAAAAGTAGTAGTATGTAGGTTCTATATATTTAAACTAAGCCCAAACAAAAAATATATAATTTGGTTATTCAATTTTCCCCATGTCAAATAAAGTATTGACCAAACACAACTGTCAATAGTCTAAATTTTAATGAAATTTTAGAGTTTAAATTCTAATAATAATTAATTTATTTGGTGACTATATGAAAGAGAATTATATTTTAGTATTTGTTAATAAAACTAAAGGCGATATTAGTGTTAAATTAAAATTATGGATAATTATACTGGAATTCAAAGAATTTAGATCGAATAATTCAAAAATTGATTATATAAAATGTAAATTTAATGATAATTATCAAAATGATAAAAAAAAATAATTAGATTAGATGGATAAAATATACTAAAAAGTGAACATTTTAGATATATTAATTTTATTATTCAAAATGATAAAAATATAGATGAAGATGTGAATCATAGGATTCAAGAGGGTTTGATGAAATGGAGAAACGCATTCAGAATTTTTTGCGATCGCAGATACCACTACATTTGAAAGGAAATTCTATAAAATTGCGATAAAAACTGTACTATTATATGATACTAAGTATTGAGTTATTAAACAATAATAAAAACAAAAAATTGTTATAACAGAAATAAAGATATTTAGGTGGATGTGTGACAAAATTAGAATAAATAGAATTAGAAATAAAAAAATTCATTATAAGTTATGAGTTAGTTCAATTGTGGATAAAATACGAGAGCGTTGTTTATAATGGTTTGAATATATACAAAGAAGATCCAAAAATACAACGATTATGATGATCGAAAATTTAAAAATAAAAGATGTAATAAAATATAAAGATAAATCGCTGAAAATTTGAATATAAATTATCTGTAAAGACATGATAGTTAAGGGTTTAAATGTGGAGATGATTTTGGATAGGAATGAGTGACTGATAAGATATAAATTAGTGTAATAATTATGATTTATTTTATTTTATTTTTAAATGAACATTACACTAATTATATGTTTTAGGATGATTAATATAATAAGAATAATAGAAGGGATTTATAAAGAAACGGAAAGAAAAAATGAGAATAAATTTAGAAATATAAGAAATTTGTAAATATATTAAATTTATTCTTAAATATTTAGAAATAAAAATTTTGAAAACCTTAATCCTTATAATATTTTATTTAATAATTATCTAAAATTTTAAAAAAATTATTTAAAAAATTAAGTTAATCCAATTTTATTTATATAGTGTTATATTATACAAAGAAAAAAGGGAAGGAGCCCGGAAAGAGACAGCCGCCCCATGTTCCTGCGGCCCCACGATCAGCAAGAGCCGCCCATGACTTGTACGCTTTTCCCAGCAGCAGCCCCCACGTCCACTTTTCCTATTTTTTTAGCACTATTTGTATTCTTTTACCTCCGGTAAGAATGAATTTATTGCAACAACATTTTCATTAAATTTGTAAGTTCTTCTTTTTGATATCTTTATTTTAATTTATTTTTTACTCTTATTGAAATCTTGAAATTCAAAGATTGTGAAATCTAAATATGATTATTGATTTAATATTTTGTAAATATTTATTTAATTTTTATATTTTAATGTTTATGATTATTTTAAATTTATTGAATAGAAATCTATATTTGATAATTCTAGAATTGTTTATAATCATTTAAAAATGATAAGATTTGTTTATTTTTAATAATATAGTGATTGACATAGTTTTGTGGTCTCGGTCTCACAGTCTACTGATCACAACTCCCTCCCCCAATATGATAATCCAGAGTTTAAATTGCGATGTAACAACAAAAATGGTCTCGCAAGTTATTTAATTAATATCAAGAGATTAAATAATCTAATTTAAATAAATTCATATTGAAATTTATTAATTAGAATTGGATCTTTCTAAATTTTAAAACTGTGAAAACACTAAATCCAACGAGAGTGTTTTGGGATGTCTTTTGATCAGAGAAGTAATAAATGGTGATATCTTGATTACCAAAGAAGTAAGAAGAGATTGGTTGTTTTATGACATTTAATGGTTATAACTAATTTATTTGCATAATATTGAGTAATTTTTTGAACCAATGATCAACCAAATATATCAAGATGAAAATAATTCATTTGGATAGAAAAATTGATTTTCCATTAGTTTTTATTTTTACTTTTTTAATTTTGAATTCTTCATTTTAGACACTAATGGCGTAGGAGAATTCACACAAATTAAATCAATATTTTTTTTCTCCTTCTTAACCTTTATCATATTTATCTCTTAAATGATCGATTTTAATTATTATTGAAATTAAAATTCAGATTGTTATTGTTGTATAAAAGAGAATTATACGTTATTATGTAATCAAAATTTATCAATTTTCTATTATGTAAATTAATTAATTATTTTTTTATACTTGATTATCGATATTTAGAAACTCGATTAATTCAGTTTAAACAGTTATAAAACTTAACTTTAGAGGCGGACTCTTCTCGCAATTATTTTTTCATTAGACCTAAATGTTGTTAGTATAAATAAATTAATTAATTAATTAATAATACGTTAACCAGCAATAAAAGGTAAACAATGGGCACCTACCCGAATATGCCTTATTGCATCACGTGGGCTCTGCCTATTTTTCCAGTGAGCTCATGCTTTCCATGAAGTGAAGGTTACGGCAATCTGTTGAGATTTCAAACAGATTTGTACTATTCGAATATAATTTTGTACTGAAAACAAAAAATCAAAATATGAAATCTAATAGAACTACTCTACTTGAAACAATCAAAAGTAAAATACCAACTTCAATTCTAAATATTGTTGTTTACTAATTTATCCTTTATTCTTTTTTAAAAGCATTATAATTTAAAAAATAATTATAAAATTTATGTGTAAAATAAACATAAAAAATGTTTTCTTAAGCGAGATTCAAGAAAGATTTTTGAAGATGTAACCTTAATGAGAAACTTTTGTTTCTCCTGAATTAAATATTCAATACCATATAATTTTGTCCACAATGAAATTTTCATCAAACTATCTTATATCCCCAATAAGTGATTCAAGAAATTTTTTTTTTTTTTTTTGTTTTGTTTTCACCAACTATTATCTACGATTCACCCAATTAATTCAATTTGAATATTAAATGATTGATTATCTTAAATCTTTTTTCTTCATTTCTATATTCAAATTTAAGACCTGAGTAGAATAAACACGTTATAAACACGTCCTTCTTCAAAATACAAACCTAGAAGAAACCCACATCATGAAAAGTTCAAAAACTAGGTAAGAATAAAATATTTATGGAAACCCAAAATCTAGATATAGAAAAAAGATTAATCTTTTTAGTATTCATTTACTCAAAAGAAGAGCCTATGGTAGCACGGAGAAATGGAAAAGTATATGAAATGATTCAAAGAAATATTATTATGCAAAAATAAAAGAAATAAAAATGTGTTAAAATATGTAAATATAAAATATATTAAAATTTTTATGTAAATATTAATAATTTTATGGAAATAATATTTTATAATAATAATCTAAATGATTAAATATATAATTAATAATAATAAAATATAATACAATATAAAAATAAAAATATAATTATAAATAAATAATTTATTAAATATTAAAAGTTATATAAATATAAAAAATATAATAATATAGTATATCAAGGCATTTTGGAAATGGAAAGCGACTCATTTCAAAAAGGGGGAAATTTGAAAAGTTTCCGAGTTGGTATTATGTTTGAATTGCATTATTAAATTAGGAAATAGAAAAATTGAAAGATAAATTTATATAGACTTATACACTTTTATCTTGAGCAAATTTTTAAAATTAAAATTTCAAAATCATATTCCAAAGGGCATGTTATACCTAATAATGAATTTAAGTTAGAATAGACATCCCGTTTAACATAGAAAAATAAACTCCTTGCAAGTTCATTTTTGGTACAAAGTTAATTTTATATTTAACTTTTTGCCATATACTAATGTTTTTTTTTTATCCATACATGCAAATGTTTTTAGAAAAGTGAATCTAGTGTAATGGTGGAGTCTCTCCATTATATTCTAAAAGTTCAGAGTTTGAATCAACCTCCTTGTAAAAAAAAATATGAAAAAAATTGTCTGGGTATTTCCTTTTTCAGAACCCATAATATGGGAGTTTTGATACTAAATATGTCATTTTTTACGTATAAATATTTTTATTGGACGATGGTTTAACTATTTATGAAATTTTAGAATATTTAACTTATGACATAATCAACATGAAATATTATTTTATTTTCTTACCCATTTTCAACGGATTTTATCTTAATATTCGAAGGAAAGTTTTATCTTTCCAAAAGGAAAATAATAATAGAAGGCAAAAAGACCAAACCCTCGGGGGTTGACGAGGATAAACGGCGTCGTTTCATTGTCTGCCTTGGCAAAATCAGTTTCTGAGGATAAATATCATCCATCAGTGAAAGCTCAGAGCAAAGAGACTTTTCATTGTCTCAGTGAACTCAAAGAGGACTCGCCCATCGATCACATCTCTCTCTAGATCTTCGACAATGGCCAAAGAACCCGTTCGTGTCCTCGTTACTGGCGCTGCTGGTAATCTCTCTCTCTCTCTGTAGATCTGTTTAGGCTTTGGGCTTTAGCTAATTACTCGCCAAAGATCTATTGCTGTTCTTTATCTGCGTTTAATCTTTAAAGTGAAATATGTAGGTTTTTTTTCTTTTTTTGGTCGGGTATTTTGTTAAATGCTTGGTTTTGTTAATAGATCTTGTGTTTACTATAGGGGTTTAATCAAAGTTTTAGATCTTTTTGTTTTCTACCGAATAATGGTGCTTTCGTGTTAATCATGTGATCTGATTGACTAGATTTACTATACATTTGTTTGTATATATATAGGGAGAGAGAGAGATTCATGATTTTGTATGTTTCTGTGTCTGGGATGGAGTGTACAAGGAATTGCAAGCTTGATCTGAAAGCCTTGTTAACTATCCATTTTTTTATATATCATCAGATGTGAGATTTCAAGTGATAGACCAAAGGATCTCTTTCTTTACTTATGGTTGATTTTATTTGTTGCGTCTCCTTTCTTGATGGGCTTTTTGGTGGTGGAATGTGAATGATCTGTTGATTGATGCTCTTTATTATCGCTTTTTAACAATTCCCATGTGATCTTAGATTAACTATTTCTGAGATTGACTGTACAAGGAATTGCAAGCTCGATCTGAAAGCATTCTTGTCGATCTTTTTCTATATATCATCAGATGTGGGATCTCAAGTGAGGGTCTAAAGGATCTCTCTCTAGAGCCCGCTTATCTTCTCTTTTTAAGGAGAAGAGTTGACAAACAATATTTTGGAGAAGTTCTTAAAAAAAAAATAGTAATTTTTTTAAAATAGAGTTTTAGCAAAAGCTCCTTGGAGAAGCTTTTGCTTCTCCTTTTTTTTTTTTAAGATCTAGCTTTTTATTTTTTTTATTCCTTTTATACCCCCACTTATAAAATCTCAAATATGTTCATATCATAAATTTATTTACTCTCATTTTCTCTTTTTTTCTTTAATTTTTACTTTTAAATTTTTATTTTAAATTTTTTATTTTTAACTTTATTTAATAACTATCAAATAAGCTTGTTTTTAAAATTAAAATTACCAGACAACTTGTTACTTCTTTTTAAAAGCTCTTATTTTTTGCTTCTCCTTATAAAGAGAAGAGAAGCAAAAAATAAGCCCTACCAAACGGGCACTTAGTAACGTTTGATTGTGGGTGTTGTGGGTCTTTTCTCGATGGGGCTTTTGGTGGTGGAATGTGAATGACTGGTTGAATGATGCTCTTTATTATTGGTTTCTGATCTTAGATTAAGTATTTAGGATTCTGTGTGTTAATACGTTTTGAGAAGTAGGTGTCCTTGTATTTTTTTCCTTCAAACTCATGGCTAAATTGGTCAAGCTTTCTGGTCCCTGTTCAATGTTCTTGATGTGTGATCAACCAATCCTTTTGTGCCCCATTTGCTTATGCCTTTTTTGGTCATGTTTCCCTTTTGGCCTTTTCTATCAAAACTCAACTAAGTTGTGTGATGCTACATAAGTTCTTTTATGTTAATTTTGGTACTTATTTATTTATTTATTCATTCATTTGTGTTGTGTTTTATAGGACAAATTGGATATGCATTGGTGCCCATGATTGCCAGAGGTGTGATGTTGGGTGCTGATCAGCCCGTCATTTTGCATATGCTTGATATCCCTCCTGCTGCTGAGGCTTTGAACGGCGTGAAGATGGAGTTGGTTGATGCTGCCTTTCCTCTTCTTAAAGGTGATTTGCGCCTCCAAAGTCTCCTGAGACAATTATTCATAAAGTGGAGGAATCATGGTAGTCTGCTTGCGAATGTGGTTCTGACATATCTATTTTGTAATTTTGTCTTTAGGTGTTGTTGCTACCACTGATGTTGTTGAGGCATGTGCTGGGGTCAATATTGCAGTCATGGTCGGTGGATTCCCCAGGAAGGAAGGTATGGAAAGAAAAGATGTGATGTCTAAGAATGTTGCTATTTACAAGTCTCAAGCCTCGGCCTTGGAGAAGTATGCAGCTGCAAACTGCAAGGTGATATATTTGAAATTATTACTTGACATGTTGCCACATGAATTTCATGGCATGATGTAGATAAGGACATGGTCATTTTCTGTTGGTGGTAGTTTCTTCTGCCTGAATCCACAATTTGACATATCTGGTATGATATGAACTTCTTTTTGTTGTGGAAAAACTACTGTGTGCATTGTGAAGGACCTGGCAGGCCCTTAGAGGGAGATTGCCCTCATTAATTTTGTCAAAAATATAAGATTCATTGGAAAGAAGTTTGTGTTAATGTGAAAGTGTAGTGAGTTCATATTTGGTTGGATATCAAAACGCTTATTGGCGATTTGGATGACTGTGTTGGAAACTTAATTCTCCTGATCAGCTCCTACATGTTAATAGCATGTGCAGGGCACACATTCTGATATAACGTGCTTGCTGTTTATTGCAGGTTCTGGTTGTTGCTAATCCTGCTAACACCAATGCATTGATCCTCAAGGAGTTTGCGCCATCAATCTCTGAAAAAAACATTACTTGTTTGACAAGGCTGGACCATAACAGGGCACTGGGTCAAATCTCAGAGAGATTGAATGTTCCGGTGTCTGATGTTAAGAATGTCATAATATGGGGAAATCATTCATCAACTCAGTATCCCGATGTGAACCATGCCACTGTTAAGACACTGGCTGGGGATAAGCCTGTTCGTGAGCTTGTGAATGATGATGCATGGTAAGTGAACTTCTCTTTACATCTATGAATCTTGTTTGCTATGATTTTGTCGATTATTTCTTAATTAAAAATTTTATCTTGAAGGTTGGATGCAGAATTCATCACCACTGTCCAACAACGTGGTGCTGCGATCATTAAAGCCCGAAAGCTATCTAGTGCATTATCTGCTGCAAGCTCTGCTTGTGACCACATTCGTGATTGGGTCCTTGGAACACCAGAGGTTGGTCTTAACATATTATGAGTTGCTGTGATGTTATTGTGGAAGATCTCACACGTTTTATTATTTTGAAATTTTAGGGGACTTGGGTTTCCATGGGAGTATATTCTGATGGCTCATACAATGTGCCTGCGGGACTTGTCTATTCATTCCCTGTAACTTGCTGCAATGGAGAATGGACAATTGTTCAAGGTAATGAATTGTCTATTTCAGCTTTTGCATCAGACCTACTTAAGCCTTTTTGTAGACAAATATTCAGTAATGGTATGTTCATCCGATCCAATAGAAATTCTTGACATAGGTTTGTACACATCTTTTTTCCCAATTTTTGAGTCACGGAGCATCCTAACATCCTAAATGGTGTCGGTTCATGGAGTGGATTTTTGAAATTTTAATGGGTGAAACAGAATTTACTTGTATTGGAGTTCATTCATGAATGCTGTTACATATATGGATCTCTAATGGTTATGGAAATATTCCTGAACTCGTTATATGCATTTTCTTTATGGTTGTTCAGGACTTGCAATCAATGAGTTCTCGAGGAAGAAGTTGGACGCCACGGCCGAGGAGCTCAGTGAGGAAAAGGCTCTTGCATACTCATGCCTCTCATAAATCCGAGTCCCCCACCCCACTTTTAGTTTGTTAGTTGGGGACTTGATCATGTGTTGTAGAAGAAGCTATAGTTTGGAATAAAAGCCATTCGTGGTACAACGCAAACTGTATTGATGGAGGGGTTTCTTCTTTACCTCCATTGGGCTTTTCTGCCGCACCTGTTATTTGCACGAGGGATTGGAGTTTTGTTAATCGTGATAAAGTTTTTGTAGTGGCATTTTCATAGTCACTCTTATAAACTTTGGTCTGCCTTAGTCTGCAAATTGTTGTTCCATTGGTCATAAGCTGCTCAAGCCGGTAGATTTTAGCACCGTTTGTGGAGTTTTAAGTATCGATATTGTTGTGATCGTGATGTGGTCACGATAAGCAAGTTTGGGTTGCTAGAGAGATTTTGCCACCCAATTTGTGACAAGAAAAGGATAAACTTCAAATGATAATTTACATTATTTTATTTTATTTTATTTTTTTGGGGAGATTTTGGAAAATGTCTTTCATGTGAGAACATATATATATATTTTTTAAAAAATATTTGAGAATATCTTATTTTTCTAGTCTAGCTAGAAAAGTGGTAATTAATATAGATTTTCCTATATTAATTTCTTTTCTTTTATGAATAGGTATATCAAATTAGAAGAAATTCATTTTTTAATTGAAGATATCCTTATTAAATGTGTAGTTGTATTTTATTTTGATTTTGATACTTTCGAGTTTATTTTATGATATTATAATTTATTGACATTCTTATATTTATTTTGAATAATCTTCCTTGTTCTTCTCATTTGTTTCAAAGCGAAAGAACTTTCCAAACAACGGAATGTTTTGCAGAAGAATTTAATTCACTTCTAAACAATAGAAAAATGTGTTTCAAACACATGAAAGGTCTCTCTATATACATATATATTTTACAGAAATCTATTCTAAGGAAATATTTTCATATTGGAATTTTCCTTTTTTTTTTTTTTGCTAAAAAGCAAAACAATTTAAAGTGCTCTAACATAATCCATTTTTCTTCCCATTTGTTGCAAAGTGAAGGACTTACTTGGGAGAGGGAGGGAGGGAGGGAGAGAGAGAGAGAGAGAGAGAGAACAAAAGTGACTCATGGACCACAATTTCTTCTTTCCTTGTTTCGGCAATATGCATGTCCAGTCTCAAAGTTTATTCTTCCAAAATTATATTTAAATTAAAATAAAGGAACGGCTGAGATTTACCATAGAAAAGCAAAGTCTTACTTCTTCAGCTTGTTTGAAATTCGCTACATTTAAACAAAATCACACAACTGCAAGATAAGTCTAAAGCCAAATCTACTATCTGCTTTGTTTAATACTTTGCTAAGATCTTCTTTTATAAAGTTGTCTTTGCACCATCTTGAAGTTCAAAACTCCAAGAAGATTATTTGAGAAAATTAATATTATATCCAAAAAAAATGATTTTTCATTAGTTTTTCATTCATATTAAGCAATCCAATAATCAATAATATATTTCAAGCACCCAAGTGAAGTTTGACCTCATAGAAGATACCATATTTTAGCATATACTTTTATTAAATAATTTTAGCTAGTAAAAAAGTTTTAAAAGATCAATGGCCTAGTGATGCTTGATTTTTCACTTCATCAACCATGTCAGGTTTTAGTAGCCCCTCCCCTTCTGTAAGGAACCCACCCCTCCATCCCAAAAAAGGATGGTTCTAAGAGAAAGTAAAAAAAATTTTCACGAAGAAAATTATTTTTTTATTATATTTAATAAAAAATTCTTGTGTACATGTGTTAAAAGATCACAAACTTGGTAGAAAGATAGCCAGAAGAAATGGCGACTAATAGACATCATAGGAAATACTATTTCGAATGCCATTGAATCATTTCCTTTTGACTTTATTCTCCTTCTGGGCCTCCAAAATGTCACCATTATTGCATGACTTCAATTTTTATTTTTTTTAATTATTATTTTTTTAAAGTTAATGAATGATTCTGTCTTTTCGACTCGTACAATTATTGCACCAACTGGAATTTGCTGTCCCTTTCCTAAGGGCCATATCCCAAAAAAACTAAGAATTTAAAAATCAGATAATAGACATCTAACTTGTAAAAGCAGCGTAAATCCAAATTGTGCATCAAAATTCCGGTACTTCTGGTAATTCCCCAGCTCTAATGAACATATTGTACCAAAATTCCATGCAGTCATTCATTTCGTCTCCATTATCTACTGCAGCAATCGAATAAATTGGAATTTGAGTCTGCATTCCAGATTTCAGTGAATTCCCTGATGCCAAAGGATTTGACCAGAACGCTTCATCAATTTCTGGGATTAAGTCTGATGAATTCAAGTGATCGTCTTTGATACTTCGGTAATTATTTGTGTCACAACTAAGGTTGGAGGACTCTGTGAAGGATGAAAATTCACTAGAGGAATCCTCATGCCCTGAATGAATAAGGTTTTGAGAATTCATGTGTTTGGAATTGGTTTGCCAGGTTGTTGCTGCTTTGGAATCAGACATGGGAATTTTTCCAGAGTAGTGCCTTTTGGTGTCCAAAAAAATGGTCTGGTTTTCTCTAAGCCTTTTCTTCAAGTGGGTGTGCCAGACATTTTTTATCTCATTGTCTGTACGCCCGGGCAATTGTGCTGCTATTGCAGACCATCTGAAAAAAATATATATATATATTATAAACAAATAGATTAAAAATCATTTTTCGCATATTGGTTTTGCGAAATATTAAATTTTATATTAACGTGAACTATTAAAATTTGTCAGATGATAACTTTTATTATTACGAACTACTAAATTTATATTGCAGACCATCACTCTTCTTGGAAAGAGAAGATAAATCTCAAAAGAAGAGAAATGATAGAATTATTACTTATTTCCGAGTACTTGATGTAACTTGATGATGGCTTCTTCTTCTTCACTGCTGAAGTTTCCTCTCTTAATATCAGGACGTAAGTAGTTTACCCATCGCAGTCGGCAGCTCTTCCCACATCTTAGCAGTCCTGCAAGACGCATTTCCGACCAAAGTTTGAGGCTCTTTCAGAACTTATTGTACATCTATAGACTATATTCCTAACTAATCATACCAGGAAGAAAGACAGCAAGTGCAGAATTTTGGTATTCATGGGAGAGTTTTATTAGTTTATACGTAAAGCCAACAGAAAATGCCTAGCTATTTCCTTTAGAGATTTGAGAAAAAAGAAAAATAAAATTGTCTTCAAGGCCTAGACCAACATGGGGGCAAAAAATAAAGAGGCCAAGATGAGGATGCTTGTAGTTTTACCAGCTTGTTTTGGGAGAGCATGCCAATTGCCATATCCATTTTGTTGAATGTAAGAAACTAAAATCTGGTCTTCTTCAGGGGTCCATGGCCCTTTCTTCAGTCCCATCTTTTGACAACAAGGAGCTCTCCCCATTTTTCTTTCCCTTTATTTTCTTTCTTCAGCTTATTGTGCACTCTCTTTATTTTTACAAGTCCTTACTCCTTCAGTCTCTCTCTTTAATATGTAATCTCAACATTTTCCATGGCCTATATAAGCATACCAATATGCAGAAATATTCCACGACCCAAAAGGTGCATGCCGTTGAATAGTCCAACGACAGAATCCCAAATTCAAAATCAGAAAGTTATGCGCTTCTTGGAAAAACCTTTCACTCTCTCTCTCTCTAAAATAGCTTTTAGTTAATTAATAAGACAGGGGGAGCTATGAGACATGTGACAGGCTCTCGATATGGACTTCATGCGTCGAAGAAATACAACGTTTTGCATGTAAAAGTTATTTTTTCTAAAAGGGATTAAAATTGTCATTATAACAATAAATTTTTATATTAAAACCTTATTTAATCTTAGTTAACTATTATCTCAATTTTTTCGGAAAGATCAAGGATACCGTATTTTTAACTACTAATGGAGTAACACTTATTTCTTGTTCTCAAATGTGTATGCCTTTGTTGGATTTCTCTTTGGAATATCACTCATGAACCGCTTCTTGCATTATTTTTTTTTGGAAATTACTAGTGGAGGGGTCCGTGATGACCTGATTTTGGACAAACTATAAAAGAACTAAGTCAGAGATTCCTAAAGTTTACGGAGTCGGGTAATACTAAATCAAAACATGGCAGTTAGTGAATATTTCAAAGAGATGACAGTGGGTCTGAAACGTCAAAGCCAGCGTCACTGTCACCTACTAACTCTAGATTCAACTAAATGACTAACTTTAAAAACTGTTTGACTTCTATGCCGGAGCTATTCAAGTAAACCCAAACAAGAGCACATAGAAAAGAGGTCTCGACTTCATTGGTTTTCACTTGATTTATGCCTTTCAAATTAGGTTAAATGACAACTTATGTATGATGTAATGGTATTTCAACACATCCTTGAGAACATTTTTGTAGTGATCCGAACTCTTAACCCATCAAATTATAGTCTATTTTGTCCCATGATATTAAGCCCCACAGGGAGCAGCTTCCCAATGAGGCCACCCCTCATGGAATTATTTCCACTTGAGCATGCTTGACTGTAGAGTTCCCAACGCCTAAAGACACTTGATGTTGTAAAGTTCAAACTGAGTTGGTAGTTCTATAATGCTATGGGCATTTATATCGAGGTATTAATGGGCATTAGTCAAGAGAATGACTAAAATTATTATTTGGATGTCTAATATTACGGTTGGAAGATCTAAATTTACTACTTGATAGCCTAATATTATTATTGATATCAAATATCGATACCCGTATGAATTGTAAAATTTTTCTACAACAAAATATAGTTTTATATATAATGCCTTTTGTGTAATTTTTGAATTCAAAGTTTTCAGATACTACAAACTGAATCCATTCGTATATACCCTTGATTGGAAAGGCAATATACTAATTGATTTTCCGTAATCTTTTTCTTCTTCTTCAGACTAAATAATTTTGAGAGAATTAAGGGGTTGAGGGCTTGAGCTTCTAGATATGGTGCTTTGGTGCAAATGGCTGACATTAGGGTGTCACAGAGAGAGAGAGAGAGAGAGAGGGAAGACATGACCCTTTGGATGAAGATGACAAATTATCAAACATTATGATGAGACGCAAACAATGAGATCTGACGTAGCGTTGCTCCTGGGTCCCTTGAAACTCTCCAAATATTTCTTAAAATATACATTCCTCTCATTATAGAAATTAAATCAGGTGGATGTTATAAGTATCTGGAGCTATTATCAAGAGTCAATCCTTTTGGGCTGCCCTTTTGCATCATTAAGTAAGCATTTGTCTCTGCTACTTGGTTAATGTCTCGTATATTCTTTCATATGCATTGCATATCCATGTAAAGGGGCTCCATATAATTGAGTTCAAACGCAGATACCCATGCTCACGTTTAAAACCAATGAATTTCATAAAATTTGTGAAATTCAATTATAATTCTAATTTTTATAGTTAGGATGCAACAAAAAGCTATGAAATTCAATTCTAACTCCATAAGAAATGAAGATCCGTAAACCAAAGAAAAAAGAAAGAAACTCTAAAATGAACTCTAGGATCCTACATATATATATATTTTAATAAATGTTATTAAATAACAATTTTAGAATTAAAATCGGAGGTAATTTGATTACTAAGATAAATTCCAAATCAAACAGGAAAAATTCTACAAGGGACATTGATAATTTTGGTTTTTAGTTCCATGAAAATACATTGCCTTGGTGTCTGGCTAGGCTCTTGGTGAGGGCAGTGTAAGATCATCTACCCGGAGCATGTTATCTTAAAATCGGGATAATTCCTTCCCCATGAACCACCCAAACTGTAAAATTGATTGACCAGTGAATGGAGACCGCAGATATATTGATTAACTCAAAATCAAATCCCTCCACATGTTTATCCAATGGTAACTAGTTCAAAGGCCAACAAAGACCAGATATATTGATTGACCAGTGAACCAACCAAACTGTTAAACCCATTCTTTACATAAGTAATTATCGTAACGTAATTTTTGTTTTTCTTCTAGAATATTGAGATCTTTTCCCCAGAACGCGATTGGTTTCTAAGATCACTTCGGATATATATATTTATATATATATTTATATATGCATGTATGTACCTATGTATTTCTTAAATTCAATTCTTTGCTGTAGCTGACTGAGAATAACAGCTTTTACTCATTCTAGATCACAAAGTTTACTGATTTATTCAACCTTGTTTAGGTAATTCTGACAAAGTAAGAGTCGTGTTCAGTTTTTTCTTGTTAATCCTAAGCAGCACTTTAAATGGGCCGTTTCGTTGACTATTAGCAAGTTGCTCAAGCAAACTACAGCAGACTAATCTCTTAGTTAAACACCTACCTTTCTTGTGCTACTTTCTAAACTGAACCGCTCCTTTACACATTAGAGTGATCGATGGAGTTTTTATGATTTCCACAGATATTGATACTTATAAGTTTATAGTTATTGAGTTATTATCCAAAATCATTTTACATCTCATCCGTAACGATCATTATGTACAAGTAGGGAACGGAAGAAAATTTATGATAGCATTTGGTACTGGTAAAGATTAGAAGCAAAATGATAAATGGGAAAAGTATAGGAGGGGTAATATATATATATATATATATATATATATATATATTTATATCTTTGTGTTTGATATCAATATTAAGGTCAAAAACCTTACAAAATATGAGAATGAAATATAAATCATCTCTCTTTAAAACTAAACTAAGTTGCACAGAAATGTAAACGAAATGGAAAATAAAAACAAATAAGAAATGATATAAAAAAAATGATATTTTGTAAGAATATTGGAAACAGAATCGTGGGTAAACTTGTAAATATAAAAAATATAAAGATTTTTATATAAATTTAAATTATTTTATGAAAATAATAGAATGATTATATTTTATAATAAAAACTTAAAATGATCAAATTATTAATTATAAAATAATAAATAACTCATTAAATATGAATAAAGATATAAATATACAAAAATATAAAGGTTTTGTATAAATATTAAATAATTTAGCGTGTCAAAATATTTCAAAAATATTTCAAAAGTGGAAAAATATTAATATCAAGAAGTTTCATGTATCATAGGAACTAAACATAAAAAATTTATATTAAAAAATAAAATTTCATTTATATTTTTTCTCTCTAAGAGCAAAACTACTAAATTTAAAAATATTAGTCCTCCATCTGCAATTTAATTTATTTAAACTTTTCTTTCTTTAAGCAAATCAATTTTTGGTTTCCTTGCTCAAAAAATCTGAATTTAGTTTCCATTTTTTTTTTTTCAAAACAAAATATATTAGTTTTCTCTCAAAAGAATTAAATTATTTTATATTTTTTATTTCAAATGTATTGTTTTTAAGTTTTCTCTTGCTAAAAAAGGAAATTTAGTTTTTCTCACTCTTGAAAAACTAAATTTAAATTTTCTTTAAAACTAAACACATAATTTTTTTCTCTCTGAGAAATCAACTCAATTAATATTTTTCTGTCTCTCTTTTTTTGTTGCATTGAAATTTGAATCTATGATCACTAGGTTGGGGGAAGGAGTTTATAACAATTAGACTATCCGTTATGGACAATATTATTTTTGTCCCTCTAAAGACATGAGTGTTAGATTTTCTCTACCAAAACTAAACTTAATTTTTCTCTCTTTAAACTAAACATATTAGTTTTATTTTTTCTAAAATTAATTTAATTCACATTTTTTATCTTTAAATACAGTGGTTTTAAATTTTCTCTCTCCAAATAAAGTCAAATTTAATTTTTGTCTCTCTAAAATTAAGCACATTGTTTTTCTCTTTCTCTTTCCAAAAAACTTATTATTATTATTTTTTAAATTTCTCTATATAAAAAATTAAATTAAAATTTTCTCTCTAAACTGAACACATTATTTTTTTCTTTCAAAAAATTAATTTAATTCACAATTTTTCTCTAAATACAATTGTTTTAAGTTTTCTTTTTTTTAGATAAAACTAGATTTAATTTTTCTCCCTCTAGAACCAAAAATATTGTTTTTTCTCTAAAAATTGTCTCTTTAATCAAGTTCTGTTTTAGTTTTCTTTCTAGAGAAACCTAATCAATTTTTTTTTCCTCTCTAAAAGTAAATAAATTTTTCTCTATCTATTTTAAACTTTTCTCTTACAAAAAGGATCAAATTCAGTTTCTCTCTTTCTCGAAAGTTAAACACAATACTTTAGTTTGTAATTTTATTTCAAGATGGGGTAATACTTTAACCCTTAAAAATTGAGTATTCTTTTATCCACTATTTAAAAATGCTTTCAACCTCATTATAATGATACCCGAATTGAATTTTACATATCAAATATGAAGAAAAAGGGTAAAAGGTCACCTGGGTTATTTTTAAATCTCCTTTTGTCCGATACCAAATGTCTTCTATTTTCATTGTTCAATTCTTTGAAAACATAAAAATCCTATTATGTTATTATGCAATGTTCAAAAACTAATAAAAAAAGAGACAACTAAGGAGAAGTACTGTCAAAGGTGCTCCTAAACGGCTTTATTTGAAGCCAAAATAAATGACGAAATTAATAATATCCATCAAAATTTAATATTATCCAGCTTCTTTAAAATGGATGATCTAGAAATTCTCTAGAATAATCAGCTTTTAACTACTCGACCTTGTTTAGGTGATTCTGACTAAGGAAATGTCTAGTGTTCAATTTTTTCTTATTATCATGAATAGCAATTAAAATGTGGCACTTCGCCCACTATTGGCAAGTTGCTCATGCAAACTGCAGCACAGCAATCTTGTCTCGTCGAAAATACCTCCCTCCTTTTCTCATGTTATTCTACAATTTTAGAAAAATTAATAGTGAAATATAACTATGGAGCACCAAAATCATAAACGGCATAGATGAAATTTTTAGTATTGGAGAATCAAAAAGAGGTGAAAATCAAACACCAGATGCTGGTGGGGTGAACCTTATTTGAAATTATAGAGCAGGCACTCAATGTGGCTTTGTCCAAGCGGAGATAATTGATGGTTGCTTGTAGATCCAACCTTTGAAGCTATAGAATGGTAAACAAACAGAAACATAAACTAGTTCTTCCTATGCAAATTTGGACTCTTCAGGCTCCACGTGCCATATGAATTTTCAAATTTGGACCCTTTAAGGAAAAGAGCTTTTCTACACAACATTTCTCACATTTGCAAATTCTCCCCAGTATCCTGCCACCTATTCTTTTCCAATTGGTGGGGAAATTCTTTTCTTTTTTAAATTTGTATGTGTTCACATCTATATACATACAACGTTGCTAAGGATAAAATTTTTTAAATTTGTATCCTGCCTCCTTTTATACCGTCGGTCACGGATCAACCTTTGTTGCGAATCAAATTTTTTGAAAAAGGCAAAATTCTTATAAGGCGTTGATATTACTTTGATTGATAAATTATGTTAGCAAGTTAAATTGGTCTCTCATAATCGAGATAGAATTTTTAAATTTCGGTTTAGAGAAGCCTACAAGACCATGATTTTAATCGAGATGCATGGGAAACTTAATACATGTTTCTAATGTAAAAATTGATAATGCATGTTTCTAATGTAAAAATTGAGTTAAAATAAAACGGAAGCAAAAAAAGAGAATTAGGGTTACTTTCGGCTATATTTTTTTCTCCACTTTCGATGATTGTAAAAGCTCCAAAATGATCTTTGAGACGTGTACAAATCTTTTAAACCCTCAATTTCACTCAATAAATTGTATGAAATTATGAAATTTGAACTTGGGGACCCAATGCACTAGTAGGGGTTTATATAGACTTTCAACCATTAAATAACCATTAAAATCTCATAATTGTCACCCTAAATTATTGTTGGACGTTATGAGAAGGGAATCAAACATTCAAAATAGAATATCAAGATTAATTGTTTAGATATTTGAATGAGCCAACAAAATCTGGCTAAATACAATCAATTCAATTTTTTCCATTTTTTATTACATTTAATTTCTTTCGATTATGATTTTCCCATTAACTTAATATTGAATGAATGAAAATTTCTAAAATTCGCCCACTTGACCCAACAAATCGACTCGAAAACAAAAACAAGTCAATTACTTATAAAAATGGAGTACACGGGCCATGGCGATAAATCCTCTAAAAGTTAATATTATCTTCCGTATAACACAATATATTCTATTTTTTAAACTTATGATGACATTTACTTTTTGAATAAACTCCACATTTATTCAGAATCCAAATTTGATGAATTTTTCTCAAAACAAAAAAATGTATGTACAACTTTTTAAAAAAAATTCAACTTTGACTTTCATTTAAATAAGATAATAAACTCATATTTATAATATGATCCCTGAACCTAATTGGTGGTATACTTTTGGTTAAGAGATCAGCCAACATTCAATCAGTGTTAATGTATTGGGGTATAACTTTATTTTACAATACTCTTTCCCTAATAGATAAGTACTTTATGTCGATATACTTATTTCAACTACCACTCTTATTATTCTTAACAAAAAATACAACAATTAAATTATTACAAATATACATAATAGCCTAGATACAAAATCTAAAATCCCAAATTTGGATATGAAATTCTTGAGCTACACAGCATGTGACGTAGTCTCAAAACACGCCATGAACTTAGTTTCTATAGTGGAGATTGTAGTCAATGTCTGTTTAGTACTTCTCCACGATACAACTCCACTAACCATCATGAAGATATAAGCCGACATTAATTTTTAGGAGTCAACATAGCTGACAATGTCCGAATCTGAGTACCCAATTACTTCCAAACTGTCGATTCTTTTGTATATAAGTATGTACTTTTTGTTGTCTTATAGATACCTCAACACCTTCTTTGCAGCCTTCCAATATTTCAAACTCGGGTTATTTTGATATCTACCCAACATCCTCACAATATGCGCTATATCAGGTCTTGTACAAACCTGTGTATATATGAGATTTCTAACAACGGAACTATATGAGATGTTAGCTATCTGTTCCATTTTCAAATTTGTCTTAGGGTATTGATCTAAATTGAACCTATCTCCTTTGACAATTAGAGTTATGTTTGGTGATCGATTCTCCATCCTATATCTTTTAAACACTTTGTTGATATAGGTCTCTTCAGATAGTCCCAAGACCTTATTGGATCTATTTTGATGTATTTGTATGCCGATAATATAAGATGCATTACCTAAATCTTTCATCTTAAAATTTATAGAGAGGAACTGTTTCACCTCATATAACATTCGCTTATTATTGGTAGCAAATAGTATGTCATCCATATACAGGACAAGGAAACAAAACCTATTCCCATTGACCTTGAGGTATATGCATTGATCCATAATGTTTTCTTCAAAATCGAATAAAGTGACTACACTGTAGAATATCAAATACCACTGATGGGAGGTTTGTTTCAACTCATATACAGATTTCTTGAGTTTGCACATCAAGTGCTCATTACCACTAGAGGAGAATTTTTCAGGTTGACACATGTAAACCTCTTCATTTTTTTTTGATAAAAAAGAATATTATATCAAAAAGAAAGGGAAAATAGGATCTCAGACAAACCCTGAGAAATCTGAAAGATCAACAATCTACAAAGAGAGAACTAATACCTAGTCTCAACTGAAGGTAAGATTACTCTAACAAAAGCCGCAACGACTCGAGGGGGTAACTGACGCTCGTCTCTCCTTCTCTTGTTCCTCTCCATCCAAATATAATAAATACAAGCACTAAGAAGGTATTTGAAACCCTTGTTCCTACGAAGCGAATGTCTTGTAGGAGACAAAAGAGTATCTCACATGCCTGACCAAAAAATACGAAAAGACAACGGAACATGATGCACAATAGTTAATCTCTAAACTTCTCACGAGAAGGAACAACGAAAGAAGATGTGATCAATAGTCTCTCTCTGACTACCACAGAGATGACAAGTCGAGGAAGACAAAAGTCGAAGTCTAAACAAGAAATCGTTCGTCTAAAGCTGCTCCATGAACACTAGCCAGACAAAGAATGCAAACCGGGGAATCGTCCCCGAGAACCAAACCATGTCCACCCATCGGACCCAAGGATAAGAACTTCTGAGATGCTCCCAGGCCGACGTAATAGAAAACTCACCATCAGATCTGATCGTCCACTCAAGTCTATCACAACTAGAGGAAGATGGCTAATGTCTCCGGAATAAGATCCCAAAAACGGTCACAAAAAGCTCGCTGAAGTCTCGAAAACCGCTACTCACCACTCTGAATATAATCAATCCAAGTACTGCTTGAAAACACATCCCGAACAGAAGACTCAGTAAGAAATCCTGACCTCTCCATGGAATGTCTCCCCAAGACCTCTATCAAAGGACCTACAGGGGACCAGACGTCATACCAGAAAGAACTACGACTCCCATCACCCATCCGCCAAGCAACAAGCTCCCTGACCAGATGACGTAACGAAAGAAGCTTCCTCCAAATCCACGAACATCTATCCAGAACCCTGACATACCACAGGCTGTGACCCCGCAAAAGATATCTTCGAACCCAACAAGTCCAAACATTATCCTCCGAATCAGAAAGGATGTGCCAAATATACTTTAGCATGGCCACTTTATTCCAATCAGTGACCCGTTTTAACCCAAAACCCCCCTCCTCCTTAGGACGACACACAAACGACCAAACAACCTTGGCCTTATGGCGGTCTAACGTCAGACCCGACCATAAGAACCTCGACATCAACTGCTCAATTTCCTTACAAACCGCCTTCGGAAGGAGGAAAATAGAAGACCAGAAAGTCTGGATCGAAAACATGACTGAACTAACCAGCTGTAACCAACCTGCATAGGATAGACGTCTGTTTGTCCAATGCTGAATCTGAGCTGTTATACGCTGAACCAACTGAGTGCAATCTGACACAGAAAGCCGAGTAGATAAAGGAGGAACCCTCAGATACCGGACAGGCAAGAGGCCTTGCCGAAATCCACAGTTTGAACCTCTCCCTTTTGTTTCCCATTAAGGGAAGCTATTCTCACATTCATTTGTTGCAATTCTAGATTAAAATTTGCAACAAGTGCCAGAATGATGCATAGAGAATTTTTCTTAGATATCAGAGAAAATGTCTCTGAGTAGTCAATTCTTTCCCTTTGGGTGTACCCCTTAGCAATAAGTCTGGTCTTATATTTCTTAATATCACCTAATAAGTCAATTTTAGTCTTGAAGATCAATTTATATTCGATAGGTTTTCCTCCAAGTGCCAGAATTCATTGCTTCTCGTAGAGTCTATCTCATCTTTCATGGTGTTCAACCATAAGTTCGAGTGTTTAGAACTCATGACTTATGAAAATGTTTCTGACTCATCTATGGCTCTGATATTATAGTCAGATTCTTGAAAGTATACACATAGTTATCAGGTATAGCTTACCTTCTTTTTCGAGTAGATCTCCTTAATGCAAGTTCAACATTCTGTGTAGGAGAAGGTTGACCAACTTGATCTTGGTCAATTGTTTGTAAAATTTCTTTGTTGTTATCTATGTCATTGTTTGTGTCTATAGGCACTTGAAGGCTATTTTAAATGACAACTAACTTGGTATTTGAAATTGATGGGATACTTGATAGGTCACTTTCAGGAGTTAAGTTCCAAAAGTAATCTCTCCCACTGATCAAGTTATTCTCTAAAAATTTAGTATTTCTAGATTTCATAAATCTAGTGTGTTAGGATAGACAATGAACATGGTATCTCTTAAACTTATCGACATAACCGATAAAATATCCACTCACAGTTCTTAGATCCAATTTATTTTCTTATGAATTGTATACCCTTATCTCAACCATAAATGCATACATGTCTTAAACTAGGTTTCCAACCCTTAAACAACTCGAAAGGAGTTTTGGCTACAGCTTGGTTGGAACCCTATTTAGGATGTACATTGCCGTCATGAGAGTTTTAGTTCACAAGAACTTGGTAGATTAGAGTTAGCCATCATGCTCCTAACTATATCAAGCAAGATCCAATTCTTTGTTTTAGTTACTCCATTCTGGTAAGGTGAAATAGATATGGTGCACTAAGTAACAATCTCATTTAGTGCTTGCCTATCCCTTGTATGAATTCCATAGTATTCCCCATCTCTATCTGATCTCACCTGCCCACATTCTGGTCAGGTGAACCAGACATGGTGTACTAGGTAACAATCCCATTTTTGAAGGAACTTTGCAAATGGATCTAGTGTTTGCTCGTCCCCCATATACCTTCCATAGTATTCTTCACCTCTATCTGATCTCACGATCTTTATTTGTTTATCGCATTGTTTCTTTACTTCTACCTTGAAAATTTTAAATGTATCTAACATTTCGTCCTTATGACGAAAGATATAGAGTTACATATATCGTGAGTAGTCATCTATAAATTAGATGAATTAACTTTACCCATACGAGTCTGTATTAGGAGTACAAATGTGTGTATGTATGATCTCAAGTAATTCTAAACTCTTTCTGACACCTTTTTGAGTCTTGTTAGTCTGCTTTCCTTTAATGCAGTCCACACAAGTCTCAAAATTGCTAAAGTCTAGGGTATCAAGTACCCTTCCTTTACCAACTTTTTTTTTCTCTTTATGGGGATGTGTCTTAATCTCTAGTGCTATAACATGGAAGAGTTTTCCTCAATAACACTTCTTTTGAATCCATATACATGTCACATTCATGCAAACATTGTTTTGTAAGGTAATACTATACAATCCATCCAATAATAAACCATAACCAACAATATTTGAACCGAAAAATAATATTATTTTATTATTAAATTGGAAAGAGTAAGTGAATTGTATAAATTTTGAAATAGAAATTAACTTTCTAGAAAACTCAGGTACATAAAAAACTCTTTCACAATTTGAAGACATTTACGCTTGTCAATATAAGCTCGCAATCTCTAATGGCCTTTATCCATAAACTCATCTTGTTGTCCGAGTAGATAATTTGTTTATGATCCACTGGCTTTCTTAGGTTTTATAAGCCCTACAACACATTCGTAATGTAGATGGTACAATCAAAATCAATCTATCATGTGTTATAAAAAACCTCAGTCATGCAAGATTCATAACAAACTAATGAAATTTTCATACTTTTATTCTCAAGCTACCGCTTGTACTTGGCACTATCTTACTTCATGAGTCCCTTTTTTTTTTTTACAAAAGAAACATTTGAACTCTTTCTTTATGTCTGCCTTCGGTTTTTCGCCCTTTTGGTTTGATTTGGATTTGCCATTTTTCTTTCCTTGCACAGCCACATATGCACTTGTAGAACCCTGCTTCACTTCCATCAACAGCCTTCTTTCCTCTTGTACACACATGACCATCAACTCATTGATAGATTATTTCTTCTTATGTATATTGTAAGAGATTTTAAAAGAACCATAGGATTGTAGGAGAGAGTTCAGAATAAAGTGCATGAGGAAAGATTCAGACATCTCAACCTCCAGGGTTTTTAATTGAGCTGCTATATCTCGCATATGCATGATGTGCTCACACACATTGTGGATAGTAGTAAGCCTCATGGAAGAAAACTGTATAATGAGGGTACTGGCCATAGATTTTTTTGATATCACAAATTGCTCCTTTATAGCCTTAAGAAAAGTGTAAACATTGGTATGCTGATTGACCAAATCATGGATACTAGCCAAAATTTTACTCTTTATGATCATGGTACTTAGACGATTAGATCACTCCTACTGTTCATAAAGTGCCTTTTCTACCATAGAGTTGGTTTCAATTACCAGAGGTTAGAGATGTAACCGGGCTAGTTTGGACCCAAAAACTGGCCCAGTCGGCCCAAAAAAGCCCGGGCTGGTGAATAGTGACCTAGAATCGAATCGGTCCGGCTACTAGAACCAGGAATCGGGAATCGGCCCAGCCTTGGTTCGGGACCAGCACGGAACCTGACCAGGCCCAGAACTGGCCCGACTGGTTCCAATGGCTCCTTTTTTTGTTGAATTTTTGACAATTTTAACTCTCCCAACAGTTATAAAATGACTAGTTTGGGAGGTATTTTTGGTCCAAGAGGTCAAAAAATTTTCCTATAAATAGGTTACACCTCATTTCCAAGATCTCCACAATAAAATTTCATATTCTCTCTTACATTCATATTCTCTCCATACTACTACACTCTTTCAAGCACAATTTCTATTTTCTACACTACCATTTTCATCTTCCACTAATCACGTTCAACATATTTCTACAATTTCACATTTTTTATTTTCATAATTTTCACAATTTTACAATTTTTACCATTTCCATTTCCACTATTTTCACAATTTCCATATCTTATTCTCAACTCTTCCATTTCCACCACCACCACCTACGATATTGATCAAGATTTGACAAGATTTTAAGGTTGGGAGGTCAAATTCAAAATTTGGTGAAAAACATCCGCGATCTCCGTCAAGTCGGCACATTATTATTTTTTCGTCTTTAATTTTTTTTTTACATAATATTATTATTTGTGTGTGTTTGCGTTACATATAATTTTTTTTTAAAAGGCCAGAACACATTCTTCTCAAAAATTTCTCAACAATCTCCTCTCTCCCCATTTTCATTTTTTTAAGATGAAATTCTGGAAAATATAGATATTGAAAATCTTTTAGAAGAAACTCAACCTAATAATATACAATCTAATACAACACACACTAAAAAAAATGATATTAATGTATGAGAATTTTTATTAAAAATATTGATGAGCAAAAGTCAACTTGTAAAATTTGTTACAAAAAATATAAATTTTTGAAGGGTTGGGGGAGTAGGTACAGTTAAGAGACACTTTGTTAGAGATGATTCAGATAAATTATCTCAAATAAAATAAACACATATAGTCACTGGGCGAGGAAATGTTACGAGTATATTTAAATATAATACAAAAAATGAAAAAATTAGTCAAATATAATGGATAGTAAGAAAAGAATTACCAGTTAGTATAGTTGAATGTCCTCTTTTTGAAGAATATGTTTAAAAATATTTACAATCGAGTTATAAAAAAAAGTAGTAGAGTATCCGCTAGGAGGAGGTCAATAGATCGATATCAAAAATTAAAAGATGGTATAATTGCACAATTTATGAGTAGTCAATGTAAATTTTCATTAACTTCGGACAATTGGAAAAATGAACATTATATTGTAGTAACATGTCATTGGATTAATAATTCATGGGATTTAGAAAAATGAATATTAGTTTTTCAATGTTGAGATTATCTATAAAACAATTCTCACATAGTTATAGTAATTACGAATATTGTTCATGAATTTGAAATTAGTGATAAATTTTTTTCTATATGTTTTGATAATATTTCGGCTAATATAATGTGGTTAATACTTTAAAACAAACTATAAAAACTTGTTTAGATAGAATATTTTTTTATATTAGATGTGCATGTCATATTATAAATTTTTCTGTTATAAATGGATTACAAATGACAGAAATAGTTTTAAAATCTATTCGTGACATGATTCATCAAATTAGAAATTTTTCAACAAAAACTCAAGAATTTAGACAAATATGTCAATTACATAATAAAAAATTTTAAAAATTTAAATTAGAATGTGATATTAGATGGAATTCAATTTATGATATGTTACAAGAAATACTTTTTTTTAGAAATATCTTACTTGAATTTATAAGTTCTAATTATGAATTTGGTTTTATTGATAATACCGCTTTTGATTTTGTAACTACACTAACTAAATTATTAGAAATTTTTTATGCATGTACAAATTTATTTTTCGGAAGTTACTATCAAACAACTTATTTAATATTACTTAATCTTCGTAAAATTTGTTATGTATTTACTCAATTTGAAGAAGAAGATAGATTTAATGATATTATTGATCTAATGAAAATAAAATTTAAAAAATATTATGAAAAAATTCTTATTTTATATTTAATAGCAAGTGCTTTAGATCTAACTGTTAAAGTTGAAGGTGTTGAAATGTTAATAGATTATTTTGCATAAACTTTTTCAACGAAAATATATATTAGTTGATAACATTTAAAATAACAAATATCTAATACTTTACAAGATATGTTTGAATTATATGAAAAGAAATATAATAATTTAAATACTAGTGATGTAAATAGTATTAAAAGTACTAATACAACAACTAGATCATCTTCACTTTTTTTTTAATCATTTACATATGTTAGGAAAAAAATAAAGAAGTTTTTTATCAACATTTAATGAATTATTTTTATACAAACAAACACCTATATTAGAAGATTTCGATGATGATGATTTTTTTGATATGTTAAGTTGGTAGAGAAATAATTTATCATACTATCCAATTTTAATCTAAGTGGTCAAAGATATACTAACCCCTCCGGATCCACAGTGCCATCGAAATGTGCTTTAAGTGCAGATGGTCGACTATTAACCAATAAGCGTACAAATTTTACGGACAATACTTTAGAATTATTAATTTGCATTAAAGACTAGAGGGATGTGGATAAAAGGATGCAAGGCATTGTCAAGACCTTCGAAGAAGATGATGAAGAAGAAGAAGTATAATTTTTTTTTTGGCATAAGAAGCATTGTGTAAATAAAAAAAAATCTAAAAAATTAGTGGATTTTAAAATTCAAGTGAAGAGATTGGTAGTAGACGAACACCGAATTCAGTGGAATCATTATAAAATTTTGTGTCTCTAATTTTTTATCTATTTAATTGTAAAAAGTGAATTTTGAAAAAAAATACAAAGTGAAGAAAAAAAATCACAAGAGAGTTAAAAAAAAGAGTTTTTTTTTTTTTTTTTTTTTTTTTTTTTTTTAAAGAACACAAGAGAGAGTAAAAAAAAAAGAGTTACAAAAAAAGAAAATAAGGGAGTTAAAAAAAAAGGTTCCCAAAAAAAAAAAAAACAAGCTTGTTTAAAAAAAAAAAGAACTCAACAGAGGTGAAAAAAAAATGAGAGAGTTAAAAAAAATGAAAAAAAACTTGAACTGGGCCCGACCGCTTGTTTAAAAAAAAGAACTCAATAGAGGTAAAAAAAAAAAAAAATGGAGAGAGTTAAAAACAAAAAAACTTGAACTAGGCCTGACCCGGCCCGACACACTGGTTCAGGTTCATCGGGCCACCCGGTTCTAGAATAAACATTTCTGGAATCGGCCCAGCCTGGCTCAGGCTAGCCTAGGAACCATAGCCAGCCCGATTCACGGTTCTTAGAACTGTCTTTGAATCGGACGGGGCCCAGCCCAACCTGGCCCGGTGACATCTCTACCAGAGGTGGTTCGTTTTTTCGGATAACATAGTCAATATCTAGACATCCTAGATGGAGAAGAACCTTTTCCCTCCACTTCTTATAGTTTCCTCCGGTTAATTCAGAAAAATTGGATTTCAAATCTATGGTTTAAAATACTATAAAATAAATAAATATGCTTACTAACTATATATTCGACATTTAATATATGTCTATAAATGCAAACATATAAAATAAATCTATGATATAGAAATTGTCTACGGATTAAATTTTTAATTTTATTATACTTATTTGATTTGATGATAAGATTCACAAAAAATAGATTATCCACCAATACCTGTAGACCAATTAGAAAATTATTAATAGTTAGTTTTTTATTGATTACTTTATCCTTTACACTTAGCTCTATAAGACGACATTTCTAGTGCACCAGGTAGGTTTTCATGTAGGTGGTGGGTCACATGGGACCATTTAAGAATTAGTTAGTTTTAGACTTATCTTTATATTTTTGACAGAACCAGTCTAGACATGCACTAGATTAATCCGTACTTATAGTATTACATAGAAAAGAGATTTCAATCAAATAGACTACTATTGAAAAAAGCTATTTTGATGTCCTATCTCAATTTTATTATTTTCATGCAATAAAAATTTCTGCGAGATAAAATTCATTACATAAAAATAATTTTTATGACAAATATATCTTTTTTTTTAATGTGATCATGTCTTTTATATAATTTCCTACTTAATTATGTTTGCTTTGGTTAAAGTTTAATTAATTTTAGAAATTAAATAGATCACTAGAATATCTTACTATATGCTTGTACCTTATAAAGTATATGAAATTTAATTTTAAATGCAATAAACATTTCTTATGCATTTTGCCAATTTTATATTTGTCTTCATGTACACAATTTATTTTAAAAATTTTCATGCATTAGAAAGTATTTTTCTAATTTTGTACTTCCCTTTAAATTTTTTGGGTAAAAAAAAAATGTTTTTGACCGCCACAGGACTCAGATGTAGCTTTTCATATGGGGGAAAAAAACAACATTTCTAAAAGGTTTTGGACTAAGCTATCATTTCCAAAACTTAGAGCAAAAATGTTGTGTTTTAGTGGGTGTAAAAATGATGTGTTTTATACGGAGACATGTTATGATATTTTGGGAGAGACAAAAACATAAATGATCACGGGCATTGTTCATTGTCCCCCTTTTATTTTATTTTTTATTTTTTAATTTCCAAAAATGTGATATTTTGAAAAGCCAAGATGTGACGTACACCGTTGACTCACAACAATTAATGAATATTTTTAATAGCCTACTCAAGGAATCTTTTCTACAGTCCACTCAAGGAGGCTTCCTGGTCTTCCTCACCCGTTAAACAACGAGGGTCCCGACCTGGGTACTGTTTATTTTGACAAATCTAGATGTCAAAAAACCATAAAAAAAACTCCATTTTAAATTTTAAAAGTAATAGATTGTGCAAAACCTCGTACCTAATCCATTTTCGGTCTCCATTTAAAAAAATAATTATTTTGAATCAATTTGAAAAGAATCCGAGAGGAAAATTTTTAAACATTCATTGAAAAACATACAAGTGAAGACAAAATTAGTTTTGATACTAAATATTAGAATGTATAACAAATCTAATGTATGCTTCTAATATAAAAATTGAAATAAAATAAAGTGAAATAAAAAAAGAGAATTAGGGTTTTCTATTGTTATGCTTTTCTTCTTCACTTTCGGTAACTTTAAAAACTCTAAAATGATTTTTGGGACATGCACAATCCTTCTAACCCTCAATTTCACTCAATAGAAAATGTAGAGTTATGAAATTTGGACTTAGGGATCCCATGTATTAGCAAGGGATTTATATAGGTTTTGAACCATCCAAGAGCCATTAAAACCCTATAATTGTTATTCTAGATTATAGTTGGACGTTATGAGAAGGGAATTAAACATTTAAAACAGGAAAACAAGATTAATTGTGCAGAAATTTGAATGGGCCACCAAAATCCGGCCAAATACAATCCAATTCAAATTCTTTCCCATTAACTTAATATTGAATGCATTAATATCATGAGTTTGAATGAAAATTTCTAACAAGGCAAAGACCTTTCTAACGGTTTTGTTACATTTCAATGGTAATGAAAACAGGTCTATGCAAAACCAACTTCTATTATCAAGTGCGTCCAATCCCATGGGTATCCCACATAGGTAGATTAGCAAGATTATTATATTTTTGTGTTTTGTAATTTTATAACTATATAAATTATAAGATCAATGATTAAACATATTCATATATATATATCTACTTCACAAATTAGGCAAGAAAATCATTTTTATTCTTCCGTTGTTATTAGGAACTAGTAAAAAAGTCTTTCGTCGAGTAGCACACATAACACCCCCTTTAGCAGCGATAGTGTAATCAGAACTTGGATATGCAGACTTTATTTCTTACAATATTATACATTTTTTGCTACCGTTGGGCACACCTCAATGTTTGACTCAAATGAAGCTTGGCAATCATTAGCAAGAAAAGTTCCTAGTCACATTGGCAAGATTTCATAATAAAAAATATCTCGCCTCATTTAAAGAGACTGAAACGTGATACTGTTATTAATAGTTTCAAATTTTATTATACTTAATGATTGGAAAGAAATGAAAAATAGAAAAACAAAAAGATAGCACTTTTAAGAAGATAGGGGGCGACTTTAGAACACTTCTCCCAAATATCTTTGGCACCTTGTTGAGCTTGCGCTACCTTGTCCTTAAGATTTGATCTTTTGAGACCGTGCTCAACCAATGTTGCATGATGAGATTGTCCACTCTTTATAAGTTGGATGCAGCACTTATCCATAACGTTAATGAGTTCACTGGAGAATACAAAACCTATATCTCTTGTCCACAGTAGAAAGTTAGATTTGATTTGCACTTTTTCACAAATGTAATACCCTAGGTAAGGCTTTGACATAATGATTCGGATATCCATGTTCACAAGACATGTTGCAGCCAACAATGTTAATGCGACAAAAAACATTGCCAAAACAGTATTGTTCCCCCTCTTCATTGTTACTTTTACTACTGTAAGTGAAATACTAATTATATTATTTTGTGGTGTGTTTGTACAAGAGAATATGACCTACATATATACATATTAACCTAGTGAAAATAGTAAAGAGAATCAAGAGGTCAACCTAGTTACAGTAGGAAAAAGAATAATGAGTAATAAACTTAAATACACAATCTAAGGCATAATGTAAGGCTAATTATGTGCCTAAATCTATGTACATTAACTCCCCCCTCAAACTCAAGGTGGGATAGTAGAGACCAACTTGAGTTTGCGAAGTAAAAGATTGAATCGTTCAGGAAGATGAGTTTTAGTGAAAAGATCAGTGGTTTGATTTTCAGAGGAAATCAAAACAAGTTATAAAGTGCCACGTTGGAGATGTTGAACAAAGTGACAATCATTCTCAATGTGTTTAGTCCATTCATGGAAGACATCATTATGAGCAATTTGAATGACACTACGATTGTCATAGTATAAAGTAGTAGCAGAATAGTGTGTAACAACCATATCCTCAAGTAACCAACGGAGCCATAGTAGTTTAGATATAGCATCGGCAAGTGCTTGATATTTTGATTCTGTGCTAAAGTGAGATGTGACCATTTGCTTCTTACATGCCATGAAATGAGGGAGTCACCCAAAAAGAAACAGTAACCAGTTGTGGAACGACGATCAGTAGGGTCCCCATCCCAATCAACTTAAGAGTATCCAGACAAAATCAATGAGGAATAAGTAGATAAATGAAGGCCATGAAGAAGAGTGCCTTTGACATACTGGAGAATACGAAGAACGGTAGTAAAGTGAGTAGTTCATGGAGCAGACATAAACTGGCTAACATTATGCACAACATAAGTAATATCAGGGTGAGTTACTGTAAGATAAACAAGACCACCAACAAGTTGCTGATTTAGAGTAGAATCAGGAAAAGGTGTGCCATCAAATGTAGTTAACTTAACATTAGTGTCTAATGGTGTAGAAGTAGTAGATGAGTCTGTGATGCCAGATCTAGAGATTAAATCAGAAACATATTTGGCTTGAGACAAATAGTACCCATCAGAGCTAGAGGAGACTTTAAGACCAAGAAAGTAACCGAGTGATCCCAATTTTTTCATCTCAAAATGATGACTGAGATAATTCTATAAGTCAGAAATGACCAAAGAATCATCATCTGTAATAATCATATCATCTACATAAAGTAGCAAAAGAACAATACCCTTGTCAGTACGATAAATAAATAAGGTAGAATCATGAGAACTAGAGGTGAAGCCAAATTGTGTAATAGAAGAGCCCAATTTGGCAAACCATGCTCGAGAAGCTTGCTTAAGACCATACAAAGCACGATGAAGAAGACAAACTTTCTATGGAGGATGAGAATACCCAGGTGGAGGATACATATAGACTTCTTCATTCAGATCTCCATTAAGAAAAGCATTTTTAAGATCCATATGAAAAAGAGGCCAATGTTTGACTACAGTAACAGCTAAAAGTCTTAGGACAGAGGTCAATCGAGCAACATGAATAAATGTTTTTTCATAATCAATACGATATTCTTGAGTGTAACCTTTAGCAACCAAACGAGTTTTATATCGCTCAATAGAACCATCAGAGCGAGTTTTAATTTTGTAGACCCATTTACATCCTATAAGAGTTTTACCCAAAGGAAGATCGACTAAATCCCAAGTATGAGTTTTCTCTAAGTCCTCATGTTCTTCAAACATTGCTTGCTGTCATAGAGGATCAGTACTAGCCTCATAATAAGAATGAGGATCATGTAAAGAGAAAATAGTAAAAAAACAATGATAATCTCTAAGATGATGAGGAGTGTCTCTCACCCAACTGAAGCGATGAAGAGGAGGAACAAGATCATCAGAGGAAGCAGGTTCTGAAAATGCAGAGGCAGAGGAGAGATCAGTTATAGTAAGCTCAGTAGAAGAATCTGAAGTAGAAGAGTCTGAAGCAGAGAAAGGAAATAATTCTAGTGAAGGGTCAGTAAAAAAGGAAAGTAGGGAACAAACTGTGAAATTTGGATAATGTAGAAAACATAGTGTGTTCTCAAAAGGTGGTATGGTGAGAAATACGTAGTCTACCAGAAATAAGATCCCAACAATGAAAACCTTTATGTCTATCCCATACCCAAGAAAGCAACAAAGACAAGCACGAGGTTCAAGTTTAGTATGTTCATGGGGATTAAGAAGAACAAAACAAGTACAACCAAAAACTTTGAGAGTAAAGTAGTTAGGTGCCTTGCCATGTAATCGTTCAAAGGGAGAGGATTTTGAAGAACTGGAGTGGGGAGATGATTAATAGTATAAACAGATGTTAGAGCAGCCTCACCCTAAAATTTTTTACGATAGGATGCAGAAAGAAGGTAAGCACGAACAAAATCTAAGATATGATGATATTTACGTTCTGCTCGACCATTTTTCTGAGAGGTATGAGGGCAAAATCGCTGGAGAATAGTTCCTTGTTGTTTGAGAAACTGGAGAAGAATAGAATCCTGATACTCCATTGCATTGTCAGTACGAAGAGTTTTAATAGGACACGAAAATTGAGTTTTAATCATAGTAGCAAAATTAATATAAATTTGGGACAATTCGAATCTATGCTTAAGAAATTATATCCGAGTGAATCTCAAATAGTCATCTATAAATAAAATAAAATATCGATAGCCATTCATAGTGGGAGTAGGAGCAGGACCCCAAATATCAGAATGAAATAAACCAAAAGGAGTATCACAAATAGAGTGATTATTATTAAAGGATAAAGTAGGTTGCTTTGCTTGTTGACAATGTAAACAATCAAAAGACTCAAATTTAGAAAGGCCTAATGAACCATTAGAAATCAAGGACTGGATTTTATTAGCAGATGTATGACCAAAACGGAGGTGCCGCTGATATGTCTAGGGAATGGTGGCGGAAGGAGAGAAAGAAACAGTAAGACTAAGATTGCGCAATTAACCAATAGAGATTAAGTTTAAGGCTAGACTAGGAACAAAATAAGTATCGGGAAGGGTAAGGGTAGCGGTAGTTGCTGTTCCAGTATGAGTAATGGTTATACAACTACCATCAGTAATGTGAATAGAGGGAAGAGAACTAGCAAGAGTTGGTTTAGACAATAGAGAAAATTGAGAAATCATATGATTACAACAAGCAGAATCAAGGAGCCAAGTATTACCTAGAGTGTCAGATAGGGCAGTGGAGGAAGGAATCACTTATTTAAGAAGAGCTTGAAGATCCCTAATAGTAAGAAAAGGGGAAGAGGACTCACTAGAGGAAGCAGCAGTAGCAGCAATGGTAAAAGATCCAGGCTTAGAGGAAGACTTGGATTTCGTTGAATCCCCTTTAGGACGAGATGGGTGAATTGGAAAAATTTTCAAAATATGGCCATGTTTATGGAAATATCTATACTAAACAGTAGGATAAGTAGCAAATGTATGACCAGGGTTGTGGCAATTATTATAGAAGTAAGATCCAGAGGTGGAACGAGGCTGAGTGTTAGCAAAAGCAACTTCTGATGAATGATGTTTGAATAAACCAAGACGAGTTTCCTCAAATAGAATTTCTTTAACAACAGCATCCAAAGTGGGCAATGTATCATGATGTAACAGAGCAACACGTACTGATTCATATTCAGGACGAAGTGCCGTAAGGACTTGAATAAGACGAAGATAATCATCATTAATTTTAGCTTGGACTAACTGATTCCATATAGGTTGAATGATGGCAAGAAAGTCATTAACTGACTATCCTGACTCTTGCTTAAGGCAGTTAAGAGTAGTGTACAACTGATAATAATGTGCAAGATGAGTAGTTTTGTACCTATTAGACAAAAAATCCCAAATTTCTTTTACAGTATTAAAGTCAGCAAACTGAATATGAATGGATGAAATAGAAGTGTTGCAAAACCAAGTAATGATATGATGATTTTTGTTATCCCAATCCTCAAGACGTTTAGCATATTTAGCATCATTTTCATTATTATCACGAATTGGTTTAACAATATTACTAGTAATAATATGCCAGAGCTTTCATCCAATTAAAAATTTTTTTATATGTTGAGACCACAACGTATAATTAGAATCATCCATGATAGTTCCAATAGGACAAGAAACTTCAAATTTGTCTATATCCTAAAACCCAAAAAAAGAACCAGACATAGATAAAAATAATTCAAAATGAAGGAGAATGGATCAGAAAAATAAACTGACTAACTAGAGCTACCAATCAGGTCACAAATCAATTGTGACAATAAGAACAAGAGACAGGAATAAGCTACGGAATGAGAGCAAGAGACAGAAACAAATTGATGGCTCGAAAACCTAGAGAGGAGGGCTCTAATACCATGTAAGTGAAATACTAATTGTATTATTTTGTGGCGTGATTGTATAAGAGAATATGACCTACATATATACACATCAACCTAGTAAAAATAGAAAAGAGAATCAAGAGGTCAACCTAGTTACAATAGGAAAGAGAATCAAGAGGTCAACCTAGTTACAATAGGAAAGAGAATCAAGAGGTCAACCTATTTACAATAGGAAAGAGAATAATGGGTAATAAACATAAATAAGACATAATGTAAGGCTAATTATGTGCCTAAATCTATGTACATTAACAATTACATTGAGAACAATAGTTTTGCAAGATAAAATAGAGGATTCTGATTGACGATGAAATCCATTCGTCAACCAATGTAGGATTATATAAGAGAAAATCACAAAATTTATCTTAAACGTATTCATATGGAGAGTTTTGCTCCCTCATATTAAATCTTAAAATCTTTTTGGCCTCTCTTTTATGAAACTTACAATCCAAATATTAAATGACTTATGTGAAAAGCACCTGATTTTTTTTTATTGATTGATTAAAAGATGATCACGAAAACAATTGCTAAACTAAAGGATGTGGAAACAAAAAATGACCATAGTTTAACACACCGAATAAAGTTAACCACGCTCCTATCAGCGTGTCACGTTAAATTTGATTTTCTTCTCTTTTTCATAATTATCCAAACTAATTATCGGAACGATGTGAGTTTGAGTTCTGAGTGGTTGAACATTCTTTATATTATGTATATTATTTTGTAAGAATAGAATGATTGACGCATTCTAAAAATTTTAAAATGTTTCAAACTATCACACATGTGATATTTAAAAGTATATATGAGCTCCTTTATGCCATCAATCACAGATTGACCATTGTTGCCAATCAAATCTTTTGAAAAAGACAAAATTCTTCTAACTCGTAGATATTATTTTGAATTGATAAATTATGTTAGCAAACAAAATCGGTCTCTCATAATCGAGACAGAATTATTAAATTTCGATCTAGAGAAGCCTACAAGAACATGATTTTAATCAAGGGAAAGAGTTTTCTAATGGTTTTGTTACATTTCGATGGCACAAAAAATAGGTCAATACAAAACTAACTTTTATTATCAAGTGCGTCCAATCTTACGGGTTTCCCACATAGGTAGATTAGGAAGATTATTATATTTCTGTGTTTTGTACTTTTATAATTGTATAAATCGTAAGATCAATGATTAAACAAATTCATATATATATCTTTTTCACAAATTAGGTAAGCAAAACATTTTTATTCTTTTTTTATTAGCAACTAGTAAATAAGTTCTCAATCGAACAGCACGTCACATACCTCTTTAGCGATGATAGTGCAATCAGAATTTGGATATGCAAACTTCATTTCTTACAGTATCATACATTTTTTGCTACTGTTGCACACACTTCAATGCTTAACTCAAATGAAGCTTGGCCATTACTAGCAATAAAAGTTCCTTGTTGTATAGGCAAGATTTCATAATAAAAAATACCTAGCCTCATTTCAAGAGACTGAAATGTGATATTGTTGTTAATAGTTTTAAATTTTATTATACTTGGCGATTAGACATAAACTAAAAGTAGAAAAACAAAAAGATTGCATTTTTAAGAAAATACCAAGGTGACTTTAGAACACTTCTCCCAAATATCTTTGGAACCTTGATGAGCTTGCACTACCTTGTCCTTAAGATCTGGTTTTTTGAGACTGTGCTCAACCAATGTTTTGTGACAAGATTGTCCATTCTTTACAAGTTAGATGCAGTACTCATCGGTAACATTGATAAGTTTACTGGAGAATACAAAGCTATATATCTCTTGTCCATAGTAGAAAATTAGATTTGACTTGCACTTTTTCACAAACGCATGTTACCTTAGGTAAGGCTCTAGTGCAGTGATTCGGATATCCGTGTTCGCAAGACATGTTGTGACTAACAGCATTATTGCGACAAAAAACATTACAAAAATAGTATTGTTCTCCATCTTCAATGTTACATTTATTATTTTGGGAATAATAGTTCTATAAGATAAAATAAAAGATTCTGATTGACGATGAAATTCAATCGTTAACCAATGTCAATTTATATAAGAGGAAATCCTAAAACTTATGTTAAAACGTATTCATGTGGAGAGTTTTGCTCCCTCATATTAATACCTTAAATGCTTTTTGGCCTTCCTTTTATGAAACTTGCAACCCACACATTAAATGACTTATGCGAAAAGCACCTGCTTTTCTTATTGACCGATTAATAGATGATCATAAAGTAAAAAAAATTGCTAAACTAAAGGAGTCGGAAACAAAAATGACCATAGTTAAAAACACCAAAATGAAGTTAACCATGCTCGTGCCAGCGTGTCATATTAAATTTGATTTTCTTTTCTTTTCCATAAATATCCAAACTAATTATCGGAACGAAGTGAGTTAGAGTTTTGAGTGGTTGAGCTTTCTTTAAATAATGCATATTTTTTGCAAGAATAGAATAACCGACACATTTAAAAAATTTTGAACTGCTTCAAACTGTCACACATGTTACTTTTAAAAGTATATGTGAGCTCCTTTTATGCCATCGATCACAGATCAATCTTTGTTGCCAATCAAATTTTTTGAAAAGGACAAAATTCTTGTAACGTGTAGATATTATTTTGAATTGATAAATTATGTTAATAAGTGAAATTGGTCTCTCATAATCGAGATAGAATTATTAAATTTTGGTCCAAAGAAGCCTACAAGAACATGATTTTAATCGAGGGAAAGACCTTTCTAATGGTTTTGTGACATTTTGAGGGCAATGAAAATAGGTCAATGCAAAACCAACCTCGGTTTCTCGCATAGGTAGATTAGCGAGATTATTATATTTATGTGTTTTGTACTTTTATAATTGTATAAATCATAAGATCAATGATTAAATAAATTCATATATATATCTATTTCACAAATTAGGCCAGAAAAACTTTTTTATTCTTTTATTTTTATCAGGAACTAGTAAATAAGTCTTCCATCGAACAACACATGTAACACCCCTCTTTAGTGGCAACAGTGCAATCAGAATTTGGAAATGTGGACTTCATTTCTTATAGTATTATACATTTTTTGCTTCCGTTGGGCACACCTCAATGTTTGACTCAAATGAAACTTGCCATCATTAGCAGTAAAAGTTCCTTGTTGCATAGACAAGAATTCATAATAAAAAATATCTTGCCTAATTTCAAGAGACTGAAACGTGATATTGTTAATAATAGCTTGAAATTTTATTGCATTTAGAGATTAGATAGAAATGAAAAATAGAAAAAAAAAAGATAGCATTTTTAAGAAGATACGGGGGCGACTTTAGAACTCTTCTACGAAATATCTTTGGCACCTTGATGAGCTTGCACTGCCCTATGCTTAAGATTTGGTCTTTTAAGACCGTGCTTAACCAATGTTGTGTGACAAGATTGTCCATTCCTTATAAGTTGGATGTAGCACTCATCGGTAACGTTAATAAGTTCACTGGAGAATACAAAACCATATATCTCTTGTCCATAGTAGAAAGTTAGATTTGACTTGCACTTTTGCACAAATGTACGATACCGCTCTGGCACAGTGATTTGGATATCTATGTCCGCAAGACATGTCGTGACTAACAGCATTACAACAACAAGAAACATTGCCAAAATAATATTTTTCCCTCCTCTTCATATTTACTTTTATTACTTTGAGAATAATAGTTCTATAAGATAAAATAGGAGATTCTGATTGAAGATGAAATTCATTTGTCAATGAACGTCAATTTATATAAGAGGAAATCCCAAAATTTATGTTAAACGTATTCATGCAGAGTTTTGTTCCATCATATTAATACCCTAAATGCTTTTTGGCCTCCGTTTTATGAAACTTACAACCCAAATATTAAATGACTTATGCGAAAAGCACTTGATTTTCTTATTGATTGATTAATAGATGATCATGTAACGCAAAACAATTGCTAAACTAAAGGAAGCAAAAACAAAAAATGATCGTAGTTTAACACATCGAATAAAGTTAACCACGCTCGTGCCAGCATGTTAGTTAAATTTGATTTTCTTCTCTTTTTTTTTTTGTAATTATCCAAACTAATTATCGGAGTGATGTGAGTTTAAGTTTTGAGTGGTTGAACTTTCTTTACATAACATATATTATTTTGCAAGAATAGAATGACCGATACATTTTAAAAATTTTGAACTGTTTCAAACTATCACACATATTATTTTTAAAAGTATATGTGAGCTCCTTTTATGCTGTCGATCACAGATCAACCATTGTTTCCAATCGAATTTTTTTGAGAAAGACAAAATTCTTCTAATGCATAGATATTATTTTGAATTGATAAATTATGTTAGCAAGCGAAATCGATCTCTCGTAATTTAGAAAGAATTTTTAAATTTTGGTATAGAGAAGCCTACGAGACCGTGATTTTAATCAAGGGAAAGAAATTTCTAATGGTTATGTGACATTTTGACGGCAATGAAAATAGGTCAATGCAAAACCAATTTCTATTATCAAGTGCGTCCAATCCCACGGGTTTCCCGCACCATGTAAATTAGTGAGATTATTATATTTTTGTGTTTTGTATATTTATAGCTGTATAAATCATAAGATCAATGAAGAAACAAATTCATATATAGGTATATATATCTATTTCACAAATTAGGCAAGAAAAACTTTTTTGTTCCTTTATTTTTATTAGGAACTAGTAAATAAGTCTTCCATCAAATAGCACATGTCACACCCCTACTTAGCGGTGACAATACAATCAAATTTCGATATGCAGACTTCATTTCTTGTAGTATTATATATTTTTTTGCTACCGTTGGGCACATTTCAATGTTTGACTCAAATGAAACTTGCCATCATTAGCAATAAAAATTCCTTGTCACATAGATAAGATTTCATAATAAAAAATATCTGGTCTCATTTCAAGAGACTGAAACATGATATTTTTAAAATAGTTTTAAATTTTATTGCACTTAGCTATCGGATATAAATGAAAAATAGAAAAATAAAAAGATTGCATTTTTAAGAAGATACGGGGGAGACTTTAGAACACTTATCCCAGATATCTTTGGTACCTTGATGAGCTTGCACTACCCTGTCCTTAAGATCTAGTCTTTTGAGTCCGTGCTCAACAAATGTTGTGCAACAAGATTGTCCATTCTTTATAAGTTGGATGCAACACTCATCGGTAACATTAATAAGTTCACTGGAGAATACAAAACTGTATATCTCTTGTCCACTGTAGAAAGTTAGATTTGACTTGCACTTTTTCACAAACGCACTATACCCTGGGTAAGGCTTTGGCGTAGTGATTCAGATATCCGCATCCGCAAAACATGTTGCAACCAACAGCGTTACTGCGATGAAAAAAATCACCAAAACAATATTGTTCCCCCTCTTCATTGTTATTTTTGTTGCTTTGAAAATAATAGTTCTGAAAGATAAAATAGAGGATTCTGATTGACAATAAAATTCTTTCGTCAACCAACGTTAATTTATATAAGTGGAAATCCCAAAATTTATGTTAAACATATTCATATAGAGAGTTTTGCACCTTCATATTAATACCTTAAATACTTTTTGGCTTCCCTTTTATGAAACTTACAACCCAAATATTAGATGACTTATGCGAAAAGTACCAGGTTTTCTTATTGATTGATTAATAAATGATCATGTTATTCAAAACAATTGCTAAACTAAAGGATGGGGAAACAAAAGATAACTATAGTTTAACACACCAAATAAAGTTAACCACGCTCATGCTAGCGTGTCATGTTAAATTTGATTTTCTTCTCTTTTCTGTAATTATGCAAGCTAATTATCGGAATGATGTGAGCTTGAGTTTTGAGTGGTTGAATTTTCTTTATATAACGTATATTATTTTGTAATAATAGAATGACCAATGCATTTTAAAAATTTTGAATTGTTTCAAACTGTCATGCATGTTATTTTTAAAAGTATATGTGAGCTCCTTTTATGTTGTCGGTCACGGATCGACCTTTGTTGCCAATCAATTTTTTTGAAAAAGACAAAATTCTTCTAATGCATAGATATTATTTTGAATTGATAAATTATGTAAGCAAGCGAAATTGGTCTCTCGTAATTGTGATAGAATTTTTAAACTTCGATCTGGAGAAGCATACAAGACCGTGATTTTAATCGAGGGAAGGACCTTTCTAATGGTTTTATGACATTTCGATGACAATGAAAATAGGTTAATACAAAACCAACTTCTATTATCAAGTGCGTCCAACCGTATGGGTTTCCCATATAGGTTGATTAGTGAGATTATTATATTTTTGTGTTTTGTATATTTATAACTATATAAATCATAAGATCAATGATTAAACAAATTCATATATATCTATTTCACTAATTAGGCAAGAAAAACATTTTTATTCTTTTGTTTTTATTAGGAACTAGTAAATAAATCTTCCATCGACCAGCACATTTCACACCCCTCCTTAGAGGTGACAGTGCAATCAGAATTTGGATATGCAGACTTTATTTCTTACAATATTATACATTTTTTGCTACCATTGGGCACACTTCAATGTTTGACTCGAATGAAGCTTGCCTTGCCATCATTAGCAATAAAAAATTCTTATCGTATTGGGAAGATTTCATAATAAAAAATATCTAGCCTCATTTTAAGAGATTGAAACATGATTTTGTTAATAATAGTTTTAAATTTTATTGCATTTAGCGATCAGATAGAAACCAAAAATAGAAAAACAAAAAGATAGCATTTTTAAGAAGATACGGGGGTGACTTTAGAACACTTCTCCAAAATATCTTTGGCATCTTGATGAGCTTGCACTACCCTGTCCTTAAGATCTGGTCTTTTGTGACTATGGTCAACCAATGTTGTGTGACAAGTCCATGATTAATAAAATCTTTTTTATTCTTTCACAAATTAGGCATAAAATCTTTTTTATTCTTTTGTTTTTATTAGCAACTAGTAAAAAAGTCTTCCATCAAATAGCACACATCACACCCCTCTTTAACGGTGATAGTGCAACCAGAATTTGGATATGCAAATTTCATTTCTTACCATATTATACATTTTTTTGCTACCATTGGGAACACTTTAATGTTTAACTCAAATGAAGCATTGCCATCATTAGCAATAAAAGTTTCTTGTCGCACACACAAGATTTCATAATAAAAAATATTTGGCCCCATTTTAAGAGACTGAAACGTGATATTGTTGTTTAGTTTTAAATTTTATTGCATTCAGCGTCCGGCCAGAAATGAAAAATAGAAAAACAAAAAGATAACATTTTTAACAAGATACGGGGGTGACTTTAAAACACTTCTCCCAAATATCTTTGGCACTTTGATGAGCTTGCGTTATCCTATCCTTAAGATCTGGTCTTTTGAGACCGTGCTCAACCAATATTGTGTGACAAGATTGTCCATTCTTTATAAGTTGGATGCAGCACTCATCGGTAGCATTAATGAGTTCACTAGAGAATATGAAACCATTTATCTCCTACCCACAGTAGAAAGTTAGATTTGATTTGTACTTTTTCACAAATGCACAATACCATGGGTAAGGCTTTGGCGCAGTAATTCGGATATCTATGTCCGCAAGACATGTCATACCTAAGGGCGGAGTCAGGAAATTCTTTTTGGGGGGCCATAAAGTAATAATTAATAACCTTAACCCTAGAGGGTGCAGACTCCTTTACTTCTTTGGCACTTACTTCATATAAAGCTTTTCTGGTCATCCTTGAGATTGATTCCGCCATGTTTGTGTCAACTCTCTCCCCCGATGTGGCTTCCTCTCATCCCGATTTGAATATTATTTGAGAATCTTAGTAGCTAATTTGACAAACCTTGATTCATTAGGTGCCTTTCAATATTCTTCTCCGATGTGGCTCCCTCTCATACTAATTTTCTTTCTTTCTTTCTTTTTCTTTTTTTCTTTTTTTTTTCATCTCCTACCAATTAAATAAATTGAAAATGATCGTAACAATAATATTTGTAATACAAATGCTCTCCCATTGTGGACTCATTAGATATCAAGGTTTAGTTCTAATTTTTTGGTTTTAAATTGTTTCACCCCTTTCAAAAAGTGTTTTTTCTAATGGGATATTATGAGTACTTCATAGTTTCTAATTCCTTTATTTGATACCATTAAAACAGGCAAAGGGAGAACTTCGTTCCCTTAAGGGACCAACTTGACTCAAACTAAATTTAATCGGAGTTAAAATGGTTACTGAATATCGATAATTTATATTAAAAAAGAAAATAATTTATTAGGAGTAATCGTTAAAGAGAGTTTAATTGTGACTGTTTAGTATTTTTTTTTTTGTTTTTAAAAAAGTTGATGAAATCATCATAAATAAGTAATTATGATTTAAATTTAGTAAAAATTTTATAATAATGTTCAAGTGGAAATGCCAACTTACTCCCACCAAAATTATAAAAATTAGAAAGAAGGGAGAGATATTCATTAATACTTAGAGGTCGTAGAAGATTTTTTCACCCTTATTTTGATCATTTTAATCCATTGATATGTATTGGAAATTCTTTTCTTCCCTCCTTGTTTACTATTTTCCTTTACCAACATGCCCAGCAATGCCCGTCCTTTCTACACTTATTGAAGTCCTTCAATTCCCCTCATGAACACAAAATTTGGGGGTTTCCACATTTTTTTCTTTCATTTATCAAATTTGAAACCTCAAAAAAATATTTTTTTCTGAGTAAAAAATATTATCCTAGAAAAAGAGAGAGAAAAAGAAAAGTTTTTGAGTTTCACGCCCTGGAAAACAAAAAACATTGTTTCAAAACATAACCCATTTTGTTATATTTGTTAATAGAAGAGCTGCATTTGCTGGCAGAAATTATAAGATTTCAAGAGTCTTGGGGGGGCCATGTTCCTCCCAAGACATAATGTGGCTCCACCCCCTGGTCACACCAAAAGCGTTACTGCATCAAAAAACATTGCCAAAATAGTATTGTTCCCCCCTCTTCATTGTTACTTTTATTACTTTGAAAACAATGGTTCTGTAAGATAAAATAGAGGATTCTAATTGAAGATGAAATTCATTCGTCAACCAATGTCAATTTATATATGAAAAAATCCCAAAATTTTTGTTAAATGTATTATGCGGAGAGTTTTGCTCCCTCAAATTAATACCTTACTTCTTTTTGGCCTCTCTTTTATGAAACTTACAACCCAAATATTAAATGATTTATCCGAAAATCACTTAGTTTTCTTATTGATTGATTAATAGATGATCATGAAAAACAAAACAATTGCTAAACTAAAGGATGTGGAAAAAAAAATTGACCATAGTTTAGCACACCTAAATGAAGTTAACCATGCTCATGCCAGCGTGTCACATTAAATTTGATTTTCTTCTCTTTTTCATAATTATCCAAACGAATTATTGGAATGGTGTGAGTTTTAGTTTTGAGTGGAGGAACTTTCTTTATATAACATATGTTATTTTGGAAGAATATAATGACCGATGCATTTTAAAAATTTTAAATAGTTTCAAAGTGTCGCACATGTTATTTTCAAAAGTATATGTAAGCCCCTTTCATGCCGTCAGCCATGGATCGACCTTTGTTGCTAATAAAATTTTTTGAAAAAGAAAAAATCCTTGTAGCACGTAAATATTATTTTGAATTGATAAATTATATTAGCAAATGAAATCAGTCTCTTGTAATCAAGATAGAATTTTTAAATTTCGATCCGGAGAAGCCTAATGATTTTGTGACATTTCGATGGTAATGAAAATAGATCAATGCAAAACCTACTTCTATTATCAAGTGCATCCAATCCCATGGGTTTCCCACACCGGTAGATTAGCGAGATTATTATATTTTTGTGTTTTGTAATTTTATAGCTCTATAAATCATAAGTCAATGATTAAACATATTCATATATTCATATATATATATATATTTATAAATTTCACAAATTAGACATAAAATCTTTTTTATTCTTTTGTTTTTATTAGTAACTAGTAAAAAAGTCTTCCATCGAACAACACACATCACACCCCTCTTTAGGAGCGATGGTGCAACCAAAATTTGGATATGCAAACTTCATTTCTTACCGTATTATACATTTTTTACTACTGTTAGACACACTTTAATGTTTGACTCAAATGAAGCATGGCCGTCATTAGCAATAAAAGTTTCTTATCATATAGGCAAGATTTCATAATAAAAAAAGTCTGGCCTCATTTCAAGAGATTGAAATGTAATATTGTTATTAATAGTTTTAAATTTTATTACACTTAGTGATCGGATAGAAAAGAAAAATAGAAAAACAAAAAGATAACATTTTTAAGAAGATATAGGGGGCAACTTTAAAACACTTCTTTTAAATATCTTTGGTACCTTGATGAGTGTTGGAGGTGGGAGAGAGTGCTTTGGCGAGAAAGACTCCGACGCTCAAGTCAGTGAGTGGTTTTTGAAAGGAGGAAACAAACTGAAAGGGAGCCTATCTTGCAATCACGTGCTCTGTGTTAGTTCTTAGAGAAAAAAAGACTTACTTGCCAGCAAGATCATCTGATATTTATAATTTGTCTGCTTAAGTTCCATATATTTCTAGAGTGTTGAAACCCTAGTTTCCTTTTGGGGATGTCCTGAGATTACGAGGATCATAGTGAAAGATTTCAAAAAATATGAACTACCAGTATTTGAGGAGATCACAAAAGATTCCTTTCCAATTAGGGGAGGTTGACTCCGTGTCTTAAGGGTGAAGGTATATTGCTTTTAACCGAATGGGAATGTGGAGCATTGAGTAGGTTTGGGGAGCTGAGTTGGTAATTACTGAGAGAAGCGTGGTTGGTATATACCAAGCAGGTGGGCTATGTCTACCTAGCTGGGAGATAAATCCCATATTGTCGACACGCTTCTGATGCATCATGCCTAATGGGCCACACATTCGAAAGATCCTAAGTCTTGTGATAATGGGCCTTTGGACCATGCTCCATCACTTGCCCCCGACTCCTAGTGTTGTTCTGTAGGAAAAGTTTTAAGAGTAGTATTAAATGAATGAAAACTTGAAAAGATGTTAGTGCGCCGCATAAATGTGGCACATTCCGTTTTGATTCCCATGAAGCATCTTTGACATGCTTTATACGGCGTGGTGGCTGATTGGTTTGAGCACTATTGGGTCTACTTTTTCATTTTTGATCAGAAAGATATCTTGCAAGCCATTTCCTTTAAAGGCCCAAAGCAAAATTCAGAGAAAAAATTGAGTCAAAAATGGCTAAGGGTAAATCGTCCCAGGCTTATCCGAGTATTAACGACATCAGAAACCTTATGATAAAAGAGGAAATTCAGGACGTCCAGAATGACATGCTATTGTGGGATGATAACATTCTTTGGTTGGCTACGAATGAGGACAGGGCCAACAAGGCATCAAACTCCTAAGTCCTGATGTACAAACAATGCGTCAAGTACGGCTTGAAGGTGTCGTACACGGGAGACTTAGCCTAGGTTTTGCTTGCTTGGAACATTTTTCTAACTAAACTGATTCCCAGCAATTGGCACTTAGTGGTTGTAGTGATATCGCTACTAAGTTTCTATTGTCTCTATTTTGACTTTGAGATTTTGGCATCAGTGTTTTCTCTCAAGAGATGCGCTTGCAGGGGGTCCACCAAAGGATAGTTCTTTCTACAAATCAGACCAGAATCCAACTGAGAATTTCTCTCTACAAGGAGACTATTGACAAAAGTTGAATGTGTAAGTACTTTTTCATAGAGTTTTTGAATAGGGATTCAATGCCTATACTATTGGATACAAATAGGGAGCCACTCCTAGGGTTTAAACCTCCATAGTCTTTTCATCATTTGAGATTCGTTCATTTGGTTGGCGATTTCTGCAAAGCCAAAGATCAGCGTATTTGGATGGAAACACTTTAGACAATGAGATATTAGCTTTAGTAAGTTTGTTGTTGGGAAAGAAGAGGAAGATTGAGAGACCTCTCCTAATGGAGAAGAGGAAAAACGGTCTTGTGGATATTCTTGCTTCTCTCGAGGAAGAAAACTTTGAGGAGATTACCTTGGGTAAATGGATGAGGTCCAGGTTGAAGAGAGGGACTGCTGAAGTAGGGCCATTTCGACTTTGGTGAGGAGAAAGAGGAGGACTAGGTGGTTGAGTTCGGCAGGTGATGTTGAGAGGGAGAGTGAGGTGCAAGGGTTTCTGGGTATGCCAGGGGCCATTGAGACCAAAGACCTTGAGTACGATATCTGAAAGGACACAGGGGTCTAGGAGGAGTGCCTGGGAGACATTGGTGTGGGTGATGAGGATGTTGAGGAAAAGGAGGAGGAAGAGGAGGATGAAGAGATTGAGGGTCCCCATTCTGAGAATCTTGAGGAATGAGAAGAGGGAGTAGGAAGAGAAAGTATCGGGAACCTAGGGAGTGTTCCTTCCAAGGCAATTAGGGGGCCCAACGTGGGGCCTTCTTCTACTGTTCCTTGGATTTTGGGAAAACAAAAGGTATCTAGGAGAACTACTCTCAAGCTTTTTATTACCATTTCATCCTTCGATGGTCGACGTGGACTGCGGGAATGTTGGACCATAACTATCAGCGCGGGAAAAGATCGCTATAGTTACGTTGATGGTGGTGAAGTAAGGAAGATAACGGAACGGATAAACTTTTGACACTCTGATCTGGAGCTGAACAAACTGTCTCTCGAGTAGGGCGATGAGGTCATTATGTCCTCGGGTCTCATGGTATGACTGCCTTTGAACGTATTTTATTTGTACCTCTGGCTTTTGCTCATGACCTTTCTTGTTTTATACAAACCATTGTTTTGGTAGAGTTTCAGAGGTTGAAAAGGGAGCAGACAATAGAGCATCTAAAGCATCGGGCTGACGAGATGGGTACCCAAGTATAATGGTTACGAGATATTCTATTGTAGAGGGAGAAAGAAATCGAGGAGGGGAGAGTGTCCATAGCCGCTCTAAATGCTCAAGATAAGGAGGTGGAATGGCTGAAGGTTGAGCAAGACACAATGCTTCAATGGTGCGAGGCTATTTCCAGGAGGTGCAAAGAGCTAAAGGCAGAAGCTAGGATACAGGAGATATGCCTGAACACTACATAGAGGTTGGCTACGATGTGCGACTGTGCCTTAAAGGGCACCGGGCAGAGGATACAAGAATTAGGGGGGACCCACACAAAGATAATAAAACAACATACACGTGCTCAGCGCAAGTGGAACGAGAAGCTCCGATGTGCTAAGGAAATTATTGATCACGTGGGGCTCTCGGGGGCCATGCCCCTGGACATAGGGAGGGCCAGCCCCGAAGTCCCCAATAGCGAGCTTGCAATTGTCCCAGTGAGCAACATTCCTTTGGAAGTTGTAGATGAGGATGCAACGATTAGAGCACCCCAAGCTGATTTATGGTCTCCGAATCTCCCATCCTCTTCACTTCCCTAGTTGTGTTTCCTATTTTCTTTTGACTCTGTTTTCCTCTTACACACCCCCAGAAAGAGTAATGAAGGAATTTCATTGTTTCTCCGAAGATCAAGCGTTAAAAAACATGTATTCCTAACGTGCTTTATTATGTATAGCGAATGGAGTTCTCTTGAGAAGACGCACCCCATATCAATAATCCGTGTGACAGAGTGGGCCATGCCTACTCTAGAGGGGATGCATCCCTTATTGTCGGGAAATTCGTTCAGAAGAGTGCGTCATGCCTACCCGACAGGAAGATGTATCCCTTATTGTCTTAAGACATTTTGATGGCAATGAAAATTGGCCAATGCAAAACCAACGTCTATTATCAAGTGCGTCCAATCCAACGGTTAAATTAGCGAGATTATACCATTTTTTTGTTTCGTACTTTTATAGCTGTGTAAGTCACAAGATCAATGATTAAACAAATTCATATATATCTATTTCACAAATTGGGCATAAAATCTTTTTTCATTCTTTTGCTTTTGTTAGCGGCTAGTAAAAGAGTCTTCCATCGAACAGCACACGTCACGCCCGCTTGCGCCACCGGAATCTGGATATGGAGACTTCCTTTCTTATTTTTTGCTACCGTGGGGCACAATTTAACGTTTGACTCAGATGAAGCTTGGCCATCATTAGCAATAAAGGTTCCTTGTCGCATAGGCAAGATTTCATAATAGAAAAATATCTGGCCTCATTTTAGGAGACCGAAACGTGATATTGTTATTAATAGTTTTAAATTTTATTGCACTTTGCGATCGGACAGAAATGAAAAATAGAAAGACAAAAAGATAACATTTTTAAGAAGATACGGGGCGACTTTAGAGCACTTCTCCCAAATATCTTTGGCACCTTGACGAGCTTGCGCTGCCGTCCTTAAGATCCGGTCTTTTGAGACCGTGCTCAACCAATGTTGTGTGACAAGATTGTCCATTCTTTATAAGTTGGATGCAGCACTCATCGGTAACGTTAATGAGTTCACTGGAGAATACAAAACCGTATATCTCTTGTCCACAGTAAAAAGTTAGATTTGACTTGCACTTTTTGACAAACGCGCGATACCCAGGGTAAGGCTGCGAGGCGCGTTGATCCGGATATCTGTGTCCGCAAGACATGTCACGACCAACAGCGTCACTGCGACAAAAAACATCGCCAAAGCAGTATTGTTCCCCCTCTTCATTGTCACTTTTATTACCTTGAGAACAATGGTTCTGTAAGATAAAATAGAGGATTCTGATTGACGATGAAATTCATTCGTTAGCCAACCTCAATTTATACAAGCGGGAATCCCAAAGTTTATGTTAAACGTATCCATGCGGAGAGTTTTGCTCCCTCAAATTAATACCTTAAAGGCTTTTTTGGCCTCCCTTTTATGAAACTTACGACCCAAATATTAAATGACTTAGGCAAAAAGCGCCTGGTTTTCTTATTGATTGATTAATAGATGATCATGAAATACAAAACAATTGCTAAACTAAAGGTTGCGGGAAGAAAAATTGAGCACAGTTTGACACACCGAAATAAAGTTAACCACGCTCGTGCAAGCGTGTCACGTTAAATTTGATTTTCTTCCCTTTTCCGCAATCATCCGAACCAATTATCGGAACGACGTGAGTTCCAGTTTTGAGTGGTTGAACTTTCTCTGTATGACGTAAATTATTTTGCAAGAATGGAATGACCGGCGCATTTTAAAAATTTTGAGCACTTCAAATCACGCATGTTATTTTGAGAAGCATATGTGAGCTCCTTTTATGCCGTCGGTCACGGATCGACCTTTGTTGCCAATCAAACTTTTTGAGAAAGAAAAAATTCTCGTAACGCGTAGATATTGTTTTGAATTGATAAATTATGTTAGCAAGCGAAATCGGTCTCGTAATCGAGAGAGAATTTTTAAATTTCGGTCCGGAGAAGCCTAACGGTTTTGAGACATTTCGACGGCAATTGAAATTGGTCAATGCAAGACCGACTTCGTTATCAAGTGCGTCCAATCCCACGGGTTTCCCGCACAGGTGGTTAGCGAGATTATAATATTTTTTTGTTTCGTACTTTTATAGCTGTGTAAGTCACAAGATCAATGATTAAACAAATTCATATCTATCTATTTCACAAATTGGGCATAAAATCTTTTTTCATTCTTTTGATTTTGTTAGCGGCTAGTAAAAAGAGTCTTCCATCGAACAGCACACGTCACGCCCGCTTCACGTAGAGAATCTGGATATGGAGACTTCCTTTCTTATTTTTTGCTACCGTGGGGCACAATTTAACGTTTGACTCGGATGAAGCTTGGCCATCATTAGCAATAAAGGTTCCTTGTCGCATAGGCAAGATTTCATAATAGAAAAATATCGGCCTCATTTTAGGAGACCGAAACGTGATATTGTTATTAATAGTTTTAAATTTTATTGCACTTTGCGATCGGACAGAAATGAAAAATAGAAAGACAAAAAGATAACATTTTTAAGAAGATACGGGGGCGACTTTAGAGCACTTCTCCCAAATATCTTTGGCACCTTGACGAGCTTGCGCTGCCCTGTCCTTAAGATCCGGTCTTTTGAGACCGTGCTCAACCAATGTTGTGTGACAAGATTGTCCATTCTTTATAAGTTGGATGCAGCACTCATCGGTAACGTTAATGAGTTCACTGGAGAATACAAAACCGTATATCTCTTGTCCACAGTAGAAAGTTAGATTTGACTTGCACTTTTTGACAAACGCGCGATACCCAGGGTAAGGCTCGGGCGCAGGTGATCCGGATATCCTGTGTCCGCAAGACATGTCACGACCAACAGCGTCAACTGCGACAAAAAACATCGCCAAAGCAGTATTGTTCCCCCCTCTTCATTGTCACTTTTATTACCTTGAGAACAATGGTTCTGTAAGATAAAATAGAGGATTCGATTGACGATGAAATTCATTCGTCACCAACCTCAATTTATACAAGCGGGAATCCCAAAGTTTATGTTAAACGTATCCATGCGGAGAGTTTTGCTCCCTCAAATTAATACCTTAAAGGCTTTTTGGCCTCCCTTTTATGAAACTTACGACCCAAATATTAAATGACTTAGGCAAAAAGCGCCTGGTTTTCTTATTGATTGATTAATAGATGATCATGAAATACAAAACAATTGCTAAACTAAAGGTTGCGGGAAGAAAAATTGAGCACAGTTTGACACACCGAAATAAAGTTAACCAGCTCGTGCGCAGGCGTGTCACGTTAAATTTGATTTTCTTCCCTTTTCCGCAATCATCCGAACCAATTATCGAACGACGTGAGTTCCAGTTTTGAGTGGTTGAACTTTCTCTGTATGACGTAAATTATTTTGCAAGAATGGAATGACCGGCGCATTTTAAAAATTTTGAGCAGCTTCAAACTGTCACGCATGTTATTTTGAGAAGCATATGTGAGCTCCTTTTATGCCGTCGGTCACGGATCGACCTTTGTTGCCAATCAAACTTTTTGAGAAAGACAAAATTCTCGTACGCGTAGATATTGTTTTGAATTGATAAATTATGTTAGCAAGCGAAATCGGTCTCTCGTAATCGAGAGAGAATTTTTAAATTTCGGTCCGGAGAAGCCTAACGGTTTTGAGACATTTCGACGGCAATTGAAATTGGTCAATGCAAGACCGACTTCTATTATCAAGTGCGTCCAATCCCACGGGTTTCCCGCACAGGTGGTTAGCGAGATTATACCATTTTTTTGTTTCGTACTTTTATAGCTGTGTAAGTCACAAGATCAATGATTAAACAAATTCATATGTATCTATTTCACAAATTGGGCATAAAATCTTTTTTCATTCTTTTGCTTTTGTTAGCGGCTTGTAAAAGAGTCTTCCAACGAACAGCACACGTCACGCCCCGCTTCAGCGGCCACAGTGCAACCAGAATCTGGATATGGAGACTTCCTTTCTTATTTTTTGCTACCGTGGGGCACAATTTAACGTTTGACTCAGATGAAGCTTGGCCATCATTAGCAATAAAGGTTCCTTGTCGCATAGGCAAGATTTCATAATAGAAAAATATCTGGCCTCATTTTAGGAGACCGAAACGTGATATTGTTATTAATAGTTTTAAATTTTATTGCACTTTGCGATCGGACAGAAATGAAAAATAGAAAGACAAAAAGATAACATTTTTAAGAAGATACGGGGGCGACTTTAGAGCACTTCTCCCAAATATCTTTGGCACCTTGACGAGCTTGCGCTGCCCTGTCCTTAAGATCTGGTCTTTTGAGACCGTGCTCAACCAATGTTGTGTGACAAGATTGTCCATTCTTTATAAGTTGGATGCAGCACTCATCGGTAACGTTAATGAGTTCACTGGAGAATACAAAACCGTATATCTCTTGTCCACAGTAGAAAGTTAGATTTGACTTGCACTTTTTGACAAACGCGAGACCCGGGGTAAGGCTCGAGGCGCAGTTGATCCGGATATGTGTGTCCGCAAGCCATGTAACGACCAACATCCACTGCGACAAAAAACTTCGCCAAACGAGTATTGTTCCCCCTCTTCATTGTCACTTTTATTACCTTGAGAACAATGGTTCTGTAAGATAAAATAGAGGATTCTGATTGACGATGAAATTCATTCGTCGACCAACCTCAATTTATACAAGCGGGAATCCCAAAATTTATGTTAAACGTATCCATGCGGAGAGTTTTGCTCCCTCAAATTAATACCTTAAAGGCTTTTTGGCCTCCCTTTTATGAAACTTACGACCCAAATATTAAATGACTTAGGCAAAAAAGCGCCTGGTTTTCTTATTGATTGATTAATAGATGATCATGAAATACAAAACAATTGCTAAACTAAAGGTTGCGGGAAGAAAAATTGAGCACTGTTTGACACACCGTAATAAAGTTAACCACGCTCGTGCCAGCGTGTCACGTTAAATTTGATTTTCTTCCCTTTTCCGCAATCATCCGAACCAATTATCGGAACGACGTGAGTTCCAGTTTTGAGTGGTTGAACTTTCTCTGTATGACGTAAATTATTTTGCAAGAATGGAATGACCGGCGCATTTTAAAAATTTTGAGCAGCTTCAAACTGTCACGCATGTTATTTTGAGAAGCATATGTGAGCTCCTTTTATGCCGTCGGTCACGGATCGACCTTTGTTGCCAATCAAACTTTTTGAGAAAGACAAAATTCTCGTAACGCGTAGATATTGTTTTGAATTGATAAATTATGTTAGCAAGGGGAGAATCGGTCTCTCGTAATCGAGAGAGAATTTTTAAATTTCGGTCCGGAGAAGCCTAACGGTTTTGAGACATTTCGACGGCAATTGAAATTGGTCAATGCAAGACCGACTTCTATTATCAAGTGCGTCCAATCCCACGGGTTTCCCGCACAGGTGGTTAGCGAGATTATACCATTTTTTTGTTTCGTACTTTTATAGCTGTGTAAGTCACAAGATCAATGATTAAACAAATTCATATGTATCTATTTCACAAATTGGGCATAAAATCTTTTTTCATTCTTTTGCTTTTGTTAGCGGCTTGTAAAAGAGTCTTCCAACGAACAGCACACGTCACGCCCGCTTCGGCACAACAACCAGGAATCTGGATATGGAGACTTCCTTTCTTATTTTTTGCTACCGTGGGGCACAATTTAACGTTTGACTCAGATGAAGCTTGGCCATCATTAGCAATAAAGGTTCCTTGTCGCATAGGCAAGATTTCATAATAGAAAAATATCTGGCCTCATTTTAGGAGACCGAAACGTGATATTGTTATTAATAGTTTTAAATTTTATTGCACTTTGCGATCGGACAGAAATGAAAAATAGAAAGACAAAAAGATAACATTTTTAAGAAGATACGGGGGCGACTTTAGAGCACTTCTCCCAAATATCTTTGGCACCTTGACGAGCTTGCGCTGCCCTGTCCTTAAGATCTGGTCTTTTGAGACCGTGCTCAACCAATGTTGTGTGACAAGATTGTCCATTCTTTATAAGTTGGATGCAGCACTCATCGGTAACGTTAATGAGTTCACTGGAGAATACAAAACCGTATATCTCTTGTCCACAGTAGAAAGTTAGATTTGACTTGCACTTTTTGACAAACGCGCGATACCCAGGGTAAGGCTGCGGGGCGCAGTGATCCGGGTATCTGTGTCCGCAAGACATGTCACGACCAACAGCGTCACTGCGACAAAAAACATCGCCAAAGCAGTATTGTTCCCCCTCTTCATTGCCACTTTTATTACCTTGAGAACAATGGTTCGTAAGATAAAATAGAGGATTCGATTGACGATGAAATTCATTCGTCAGCCAACCTCAATTTATACAAGCGGGAATCCCAAAGTTTATGTTAAACGTATCCATGCGGAGAGTTTTGCTCCCTCAAATTAATACCTTAAAGGCTTTTTGGCCTCCCTTTTATGAAACTTACGACCCAAATATTAAATGACTTAGGCAAAAGGCGCCTGGTTTTCTTATTGATTGATTAATAGATGATCATGAAATACAAAACAATTGCTAAACTAAAGGTTGCGGGAAGAAAAATTGAGCACAGTTTGACACACCGAAATAAAGTTAACCACGCTCGTGCCAGCGTGTCACGTTAAATTTGATTTTCTTCCCTTTTCCGCAATCATCCGAACCAATTATCGAACTACGTGAGTTCCAGTTTTGAGTGGTTGAACTTTCTCTGTATGACGTAAATTATTTTGCAAGAATGGAATGACCGGCGCATTTTAAAAATTTTGAGCAGCTTCAAACTGTCACGCATGTTATTTTGAGAAGCATATGTGAGCTCCTTTTATGCCGTCGGTCACGGATCGACCTTTGTTGCCAATCAAACTTTTTGAGAAAGACAAAATTCTCGTAACGCGTAGATATTGTTTTGAATTGATAAATTATGTTAGCAAGCGAAATCGGTCTCTCGTAATCGAGAGAGAATTTTTAAATTTCGGTCCGGAGAAGCCTAACGGTTTTGAGACATTTCGACGGCAATTGAAATTGGTCAATGCAAGACCGACTTCTATTATCAAGTGCGTCCAATCCCACGGGTTTCCCGCACAGGTGGTTAGCGAGATTATACCATTTTTTTGTTTCGTACTTTTATAGCTGTGTAAGTCACAAGATCAATGATTAAACAAATTCATATGTATCTATTACACAAATTGGGCATAAAATCTTTTTTCATTCTTTTGCTTTTGTTAGCGGCTTGTAAAAGAGTCTTCCAACGAACAGCACACGTCACGCCCCGCTTCAGCGGCCACAGTGCAACCAGAATCTGGATATGGAGACTTCCTTTCTTATTTTTTGCTACCGTGGGGCACAATTTAACGTTTGACTCAGATGAAGCTTGGCCATCATTAGCAATAAAGGTTCCTTGTCGCATAGGCAAGATTTCATAATAGAAAAATATCTGGCCTCATTTTAGGAGACCGAAACGTGATATTGTTATTAATAGTTTTAAATTTTATTGCACTTTGCGATCGAACAGAAATGAAAAATAGAAAGACAAAAAGATAACATTTTTAAGAAGATACGGGGGCGACTTTAGAGCACTTCTCCCAAATATCTTTGGCACCTTGACGAGCTTGCGCTGCCCTGTCCTTAAGATCCGGTCTTTTGAGACCGTGCTCAACCAATGTTGTGTGACAAGATTGTCCATTCTTTATAAGTTGGATGCAGCACTCATCGGTAACGTTAATGAGTTCACTGGAGAATACAAAACCGTATATCTCTTGTCCACAGTAGAAAGTTAGATTTGACTTGCACTTTTTGACAAACGCGCGATACCCAGGGTAAGGCTCTGGCGCAGTGATCCGGATATCTGTGTCCGCAAGACATGTCACGACCAACAGCGTCACTGCGACAAAAAACATCGCCAAAGCAGTATTGTTCCCCCTCTTCATTGCCACTTTTATTACCTTGAGAACAATGGTTCTGTAAGATAAAATAGAGGATTCTGATTGACGATGAAATTCATTCGTCAGCCAACCTCAATTTATACAAGCGGGAATCCCAAAGTTTATGTTAAACGTATCCATGCGGAGAGTTTTGCTCCCTCAAATTAATACCTTAAAGGCTTTTTGGCCTCCCTTTTATGAAACTTACGACCCAAATATTAAATGACTTAGGCAAAATGCGCCTGGTTTTCTTATTGATTGATTAATAGATGATCATGAAATACAAAACAATTGCTAAACTAAAGGTTGCGGGAAGAAAAATTGAGCACAGTTTGACACACCGAAATAAAGTTAACCACGCTCGTGCAACAGCGTGTCACGTTAAATTTGATTTTCTTCCCTTTTCCGCAATCATCCGAACCAATTATCGGAACGACGTGAGTTCCAGTTTTGAGTGGTTGAACTTTCTCTGTATGACGTAAATTATTTTGCAAGAATGGAATGACCGGCGCATTTTAAAAATTTTGAGACTTCAAACTCACGCATGTTATTTTGAGAAGCATATGTGAGCTCCTTTTATGCCGTCGGTCACGGATCGACCTTTGTTGCCAATCAAACTTTTTGAGAAAGACAAAATTCTCGTAGCGTAGATATTGTTTTGAATTGATAAATTATGTTAGCAAGCGAAATCGGTCTCTCGTAATCGAGAGAGAATTTTTAAATTTCGGTCCGGAGAAGCCTAACGGTTTTGAGACATTTCGACGGCAATTGAAATTGGTCAATGCAAGACCGACTTCTGTTATCAAGTGCGTCCAATCCCACGGGTTTCCCGCACAGGTGGTTAGCGAGATTATAATATTTTTTTGTTTCGTACTTTTATAGCTGTGTAAGTCACAAGATCAATGATTAAACAAATTCATATCTATCTATTTCACAAATTGGGCATAAAATCTTTTTTCATTCTTTTGATTTTGTTAGCGGCTAGTAAAAGAGTCTTCCATCGAACAGCACACGTCACGCCCGCCACAGTCAACAGAATCTGGATATGGAGACTTCCTTTCTTATTTTTTGCTACCGTGGGGCACAATTTAACCTTTGACTCGGATGAAGCTTGGCCATCATTAGCAATAAAGGTTCCTTGTCGCATAGGCAAGATTTCATAATAGAAAAATATCTGGCCTCATTTTAGGAGACCGAAACGTGATATTGTTATTAATAGTTTTAAATTTTATTGCACTTTGCGATCGGACAGAAATGAAAAATAGAAAGACAAAAAGATAACATTTTTAAGAAGATACGGGGGCGACTTTAGAGCACTTCTCCCAAATATCTTTGGCACCTTGACGAGCTTGCGCTGCCCTGTCCTTAAGATCCGGTCTTTTGAGACCGTGCTCAACCAATGTTGTGTGACAAGATTGTCCATTCTTTATAAGTTGGATGCAGCACTCATCGGTAACGTTAATGAGTTCACTGGAGAATACAAAACCGTATATCTCTTGTCCACAGTAGAAAGTTAGATTTGACTTGCACTTTTTGACAAACGCGATACCCAGGGTAAGGCTCGCGTTGATCCGGATATCTGTGTCCGCAAGACATGTCACGACCAACAGCGTCACTGCGACAAAAAACGTCGCCAAAGCAGTATTGTTCCCCCTCTTCATTGTCACTTTTATTACCTTGAGAACAATGGTTCTGTAAGATAAAATAGAGGATTCTGATTGACGATGAAATTCATTCGTCACCAACCTCAATTTATACAAGCGGGAATCCCAAAGTTTATGTTAAACGTATCCATGCGGAGAGTTTTGCTCCCTCAAATTAATACCTTAAAGGCTTTTTGGCCTCCCTTTTTATGAAACTTACGACCCAAATATTAAATGACTTAGGCAAAAAGCGCCTGGTTTTCTTATTGATTGATTAATAGATGATCATGAAATACAAAACAATTGCTAAACTAAAGGTTGCGGGAAGAAAAATTGAGCAGTTTGACACACCGAAATAAAGTTAACCACGTGCCAGCAGCGTGTCACGTTAAATTTGATTTTCTTCCCTTTTCCGCAATCATCCGAACCAATTATCGGAACGACGTGAGTTCCAGTTTTGAGTGGTTGAACTTTCTCTGTATGACGTAAATTATTTTGCAAGAATGGAATGACCGGCGCATTTTAAAAATTTTGAGCAGCTTCTGTTAGTCACGCATGTTATTTTGAGAAGCATATGTGAGCTCCTTTTATGCCGTCGGTCACGGATCGACCTTTGTTGCCAATCAAACTTTTTGAGAAAGACAAAATTCTCGTAACGCGTAGATATTGTTTTGAATTGATAAATTATGTTAGCAAGCGAAATCGGTCTCTCGTAATCGAGAGAGAATTTTTAAATTTCGGTCCGGAGAAGCCTAACGGTTTTGAGACATTTCGACGGCAATTGAAATTGGTCAATGCAAGACCGACTTCTATTATCAAGTGCGTCCAATCCCACGGGTTTCCCGCACAGGTGGTTAGCGAGATTATACCATTTTTTTGTTTCGTACTTTTATAGCTGTGTAAGTCACAAGATCAATGATTAAACAAATTCATATGTATCTATTTCACAAATTGGGCATAAAATCTTTTTTCATTCTTTTGCTTTTGTTAGCGGCTTGTAAAAGAGTCTTCCATCGAACAGCACACGTCACGCCCCGCTTCGGCACAGGCAACCAGAATCCGGATATGGAGACTTCCTTTCTTATTTTTTGCTACCGTGGGGCACAATTTAACGTTTGACTCAGATGAAGCTTGGCCATCATTAGCAATAAAGGTTCCTTGTCGCATAGGCAAGATTTCATAATAGAAAAATATCTGGCCTCATTTTAGGAGACCGAAACGTGATATTGTTATTAATAGTTTTAAATTTTATTGCACTTTGCGATCGGACAGAAATGAAAAATAGAAAGACAAAAAGATAACATTTTTAAGAAGATACGGGGGCGACTTTAGAGCACTTCTCCCAAATATCTTTGGCACCTTGACGAGCTTGCGCCTGTCCTTAAGATCCGGTCTTTTGAGACCGTGCTCAACCAATGTTGTGTGACAAGATTGTCCATTCTTTATAAGTTGGATGCAGCACTCATCGGTAACGTTAATGAGTTCACTGGAGAATACAAAACCGTATATCTCTTGTCCACAGTAGAAAGTTAGATTTGACTTGCACTTTTTGACAAACGCGCGATACCCAGGGTAAGGCTCTGGCGCAGTGATCCGGATATCTGTGTCCGCAAGACATGTCACGACCAACAGCGTCACTGCGACAAAAAACATCGCCAAAGCAGTATTGTTCCCCCTCTTCATTGCCACTTTTATTACCTTGAGAACAATGGTTCTGTAAGATAAAATAGAGGATTCTGATTGACGATGAAATTCATTCGTCAGCCAACCTCAATTTATACAAGCGGGAATCCCAAAGTTTATGTTAAACGTATCCATGCGGAGAGTTTTGCTCCCTCAAATTAATACCTTAAAGGCTTTTTGGCCTCCCTTTTATGAAACTTACGACCCAAATATTAAATGACTTAGGCAAAAAGCGCCTGGTTTTCTTATTGATTGATTAATAGATGATCATGAAATACAAAACAATTGCTAAACTAAAGGTTGCGGGAAGAAAAATTGAGCACGTTTGACACACCGAAATAAAGTTAACCACGCTCGTGCCAGCGTGTCACGTTAAATTTGATTTTCTTCCCTTTTCCGCAATCATCCGAACCAATTATCGGAACGACGTGAGTTCCAGTTTTGAGTGGTTGAACTTTCTCTGTATGACGTAAATTATTTTGCAAGAATGGAATGACCGGCGCATTTTAAAAATTTTGAGCGACTTCAAACTGTCACGCATGTTATTTTGAGAAGCATATGTGAGCTCCTTTTATGCCGTCGGTCACGGATCGACCTTTGTTGCCAATCAAACTTTTTGAGAAAGACAAAATTCTCGTAACGCGTAGATATTGTTTTGAATTGATAAATTATGTTAGCAAGCGAAATCGGTCTCTCGTAATCGAGAGAGAATTTTTAAATTTCGGTCCGGAGAAGCCTAACGGTTTTGAGACATTTCGACGGCAATTGAAATTGGTCAATGCAAGACCGACTTCTATTATCAAGTGCGTCCAATCCCACGGGTTTCCCGCACAGGTGGTTAGCGAGATTATACCATTTTTTTGTTTCGTACTTTTATAGCTGTGTAAGTCACAAGATCAATGATTAAACAAATTCATATGTATCTATTACACAAATTGGGCATAAAATCTTTTTTCATTCTTTTTGCTTTTGTTAGCGGCTTGTAAAAAGAGTCTTCCATCGAACAGCACACGTCACGCCCCGCTACAGCGGCCACAGTGCAACCAGAATCTGGATATGGAGACTTCCTTTCTTATTTTTTGCTACCGTGGGGCACAATTTAACGTTTGACTCAGATGAAGCTTGGCCATCATTAGCAATAAAGGTTCCTTGTCGCATAGGCAAGATTTCATAATAGAAAAATATCTGGCCTCATTTTAGGAGACCGAAACGTGATATTGTTATTAATAGTTTTAAATTTTATTGCACTTTGCGATCGAACAGAAATGAAAAATAGAAAGACAAAAAGATAACATTTTTAAGAAGATACGGGGGCGACTTTAGAGCACTTCTCCCAAATATCTTTGGCACCTTGACGAGCTTGCGCTGCCCTGTCCTTAAGATCCGGTCTTTTGAGACCGTGCTCAACCAATGTTGTGTGACAAGATTGTCCATTCTTTATAAGTTGGATGCAGCACTCATCGGTAACGTTAATGAGTTCACTGGAGAATACAAAACCGTATATCTCTTGTCCACAGTAGAAAGTTAGATTTGACTTGCACTTTTTGACAAACGCGCGATACCCGGGGGTAAGGCTCGGGCGCAGTTGATCCGGATATCTGTGTCCGCAAGACATGTCACGACCAACAGCGTCACTGCGACAAAAAACATCGCCAAAGCAGTATTGTTCCCCCTCTTCATTGCCACTTTTATTACCTTGAGAACAATGGTTCTGTAAGATAAAATAGAGGATTCTGATTGACGATGAAATTCATTCGTCAGCCAACCTCAATTTATACAAGCGGGAATCCCAAAGTTTATGTTAAACGTATCCATGCGGAGAGTTTTGCTCCCTCAAATTAATACCTTAAAGGCTTTTTGGCCTCCCTTTTATGAAACTTACGACCCAAATATTAAATGACTTAGGCAAAAGGCGCCTGGTTTTCTTATTGATTGATTAATAGATGATCATGAAATACAAAACAATTGCTAAACTAAAGGTTGCGGGAAGAAAAATTGAGCACAGTTTGACACACCGAAATAAAGTTAACCACGCTCGTGCCAGCAGCGTGTCACGTTAAATTTGATTTTCTTCCCTTTTCCGCAATCATCCGAACCAATTATCGAACGACGTGAGTTCCAGTTTTGAGTGGTTGAACTTTCTCTGTATGACGTAAATTATTTTGCAAGAATGGAATGACCGGCGCATTTTAAAAATTTTGAGCAGCTTCAAACTGTCACGCATGTTATTTTGAGAAGCATATGTGAGCTCCTTTTATGCCGTCGGTCACGGATCGACCTTTGTTGCCAATCAAACTTTTTGAGAAAGACAAAATTCTCGTAACGCGTAGATATTGTTTTGAATTGATAAATTATGTTAGCAAGCGAAATCGGTCTCGTAATCGAGAGAGAATTTTTAAATTTCGGTCCGGAGAAGCCTAACGGTTTTGAGACATTTCGACGGCAATTGAAATTGGTCAATGCAAGACCGACTTCTGTTATCAAGTGCGTCCAATCCCACGGGTTTCCCGCACAGGTGGTTAGCGAGATTATAATATTTTTTTGTTTCGTACTTTTATAGCTGTGTAAGTCACAAGATCAATGATTAAACAAATTCATATCTATCTATTTCACAAATTGGGCATAAAATCTTTTTTCATTCTTTTGATTTTGTTAGCGGCTAGTAAAAGAGTCTTCCATCGAACAGCACACGTCACGCCCCGCTTCAGCGGCCACAGTGCAACCAGAATCTGGATATGGAGACTTCCTTTCTTATTTTTTGCTACCGTGGGGCACAATTTAACGTTTGACTCAGATGAAGCTTGGCCATCATTAGCAATAAAGGTTCCTTGTCGCATAGGCAAGATTTCATAATAGAAAAATATCTGGCCTCATTTTAGGAGACCGAAACGTGATATTGTTATTAATAGTTTTAAATTTTATTGCACTTTGCGATCGGACAGAAATGAAAAATAGAAAGACAAAAAGATAACATTTTTAAGAAGATACGGGGGCGACTTTAGAGCACTTCTCCCAAATATCTTTGGCACCTTGACGAGCTTGCGCTGCCCTGTCCTTAAGATCCGGTCTTTTGAGACCGTGCTCAACCAATGTTGTGTGACAAGATTGTCCATTCTTTATAAGTTGGATGCAGCACTCATCGGTAACGTTAATGAGTTCACTGGAGAATACAAAACCGTATATCTCTTGTCCACAGTAGAAAGTTAGATTTGACTTGCACTTTTTGACAAACGCGCGATACCCAGGGTAAGGCTCGGCGCGTTGATCCGGATATCCGTGTCCGCAAGACATGTCACGACCAACGGGCGTCACTGCGACAAAAAACGTCGCCAAAGCAGTATTGTTCCCCCTCTTCATTGTCACTTTTATTACCTTGAGAACAATGGTTCTGTAAGATAAAATAGAGGATTCTGATTGACGATGAAATTCATTCGTCAGCCAACCTCAATTTATACAAGCGGGAATCCCAAAGTTTATGTTAAACGTATCCATGCGGAGAGTTTTGCTCCCTCAAATTAATACCTTAAAGGCTTTTTGGCCTCCCTTTTATGAAACTTACGACCCAAATATTAAATGACTTAGGCAAAAAGCGCCTGGTTTTCTTATTGATTGATTAATAGATGATCATGAAATACAAAACAATTGCTAAACTAAAGGTTGCGGGAAGAAAAATTGAGCACAGTTTGACACACCGAAATAAAGTTAACCACGCTCGTGCCAGCAGCGTGTCACGTTAAATTTGATTTTCTTCCCTTTTCCGCAATCATCCGAACCAATTATCGGAACGACGTGAGTTCCAGTTTTGAGTGGTTGAACTTTCTCTGTATGACGTAAATTATTTTGCAAGAATGGAATGACCGGCGCATTTTAAAAATTTTGAGCAGCTTCAAACTGTCACGCATGTTATTTTGAGAAGCATATGTGAGCTCCTTTTATGCCGTCGGTCACGGATCGACCTTTGTTGCCAATCAAACTTTTTGAGAAAGACAAAATTCTCGTAACGCGTAGATATTGTTTTGAATTGATAAATTATGTTAGCAAGCGAAATCGGTCTCTCGTAATCGAGAGAGAATTTTTAAATTTCGGTCCGGAGAAGCCTAACGGTTTTGAGACATTTCGACGGCAATTGAAATTGGTCAATGCAAGACCGACTTCTGTTATCAAGTGCGTCCAATCCCACGGGTTTCCCGCACAGGTGGTTAGCGAGATTATAATATTTTTTTGTTTCGTACTTTTATAGCTGTGTAAGTCACAAGATCAATGATTAAACAAATTCATATCTATCTATTTCACAAATTGGGCATAAAATCTTTTTTCATTCTTTTGATTTTGTTAGCGGCTAGTAAAAGAGTCTTCCATCGAACAGCACACGTCACGCCCCGCTTCGGGCTGACGACAGAATCTGGATATGGAGACTTCCTTTCTTATTTTTTGCTACCGTGGGGCACAATTTAACGTTTGACTCAGATGAAGCTTGGCCATCATTAGCAATAAAGGTTCCTTGTCGCATAGGCAAGATTTCATAATAGAAAAATATCTGGCCTCATTTTAGGAGACCGAAACGTGATATTGTTATTAATAGTTTTAAATTTTATTGCACTTTGCGATCGGACAGAAATGAAAAATAGAAAGACAAAAAGATAACATTTTTAAGAAGATACGGGGGCGACTTTAGAGCACTTCTCCCAAATATCTTTGGCACCTTGACGAGCTTGCGCTGCCCTGTCCTTAAGATCCGGTCTTTTGAGACCGTGCTCAACCAATGTTGTGTGACAAGATTGTCCATTCTTTATAAGTTGGATGCAGCACTCATCGGTAACGTTAATGAGTTCACTGGAGAATACAAAACCGTATATCTCTTGTCCACAGTAGAAAGTTAGATTTGACTTGCACTTTTTGACAAACGCGCGATACCCAGGGTAAGGCTCTGGCGCAGTGATCCGGATATCTGTGTCCGCAAGACATGTCACGACCAACAGCGTCACTGCGACAAAAAACATCGCCAAAGCAGTATTGTTCCCCCTCTTCATTGTCACTTTTATTACCTTGAGAACAATGGTTCTGTAAGATAAAATAGAGGATTCTGATTGACGATGAAATTCATTCGTCAGCCAACCTCAATTTATACAAGCGGGAATCCCAAAGTTTATGTTAAACGTATCCATGCGGAGAGTTTTGCTCCCTCAAATTAATACCTTAAAGGCTTTTTGGCCTCCCTTTTATGAAACTTACGACCCAAATATTAAATGACTTAGGCAAAAAGCGCCTGGTTTTCTTATTGATTGATTAATAGATGATCATGAAATACAAAACAATTGCTAAACTAAAGGTTGCGGGAAGAAAAATTGAGCACAGTTTGACACACCGAAATAAAGTTAACCACGCTCGTGCCAGCAGCGTGTCACGTTAAATTTGATTTTCTTCCCTTTTCCGCAATCATCCGAACCAATTATCGGAACGACGTGAGTTCCAGTTTTGAGTGGTTGAACTTTCTCGTATGACGTAAATTATTTTGCAAGAATGGAATGACCGGCGCATTTTAAAAATTTTGAGCGGCTTCAAACTGTCACGCATGTTATTTTGAGAAGCATATGTGAGCTCCTTTTTATGCCGTCGGTCACGGATCGACCTTTGTTGCCAATCAAACTTTTTGAGAAAGACAAAATTCTGCGCGTAGATATTGTTTTGAATTGATAAATTATGTTAGCAAGCGAAATCGGTCTCTCGTAATCGAGAGAATTTTTAAATTTCGGTCCGGAGAAGCCTAACGGTTTTGAGACATTTCGACGGCAATTGAAATTGGTCAATGCAAGACCGACTTCTTTATCAAGTGCGTCCAATCCCACGGGTTTCCCGCAGGTGGTTAGCGAGATTATAATATTTTTTTTGTTTCGTACTTTTATAGTGTGTAAGTCACAAGATCAATGATTAAACAAATTCATATCTATCTATTTCACAAATTGGGCATAAAATCTTTTTTCATTCTTTTTGATTTTGTTAGCGGCTAGTAAAAGAGTCTTCCATCGAACAAGACACGTCACGCCCCGCTTCAGCGGCCACAGTGCAACCAGAATCTGGATATGGAGACTTCCTTTCTTATTTTTTGCTACCGTGGGGCACAATTTAACGTTTGACTCGGATGAAGCTTGGCCATCATTAGCAATAAAGGTTCCTTGTCGCATAGGCAAGATTTCATAATAGAAAAATACCTGGCCTCATTTTAGGAGACCGAAACGTGATATTGTTATTAATAGTTTTAAATTTTATTGCACTTTGCGATCGGACAGAAATGAAAAATAGAAAGACAAAAAGATAACATTTTTAAGAAGATACGGGCGCGACTTTAGAGCACTTCTCCCAAATATCTTTGGCACCTTGACGAGCTTGCGCTGCCCTGTCCTTAAGATCTGGTCTTTTGAGACCGTGCTCAACCAATGTTGTGTGACAAGATTGTCCATTCTTTATAAGTTGGATGCAGCACTCATCGGTAACGTTAATGAGTTCACTGGAGAATACAAAATCGTATATCTCTTGTCCACGGAGAAAGTTAGATTTGACTTGCACTTTTTGACAAACGCGCGATACCCAGGGTAAGGCTCTGGCGCAGTGATCCGGATATCTGTGTCCGCAAGACATGTCACGACCAACAGCGTCACTGCGACAAAAAACATCGCCAAAGCAGTATTGTTCCCCCTCTTCATTGTCACTTTTATTACCTTGAGAACAATGGTTCTGTAAGATAAAATAGAGGATTCTGATTGACGATGAAATTCATTCGTCACCAACCTCAATTTATACAAGCGGGAATCCCAAAGTTTATGTTAAACGTATCCATGCGGAGAGTTTTGCTCCCTCAAATTAATACCTTAAAGGCTTTTTGGCCTCCCTTTTATGAAACTTACGACCCAAATATTAAATGACTTAGGCAAAAGGCGCCTGGTTTTCTTATTGATTGATTAATAGATGATCATGAAATACAAAACAATTGCTAAACTAAAGGTTGCGGGAAGAAAAATTGAGCACAGTTTGACACACCGAAATAAAGTTAACCACGCTCGTGCACAGCGTGTCACGTTAAATTTGATTTTCTTCCCTTTTCCGCAATCATCCGAACCAATTATCGAACGACGTGAGTTCCGAGTTTTGAGTGGTTGAACTTTCTCGTATGACGTAAATTATTTTGCAAGAATGGAATGACCGGCGCATTTTAAAAATTTTGAGCACTTCAAACTGTCACGCATGTTATTTTGAGAAGCATATGTGAGCTCCTTTTTATGCCGTCGGTCACGGATCGACCTTTGTTGCCAATCAAACTTTTTTGAGAAAGACAAAATTCTCGTAACGCGTAGATATTGTTTTGAATTGATAAATTATGTTAGCAAGCGAAATCGGTCTCTCGTAATCGAGAGAGAATTTTTAAATTTCGGTCCGGAGAAGCCTAACGGTTTTGAGACATTTCGACGGCAATTGAAATTGGTCAATGCAAGACCGACTTCATTATCAAGTGCGTCCAATCCCACGGGTTTCCCGCAATGGTGGTTAGCGAGATTATAATATTTTTTTGTTTCGTACTTTTATAGCGTGTAAGTCACAAGATCAATGATTAAACAAATTCATATCTATCTATTTCACAAATTGGGCATAAAATCTTTTTTCATTCTTTTGATTTTGTTAGCGGCTAGTAAAAGAGTCTTCCATCGAACAGCACACGTCACGCCCGCTTCCACGGCAACAGAACTGGATATGGAGACTTCCTTTCTTATTTTTTGCTACCGTGGGGCACAATTTAACGTTTGACTCAGATGAAGCTTGGCCATCATTAGCAATAAAGGTTCCTTGTCGCATAGGCAAGATTTCATAATAGAAAAATATCTGGCCTCATTTTAGGAGACCGAAACGTGATATTGTTATTAATAGTTTTAAATTTTATTGCACTTTGCGATCGGACAGAAATGAAAAATAGAAAGACAAAAAGATAACATTTTTAAGAAGATACGGGGGCGACTTTAGAGCACTTCTCCCAAATATCTTTGGCACCTTGACAAGCTTTCGCTGCCCTGTCCTTAAGATCCGGTCTTTTGAGACCGTGCTCAACCAATGTTGTGTGACAAGATTGTCCATTCTTTATAAGTTGGATGCAGCACTCATCGGTAACGTTAATGAGTTCACTGGAGAATACAAAACCGTATATCTCTTGTCCACAGTAGAAAGTTAGATTTGACTTGCACTTTTTGACAAACGCGCGATACCCGGGGTAAGGCTGCAGCGCAGTGATCCGGATATCTGTGTCCGCAAGACATGTCACGACCAACAGCGTCACTGCGACAAAAAACATCGCCAAAGCAGTATTGTTCCCCCTCTTCATTGTCACTTTTATTACCTTGAGAACAATGGTTCTGTAAGATAAAATAGAGGATTCTGATTGACGATGAAATTCATTCGTCACTAACCTCAATTTATACAAGCGGGAATCCCAAAGTTTATGTTAAACGTATCCATGCGGTGAGTTTTGCTCCCTCAAATTAATACCTTAAAGGCTTTTTTGGCCTCCCTTTTTATGAAACTTACGACCCAAATATTAAATGACTTAGGCAAAAAAGCGCCCGGTTTTCTTATTGATTGATTAATAGATGATCATGAAATACAAAACAATTGCTAAACTAAAGGTTGCGGGAAGAAAAATTGAGCACAGTTTGACACACCGAAATAAAGTTAACCACGCTCGTGCCAGCAGCGTGTCACGTTAAATTTGATTTTCTTCCCTTTTCCGCAATCATCCGAACCAATTATCGGAACGACGTGAGTTCCAGTTTTGAGTGGTTGAACTTTCTCTGTATGACGTAAATTATTTTGCAAGAATGGAATGACCGGCGCATTTTAAAAATTTTGAGCAGCTTCAAACTGTCACGCATGTTATTTTGAGAAGCATATGTGAGCTCCTTTTATGCCGTCGGTCACGGATCGACCTTTGTTGCCAATCAAACTTTTTGAGAAAGACAAAATTCTCGTAACGCGTAGATATTGTTTTGAATTGATAAATTATGTTAGCAAGCGAAATCGGTCTCTCGTAATCGAGAGAGAATTTTTAAATTTCGGTCCGGAGAAGCCTAACGGTTTTGAGACATTTCGACGGCAATTGAAATTGGTCAATGCAAGACCGACTTCTGTTATCAAGTGCGTCCAATCCCACGGGTTTCCCGCACAGGTGGTTAGCGAGATTATAATATTTTTTTTGTTTCGTACTTTTATAGCTGTGTAAGTCACAAGATCAATGATTAAACAAATTCACATATATCTATTTCACAAATTGGGCATAAAATCTTTTTTCATTCTTTTGCTTTTGTTAGCGGCTAGTAAAAGAGTCTTCCATCGAACAGCACACGTCACGCCCCGCTTCAGCGGCCACAGTGCAACCAGAATCTGGATATGGAGACTTCCTTTCTTATTTTTTGCTACCGTGGGGCACAATTTAACGTTTGACTCAGATGAAGCTTGGCCATCATTAGCAATAAAGGTTCCTTGTCGCATAGGCAAGATTTCATAATAGAAAAATATCTGGCCTCATTTTAGGAGACCGAAACGTGATATTGTTATTAATAGTTTTAAATTTTATTGCACTTTGCGATCGGACAGAAATGAAAAATAGAAAGACAAAAAGATAACATTTTTAAGAAGATACGGGGGCGACTTTAGAGCACTTCTCCCAAATATCTTTGGCACCTTGACGAGCTTGCGCTGCCCTGTCCTTAAGATCCGGTCTTTTGAGACCGTGCTCAACCAATGTTGTGTGACAAGATTGTCCATTCTTTATAAGTTGGATGCAGCACTCATCGGTAACGTTAATGAGTTCACTGGAGAATACAAAACCGTATATCTCTTGTCCACAGTAGAAAGTTAGATTTGACTTGCACTTTTTGACAAACGCGCGATACCCAGGGTAAGGCTCTGGCGCAGTGATCCGGATATCTGTGTCCGCAAGACATGTCACGACCAACGGCGTCACCTCGCGACAAAAAACATCGCCAAAGCAGTATTGTTCCCCCTCTTCATTGTCACTTTTATTACCTTGAGAACAATGGTTCTGTAAGATAAAATAGAGGATTCTGATTGACGATGAAATTCATTCGTCAGCCAACCTCAATTTATACAAGCGGGAATCCCAAAGTTTATGTTAAACGTATCCATGCGGAGAGTTTTGCTCCCTCAAATTAATACCTTAAAGGCTTTTTGGCCTCCCTTTTATGAAACTTACGACCCAAATATTAAATGACTTAGGCAAAATGCGCCTGGTTTTCTTATTGATTGATTAATAGATGATCATGAAATACAAAACAATTGCTAAACTAAAGGTTGCGGGAAGAAAAATTGAGCACAGTTTGACACACCGAAATAAAGTTAACCACGCTCGTGCAGCAGCGTGTCACGTTAAATTTGATTTTCTTCCCTTTTCCGCAATCATCCGAACCAATTATCGGAACGACGTGAGTTCCAGTTTTGAGTGGTTGAACTTTCTCTGTATGACGTAAATTATTTTGCAAGAATGGAATGACCGGCGCATTTTAAAAATTTTGAGCAGCTTCAAACTGTCACGCATGTTATTTTGAGAAGCATATGTGAGCTCCTTTTATGCCGTCGGTCACGGATCGACCTTTGTTGCCAATCAAACTTTTTGAGAAAGACAAAATTCTCGTAACGCGTAGATATTGTTTTGAATTGATAAATTATGTTAGCAAGCGAAATCGGTCTCTCGTAATCGAGAGAGAATTTTTAAATTTCGGTCCGGAGAAGCCTAACGGTTTTGAGACATTTCGACGGCAATTGAAATTGGTCAATGCAAGACCGACTTCTGTTATCAAGTGCGTCCAATCCCACGGGTTTCCCCATTGTGTGGTTAGCGAGATTATACCATTTTTTTGTTTCGTACTTTTATAGCTGTGTAAGTCACAAGATCAATGATTAAACAAATTCATATATATCTATTTCACAAATTGGGCATAAAATCTTTTTTCATTCTTTTGCTTTTGTTAGCGGCTAGTAAAAGAGTCTTCCATCGAACAGCACACGTCACGCCCCGCTTCAGCGGCCACAGTGCAACCAGAATCTGGATATGGAGACTTCCTTTCTTATTTTTTGCTACCGTGGGGCACAATTTAACGTTTGACTCAGATGAAGCTTGGCCATCATTAGCAATAACGGTTCCTTGTCGCATAGGCAAGATTTCATAATAGAAAAATATCTGGCCTCATTTTAGGAGACCGAAACGTGATATTGTTATTAATAGTTTTAAATTTTATTGCACTTTGTTTGCGCACAGAAATGAAAAATAGAAAGACAAAAAGATAACATTTTTAAGAAGATACGGGGGCGACTTTAGAGCACTTCTCCCAAATATCTTTGGCACCTTGACGAGCTTGCGCTGCCCTGTCCTTAAGATCTGGTCTTTTGAGACCGTGCTCAACCAATGTTGTGTGACAAGATTGTCCATTCTTTATAAGTTGGATGCAGCACTCATCGGTAACGTTAATGAGTTCACTGGAGAATACAAAACCGTATATCTCTTGTCCACAGTAGAAAGTTAGATTTGACTTGCACTTTTTGACAAACGCGCGATACCCAGGGTAAGGCTCTGGCGCAGTGATCCGGATATCTGTGTCCGCAAGACATGTCACGACCAACAGCGTCACTGCGACAAAAAACATCGCCAAAGCAGTATTGTTCCCCCTCTTCATTGTCACTTTTATTACCTTGAGAACAATGGTTCTGTAAGATAAAATAGAGGATTCTGATTGACGATGAAATTCATTCGTCAGCCAACCTCAATTTATACAAGCGGGAATCCCAAAGTTTATGTTAAACGTATCCATGCGGAGAGTTTTGCTCCCTCAAATTAATACCTTAAAGGCTTTTTGGCCTCCCTTTTATGAAACTTACGACCCAAATATTAAATGACTTAGGCAAAAATGCGCCTGGTTTTCTTATTGATCGATTAATAGATGATCATGAAATACAAAACAATTGCTAAACTAAAGGTTGCGGGAAGAAAAATTGAGCACAGTTTGACACACCGAAATAAAGTTAACCACGCTCGTGCCAGCAGCGTGTCACGTTAAATTTGATTTTCTTCCCTTTTCCGCAATCATCCGAACCAATTATCGGAACGACGTGAGTTCCAGTTTTGAGTGGTTGAACTTTCTCTGTATGACGTAAATTATTTTGCAAGAATGGAATGACCGGCGCATTTTAAAAATTTTGAGCAGCTTCAAACTGTCACGCATGTTATTTTGAGAAGCATATGTGAGCTCCTTTTATGCCGTCGGTCACGGATCGACCTTTGTTGCCAATCAAACTTTTTGAGAAAGGCAAAATTCTCGTAACGCGTAGATATTGTTTTGAATTGATAAATTATGTTAGCAAGCGAAATCGGTCTCTCGTAATCGAGAGAGAATTTTTAAATTTCGGTCCGGAGAAGCCTAACGGTTTTGAGACATTTCGACGGCAATTGAAATTGGTCAATGCAAGACCGACTTCTGTTATCAAGTGCGTCCAATCCCACGGGTTTCCCGCACAGGTGGTTAGCGAGATTATAATATTTTTTTTGTTTCGTACTTTTATAGCTGTGTAAGTCACAAGATCAATGATTAAACAAATTCATATATATCTATTTCACAAATTGGGCATAAAATATTTTTTCATTCTTTTGATTTTGTTAGCGGCTAGTAAAAGAGTCTTCCATCGAACAGCACACGTCACGCCCCGCTTGCCACAAGTCAACCGAATCCGGATATGGAGACTTCCTTTCTTATTTTTTGCTACCGTGGGGCACAATTTAACGTTTGACTCAGATGAAGCTTGGCCATCATTAGCAATAAAGGTTCCTTGTCGCATAGGCAAGATTTCATAATAGAAAAATATCTGGCCTCATTTTAGGAGACCGAAACGTGATATTGTTATTAATAGTTTTAAATTTTATTGCACTTTGCGATCGGACAGAAATGAAAAATAGAAAGACAAAAAGATAACATTTTTAAGAAGATACGGGGGCGACTTTAGAGCACTTCTCCCAAATATCTTTGGCACCTTGACGAGCTTGCGCTGCCCTGTCCTTAAGATCCGGTCTTTTGAGACCGTGCTCAACCAATGTTGTGTGACAAGATTGTCCATTCTTTATAAGTTGGATGCAGCACTCATCGGTAACGTTAATGAGTTCACTGGAGAATACAAAACCGTATATCTCTTGTCCACAGTAGAAAGTTAGATTTGACTTGCACTTTTTGACAAACGCGCGATACCCAGGGTAAGGCTCTGGCGCAGTGATCCGGATATCTGTGTCCGCAAGACATGTCACGACCAACAGCGTCACTGCGACAAAAAACGTCGCCAAAGCAGTATTGTTCCCCCTCTTCATTGTCACTTTTATTACCTTGAGAACAATGGTTCTGTAAGATAAAATAGAGGATTCTGATTGACGATGAAATTCATTCGTCGACCAACCTCAATTTATACAAGCGGGAATCCCAAAGTTTATGTTAAACGTATCCATGCGGAGAGTTTTGCTCCCTCAAATTAATACCTTAAAGGCTTTTTGGCCTCCCTTTTTATGAAACTTACGACCCAAATATTAAATGACTTAGGCAAAAAGCGCCTGGTTTTCTTATTGATTGATTAATAGATGATCATGAAATACAAAACAATTGCTAAACTAAAGGTTGCGGGAAGAAAAATTGAGCACAGTTTGACACACCGAAATAAAGTTAACCACGCTCGTGCCAGCAGCGTGTCACGTTAAATTTGATTTTCTTCCCTTTTCCGCAATCATCCGAACCAATTATCGAACGACGTGAGTTCCAGTTTTGAGTGGTTGAACTTTCTCTGTATGACGTAAATTATTTTGCAAGAATGGAATGACCGGCGCATTTTAAAAATTTTGAGCAGCTTCAAACTGTCACGCATGTTATTTTGAGAAGCATATGTGAGCTCCTTTTATGCCGTCGGTCACGGATCGACCTTTGTTGCCAATCAAACTTTTTGAGAAAGACAAAATTCTCGTAAGCGTAGATATTGTTTTGAATTGATAAATTATGTTAGCAAGCGAAATCGGTCTCTCGTAATCGAGAGAGAATTTTTAAATTTCGGTCCGGAGAAGCCTAACGGTTTTGAGACATTTCGACGGCAATTGAAATTGGTCAATGCAAGACCGACTTCTGTTATCAAGTGCGTCCAATCCCACGGGTTTCCCGCACAGGTGGTTAGCGAGATTATAATATTTTTTTGTTTCGTACTTTTATAGCTGTGTAAGTCACAAGATCAATGATTAAACAAATTCATATATATCTATTTCACAAATTGGGCATAAAATCTTTTTTCATTCTTTTGATTTTGTTAGCGGCTAGTAAAAGAGTCTTCCATCGAACAGCACACGTCACGCCCGCTCCATGCCACCAGGGAATCTGGATATGGAGACTTCCTTTCTTATTTTTTGCTACCGTGGGGCACAATTTAACGTTTGACTCAGATGAAGCTTGGCCATCATTAGCAATAAAGGTTCCTTGTCGCATAGGCAAGATTTCATAATAGAAAAATATCTGGCCTCATTTTAGGAGACCGAAACGTGATATTGTTATTAATAGTTTTAAATTTTATTGCACTTTGCGATCGGACAGAAATGAAAAATAGAAAGACAAAAAGATAACATTTTTAAGAAGATACGGGGGCGACTTTAGAGCACTTCTCCCAAATATCTTTGGCACCTTGACGAGCTTGCGCTGCCCTGTCCTTAAGATCCGGTCTTTTGAGACCGTGCTCAACCAATGTTGTGTGACAAGATTGTCCATTCTTTATAAGTTGGATGCAGCACTCATCGGTAACGTTAATGAGTTCACTGGAGAATACAAAACCGTATATCTCTTGTCCACAGTAGAAAGTTAGATTTGACTTGCACTTTTTGACAAACGCGCGATACCCAGGGTAAGGCTCTGGCGCAGTGATCCGGATATCTGTGTCCGCAAGACATGTCACGACCAACAGCGTCAACTGCGACAAAAAACATCGCCAAAGCAGTATTGTTCCCCCTCTTCATTGTCACTTTTATTACCTTGAGAACAATGGTTCTGTAAGATAAAATAGAGGATTCTGATTGACGATGAAATTCATTCGTCAGCCAACCTCAATTTATACAAGCGGGAATCCCAAAGTTTATGTTAAACGTATCCATGCGGAGAGTTTTGCTCCCTCAAATTAATACCTTAAAGGCTTTTTGGCCTCCCTTTTTATGAAACTTACGACCCAAATATTAAATGACTTAGGCAAAAAGCGCCTGGTTTTCTTATTGATTGATTAATAGATGATCATGAAATACAAAACAATTGCTAAACTAAAGGTTGCGGGAAGAAAAATTGAGCACGGTTTGACACACCGAAATAAAGTTAACCACGCTCGTGCCAGCGCGTGTCACGTTAAATTTGATTTTCTTCCCTTTTCCGCAATCATCCGAACCAATTATCGAACGACGTGAGTTCCAGTTTTGAGTGGTTGAACTTTCTCTGTATGACGTAAATTATTTTGCAAGAATGGAATGACCGGCGCATTTTAAAAATTTTGAGCAGCTTCAAACGTCACGCATGTTATTTTGAGAAGCATATGTGAGCTCCTTTTTATGCCGTCGGTCACGGATCGACCTTTGTTGCCAATCAAACTTTTTGAGAAAGACAAAATTCTCGTAACGCGTAGATATTGTTTTGAATTGATAAATTATGTTAGCAAGCGAAATCGGTCTCTCGTAATCGAGAGAGAATTTTTAAATTTCGGTCCGGAGAAGCCTAACGGTTTTGAGACATTTCGACGGCAATTGAAATTGGTCAATGCAAGACCGACTTCTATTATCAAGTGCGTCCAATCCCACGGGTTTCCCGCACAGGTGGTTAGCGAGATTATAATATTTTTTTGTTTCGTACTTTTATAGCTGTGTAAGTCACAAGATCAATGATTAAACAAATTCATATATATCTATTTCACAAATTGGGCATAAAATCTTTTTTCATTCTTTTGATTTTGTTAGCGGCTAGTAAAAGAGTCTTCCATCGAACAGCACACGTCACGCCCCGCTTGGCACAAGGCAACGAACTGGATATGGAGACTTCCTTTCTTATTTTTTGCTACCGTGGGGCACAATTTAACGTTTGACTCGGATGAAGCTTGGCCATCATTAGCAATAAAGGTTCCTTGTCGCATAGGCAAGATTTCATAATAGAAAAATATCCTGGCCTCATTTTAGGAGACCGAAACGTGATATTGTTATTAATAGTTTTAAATTTTATTGCACTTTGCGATCGGACAGAAATGAAAAATAGAAAGACAAAAAGATAACATTTTTAAGAAGATACGGGGCGACTTTAGAGCACTTCTCCCAAATATCTTTGGCACCTTGACGAGCTTGCGCTGCCCGTCCTTAAGATCCGGTCTTTTGAGACCGTGCTCAACCAATGTTGTGTGACAAGATTGTCCATTCTTTATAAGTTGGATGCAGCACTCATCGGTAACGTTAATGAGTTCACCGGAGAATACAAAACCGTATATCTCTTGTCCACAGAGAAAGTTAGATTTGACTTGCACTTTTTGACAAACGCGCGATACCCGGGGTAAGGCTCGGGCGCAGGTGATCCGGATATCCGTGTCCGCAAGACATGTCACGACCAACAGCGTCACTGCGACAAAAAACATCGCCAAAGCAAGTATTGTTCCCCCTCTTCATTGTCACTTTTATTACCTTGAGAACAATGGTTCTGTAAGATAAAATAGAGGATTCTGATTGACGATGAAATTCATTCGTCAGCCAACCTCAATTTATACAAGCGGGAATCCCAAAGTTTATGTTAAACGTATCCATGCGGAGAGTTTTGCTCCCTCAAATTAATACCTTAAAGGCTTTTTGGCCTCCCTTTTATGAAACTTACGACCCAAATATTAAATGACTTAGGCAAAAAAGCGCCTGGTTTTCTTATTGATTGATTAATAGATGATCATGAAATACAAGACAATTGCTAAACTAAAGGTTGCGGGAAGAAAAATTGAGCACGTTTGACACACCGAAATAAAGTTAACCACGCTCGTGCCAGGGCGTGTCACGTTAAATTTGATTTTCTTCCCTTTTCCGCAATCATCCGAACCAATTATCGAACGACGTGAGTTCCAGTTTTGAGTGGTTGAACTTTCTCTGTATGACGTAAATTATTTTGCAAGAATGGAATGACCGGCGCATTTTAAAAATTTTGAGCAGCTTCAAACCATCACGCATGTTATTTTGAGAAGCATATGTGAGCTCCTTTTATGCCGTCGGTCACGGATCGACCTTTGTTGCCAATCAAACTTTTTGAGAAAGACAAAATTCTCGTAACGCGTAGATATTGTTTTGAATTGATAAATTATGTGAGCCAGCGAAATCGGTCTCGTGAATCGAGAGAGAATTTTTAAATTTCGGTCCGGAGAAGCCTAACGGTTTTGAGACATTTCGACGGCAATTGAAATTGGTCAATGCAAGACCGACTTCGTTTATCAAGTGCGTCCAATCCCACGGGTTTCCCCCCGGTGGTTAGCGAGATTATAATATTTTTTTGTTTCGTACTTTTATAGCTGTGTAAGTCACAAGATCAATGATTAAACAAATTCATATATATCTATTTCACAAATTGGGCATAAAATCTTTTTTCATTCTTTTGATTTTGTTAGCGGCTAGTAAAAGAGTCTTCCATCGAACAAGACACGTCACGCCCGGCCCACAGTGCAACCAGAATCTGGATATGGAGACTTCCTTTCTTATTTTTTGCTACCGTGGGGCACAATTTAACGTTTGACTCAGATGAAGCTTGGCCATCATTAGCAATAAAGGTTCCTTGTCGCATAGGCAAGATTTCATAATAGAAAAATATCTGGCCTCATTTTAGGAGACCGAAACGTGATATTGTTATTAATAGTTTTAAATTTTATTGCACTTTGCGATCGGACAGAAATGAAAAATAGAAAGACAAAAAGATAACATTTTTAAGAAGATACGGGGGCGACTTTAGAGCACTTCTCCCAAATATCTTTGGCACCTTGACGAGCTTGCGCTGCCCTGTCCTTAAGATCCGGTCTTTTGAGACCGTGCTCAACCAATGTTGTGTGACAAGATTGTCCATTCTTTATAAGTTGGATGCAGCACTCATCGGTAACGTTAATGAGTTCACTGGAGAATACAAAACCGTATATCTCTTGTCCACAAGAGAAAGTTAGATTTGACTTGCACTTTTTGACAAACGCGCGATACCCAGGGTAAGGCTCGGCGCAGTTGATCCGGATATCGTGTCCGCAAGACATGTCACGACCAACAGCGTCCACTGCGACAAAAAACATCGCCAAAGCAAGTATTGTTCCCCCTCTTCATTGTCACTTTTATTACCTTGAGAACAATGGTTCGTAAGATAAAATAGAGGATTCGATTGACGATGAAATTCATTCGTCGACCAACCTCAATTTATACAAGCGGGAATCCCAAAGTTTATGTTAAACGTATCCATGCGGAGAGTTTTGCTCCCTCAAATTAATACCTTAAAGGCTTTTTGGCCTCCCTTTTATGAAACTTACGACCCAAATATTAAATGACTTAGGCAAAAAAGCGCCTGGTTTTCTTATTGATTGATTAATAGATGATCATGAAATACAAAACAATTGCTAAACTAAAGGTTGCGGGAAGAAAAATTGAGCACGTTTTGACACACCGAAATAAAGTTAACCACGCTCGTGCCAGCAGCGTGTCACGTTAAATTTGATTTTCTTCCCTTTTCCGCAATCATCCGAACCAATTATCGAACGACGTGAGTTCCAGTTTTGAGTGGTTGAACTTTCTCGCGTATGACGTAAATTATTTTGCAAGAATGGAATGACCGGCGCATTTTAAAAATTTTGAGCAGCTTCAAACCGTCACGCATGTTATTTTGAGAAGCATATGTGAGCTCCTTTTTATGCCGTCGGTCACGGATCGACCTTTGTTGCCAATCAAACTTTTTGAGAAAGACAAAATTCTCGTAACGCGTAGATATTGTTTTGAATTGATAAATTATGTTAGCAAGCGAAATCGGTCTCTCGTAATCGAGAGAGAATTTTTAAATTTCGGTCCGGAGAAGCCTAACGGTTTTGAGACATTTCGACGGCAATTGAAATTGGTCAATGCAAGACCGACTCATTATCAAGTGCGTCCAATCCCACGGGTTTCCCGCACAGGTGGTTAGCGAGATTATAATATTTTTTTTGTTTCGTACTTTTATAGCTGTGTAAGTCACAAGATCAATGATTAAACAAATTCATATATATCTATTTCACAAATTGGGCATAAAATCTTTTTTCATTCTTTTGATTTTGTTAGCGGCTAGTAAAAGAGTCTTCCATCGAACAAAGACACGTCACGCCCGCCTCCGGCCACAAGTGCAACCAGAATCTGGATATGGAGACTTCCTTTCTTATTTTTTGCTACCGTGGGGCACAATTTAACGTTTGACTCAGATGAAGCTTGGCCATCATTAGCAATAAAGGTTCCTTGTCGCATAGGCAAGATTTCATAATAGAAAAATATCTGGCCTCATTTTAGGAGACCGAAACGTGATATTGTTATTAATAGTTTTAAATTTTATTGCACTTTGCGATCGGACAGAAATGAAAAATAGAAAGACAAAAAGATAACATTTTTAAGAAGATACGGGGCGACTTTAGAGCACTTCTCCCAAATATCTTTGGCACCTTGACGAGCTTGCGCTGCCCTGTCCTTAAGATCCGGTCTTTTGAGACCGTGCTCAACCAATGTTGTGTGACAAGATTGTCCATTCTTTATAAGTTGGATGCAGCACTCATCGGTAACGTTAATGAGTTCACCGGAGAATACAAAACCGTATATCTCTTGTCCACAAGAGAAAGTTAGATTTGACTTGCACTTTTTGACAAACGCGCGATACCCAGGGTAAGGCTCTGGCGCAGTGATCCGGATATCTGTGTCCGCAAGACATGTCACGACCAACAGCGTCAACTGCGACAAAAAACGTCGCCAAAGCAAGATTGTTCCCCCTCTTCATTGTCACTTTTATTACCTTGAGAACAATGGTTCCGTAAGATAAAATAGAGGATTCGATTGACGATGAAATTCATTCGTCACCAACCTCAATTTATACAAGCGGAATCCCAAAGTTTATGTTAAACGTATCCATGCGGAGAGTTTTGCTCCCTCAAATTAATACCTTAAAGGCTTTTTTGGCCTCCCTTTTATGAAACTTACGACCCAAATATTAAATGACTTAGGCAAAAAGGCGCCTGGTTTTCTTATTGATTGATTAATAGATGATCATGAAATACAAAACAATTGCTAAACTAAAGGTTGCGGGAAGAAAAATTGAGCACAGTTTGACACACCGAAATAAAGTTAACCACGCTCGTGCCAGCAGCGTGTCACGTTAAATTTGATTTTCTTCCCTTTTCCGCAATCATCCGAACCAATTATCGGAACGACGTGAGTTCCAGTTTTGAGTGGTTGAACTTCCTCGTATGACGTAAATTATTTTGCAAGAATGGAATGACCGGCGCATTTTAAAAATTTTGAGCAAACTTCAAACTGTCACGCATGTTATTTTGAGAAGCATATGTGAGCTCCTTTTATGCCGTCGGTCACGGATCGACCTTTGTTGCCAATCAAACTTTTTGAGAAAGACAAAATTCTCGTAACGCGTAGATATTGTTTTGAATTGATAAATTATGTTAGCAAGCGAAATCGGTCTCTCGTAATCGAGAGAGAATTTTTAAATTTCGGTCCGGAGAAGCCTAACGGTTTTGAGACATTTCGACGGCAATTGAAATTGGTCAATGCAAGACCGACTTCTGTTATCAAGTGCGTCCAATCCCACGGGTTTCCCGCATGTGGTTAGCGAGATTATAATATTTTTTTGTTTCGTACTTTTATAGTTGTATAAGTCACAAGGTCAACGATTAAACAAATTCATATATATCTATTTCACAAATTGGGCATAAAATCTTTTTTCATTCTTTTGATTTTGTTAGCGGCTAGTAAAAGAGTCTTCCATCGAACAGCACACGTCACGCCCCGCTTCAGCGGCCACAGTGCAACCAGAATCTGGATATGGAGACTTCCTTTCTTATTTTTTGCTACCGTGGGGCACAATTTAACGTTTGACTCAGATGAAGCTTGGCCATCATTAGCAATAAAGGTTCCTTGTCGCATAGGCAAGATTTCATAATAGAAAAATATCTGGCCTCATTTTAGGAGACCGAAACGTGATATTGTTATTAATAGTTTTAAATTTTATTGCACTTTGCGATCGGACAGAAATGAAAAATAGAAAGACAAAAAGATAACATTTTTAAGAAGATACGGGGGCGACTTTAGAGCACTTCTCCCAAATATCTTTGGCACCTTGACGAGCTTGCGCTGCCCTGTCCTTAAGATCCGGTCTTTTGAGACCGTGCTCAACCAATGTTGTGTGACAAGATTGTCCATTCTTTATAAGTTGGATGCAGCACTCATCGGTAACGTTAATGAGTTCACTGGAGAATACAAAACCGTATATCTCTTGTCCACAGTAGAAAGTTAGATTTGACTTGCACTTTTTGACAAACGCGCGATACCCAGGGTAAGGCTCTGGCGCAGTGATCCGGATATCTGTGTCCGCAAGACATGTCACGACCAACAGCGTCAACTGCGACAAAAAACATCGCCAAAGCAGGATTGTTCCCCCCTCTTCATTGTCACTTTTATTACCTTGAGAACAATGGTTCTGTAAGATAAAATAGAGGATTCTGATTGACGATGAAATTCATTCGTCAGCCAACCTCAATTTATACAAGCGGGAATCCCAAAGTTTATGTTAAACGTATCCATGCGGAGAGTTTTGCTCCCTCAAATTAATACCTTAAAGGCTTTTTGGCCTCCCTTTTTATGAAACTTACGACCCAAATATTAAATGACTTAGGCAAAAAGCGCCTGGTTTTCTTATTGATTGATTAATAGATGATCATGAAATACAAAACAATTGCTAAACTAAAGGTTGCGGGAAGAAAAATTGAGCACAGTTTGACACACCGAAATAAAGTTAACCACGCTCGTGCCAGCAGCGTGTCACGTTAAATTTGATTTTCTTCCCTTTTCCGCAATCATCCGAACCAATTATCGGAACGACGTGAGTTCCAGTTTTGAGTGGTTGAACTTTCTCTGTATGACGTAAATTATTTTGCAAGAATGGAATGACCGGCGCATTTTAAAAATTTTGAGCAACTTCAAACTGTCACGCATGTTATTTTGAGAAGCATATGTGAGCTCCTTTTATGCCGTCGGTCACGGATCGACCTTTGTTGCCAATCAAACTTTTTGAGAAAGACAAAATTCTCGTAACGCGTAGATATTGTTTTGAATTGATAAATTATGTTAGCAAGCGAAATCGGTCTCTCGTAATCGAGAGCAAATTTTTAAATTTCGGTCCGGAGAAGCCTAACGGTTTTGAGACATTTCGACTGGCAATTGAAATTGGTCAATGCAAGACCGACTTCTGTTATCAAGTGCGTCCAATCCCACGGGTTTCCCGCACAGGTGGTTAGCGAGATTATAATATTTTTTTGTTTCGTACTTTTATAGCTGTGTAAGTCACAAGATCAATGATTAAACAAATTCATATCTATCTATTTCACAAATTGGGCATAAAATCTTTTTTCATTCTTTTGATTTTGTTAGCGGCTAGTAAAAGAGTCTTCCATCGAACAGCACACGTCACGCCCCGCTTCAGCGGCCACAGTGCAACCAGAATCTGGATATGGAGACTTCCTTTCTTATTTTTTGCTACCGTGGGGCACAATTTAACGTTTGACTCAGATGAAGCTTGGCCATCATTAGCAATAAAGGTTCCTTGTCGCATAGGCAAGATTTCATAATAGAAAAATATCTGGCCTCATTTTAGGAGACCGAAACGTGATATTGTTATTAATAGTTTTAAATTTTATTGCACTTTGCGATCGGACAGAAATGAAAAATAGAAAGACAAAAAGATAACATTTTTAAGAAGATACGGGGGCGACTTTAGAGCATTTCTCCCAAATATCTTTGGCACCTTGACGAGCTTTCGCTCCGTCCTTAAGATCCGGTCTTTTGAGACCGTGCTCAACTAATGTTGTGTGACAAGATTGTCCATTCTTTATAAGTTGGATGCAGCACTCATCGGTAACGTTAATGAGTTCACTGGAGAATACAAAACCGTATATCTCTTGTCCACAGTAGAAAGTTAGATTTGACTTGCACTTTTTGACAAAGCCGCGATACCCAGGGTAAGGCTCTGGCGCAGTGATCCGGATATCTGTGTCCGCAAGACATGTCACGACCAACAGCGTCACTGCGACAAAAAACATCGCCAAAGCAGTATTGTTCCCCCTCTTCATTGTCACTTTTATTACCTTGAGAACAATGGTTCTGTAAGATAAAATAGAGGATTCTGATTGACGATGAAATTCATTCGTCACCAACCTCAATTTATACAAGCGGGAATCCCAAAGTTTATGTTAAACGTATCCATGCGGAGAGTTTTGCTCCCTCAAATTAATACCTTAAAGGCTTTTTGGCCTCCCTTTTATGAAACTTACGACCCAAATATTAAATGACTTAGGCAAAAAAGCGCCTGGTTTTCTTATTGATCGATTAATAGATGATCATGAAATACAAAACAATTGCTAAACTAAAGTTTGCGGGAAGAAAAATTGAGCACAGGTTGACACACCGAAATAAAGTTAACCACGCTCGTGCCAGCGTGTCACGTTAAATTTGATTTTCTTCCCTTTTTCCGCAATCATCCGAACCAATTATCGGAACGACGTGAGTTCCAGTTTTGAGTGGTTGAACTTTCTCTGTATGACGTAAATTATTTTGCAAGAATGGAATGACCGGCGCATTTTAAAAATTTTGAGCAGCTTCAAACTGTCACGCATGTTATTTTGAGAAGCATATGTGAGCTCCTTTTATGCCGTCGGTCACGGATCGACCTTTGTTGCCAATCAAACTTTTTGAGAAAGACAAAATTCTCGTAACGCGTAGATATTGTTTTGAATTGATAAATTATGTTAGCAAGCGAAATCGGTCTCTCGTAATCGAGAGAGAATTTTTAAATTTCGGTCCGGAGAAGCCTAACGGTTTTGAGACATTTCGACGGCAATTGAAATTGGTCAATGCAAGACCGACTTCTGTTATCAAGTGCGTCCAATCCCACGGGTTTCCCGCACAGGTGGTTAGCGAGATTATAATATTTTTTTGTTTCGTACTTTTTATAGCCAGCGTAAGTCACAAGATCAATGATTAAACAAATTCACATATATCTATTTCACAAATTGGGCATAAAATCTTTTTTCATTCTTTTTGCTTTTGTTAGCGGCTAGTAAAAGAGTCTTCCATCGAACAAGACACGTCACGCCCGCTTCAGTGGCGGACAAGGCACCCGAATCCGGATATGGAGACTTCCTTTCTTATTTTTTGCTACCGTGGGGCACAATTTAACGTTTGACTCAGATGAAGCTTGGCCATCATTAGCAATAAAGGTTCCTTGTCGCATAGGCAAGATTTCATAATAGAAAAATATCTGGCCTCATTTTAGGAGACCGAAACGTGATATTGTTATTAATAGTTTTAAATTTTATTGCACTTTGCGATCGGACAGAAATGAAAAATAGAAAGACAAAAAGATAACATTTTTAAGAAGATACGGGGGCGACTTTAGAGCACTTCTCCCAAATATCTTTGGCACCTTGACGAGCTTGCGCTGCCCTCGTCCTTAAGATCTGGTCTTTTGAGACCGTGCTCAACCAATGTTGTGTGACAAGATTGTCCATTCTTTATAAGTTGGATGCAGCACTCATCGGTAACGTTAATGAGTTCACCGGAGAATACAAAACCGTATATCTCTTGTCCACAAGAGAAAGTTAGATTTGACTTGCACTTTTTGACAAACGCGCGATACCCGGGGTAAGGCTCGGCGCAGTTGATCCGGATATCCGTGTCCGCAAGACATGTCACGACCAACACCCCCACTGCGACAAAAAACATCGCCAAAAGTATTGTTCCCCCTCTTCATTGTCACTTTTATTACCTTGAGAACAATGGTTCAGAAGATAAAATAGAGGATTCGATTGACGATGAAATTCATTCGTCACCAACCTCAATTTATACAAGCGGGAATCCCAAAGTTTATGTTAAACGTATCCATGCGGAGAGTTTTGCTCCCTCAAATTAATACCTTAAAGGCTTTTTGGCCTCCCTTTTATGAAACTTACGACCCAAATATTAAATGACTTAGGCAAAAAGCGCCTGGTTTTCTTATTGATTGATTAATAGATGATCATGAAATACAAAACAATTGCTAAACTAAAGGTTGCGGGAAGAAAAATTGAGCACGGTTTGACACACCGAAATAAAGTTAACCACGCTCGTACCAGCAGCGTGTCACGTTAAATTTGATTTTCTTCCCTTTTCCGCAATCATCCGAACCAATTATCGAACGACGTGAGTTCCAGCTTTTGAGTGGTTGAACTTTCTCTGTATGACGTAAATTATTTTGCAAGAATGGAATGACCGGCGCATTTTAAAAATTTTGAGCAGCTTCAAACTGTCACGCATGTTATTTTGAGAAGCATATGTGAGCTGCTTTTTTATGCCGTCGGTCACGGATCGACCTTTGTTGCCAATCAAACTTTTTTGAGAAAGACAAAATTCTCGTAACGCGTAGATATTGTTTTGAATTGATAAATTATGTTAGCAAGCGAAATCGGCTCTCGTAATCGAGAGAGAATTTTTAAATTTCGGTCCGGAGAAGCCTAACGGTTTTGAGACATTTCGACGGCAATTGAAATTGGTCAATGCAAGACCGACTTCGTTATCAAGTGCGTCCAATCCCACGGGTTTCCCGCAGGTGGTTAGCGAGATTATACATATTTTTTTTGTTTCGTACTTTTTATAGTGTGTAAGTCACAAGATCAATGATTAAACAAATTCATATATATCTATTTCACAAATTGGGCATAAAATCTTTTTTTCATTCTTTTTGCTTTTGTTAGCGGCTAGTAAAAGAGTCTTCCATCGAACAAGACACGTCACGCCCGCTTCGCGGCCACAAGGCAACAGAATCCGGATATGGAGACTTCCTTTCTTATTTTTTGCTACCGTGGGGCACAATTTAACGTTTGACTCGGATGAAGCTTGGCCATCATTAGCAATAAAGGTTCCTTGTCGCATAGGCAAGATTTCATAATAGAAAAATATCGGCCTCATTTTAGGAGACCGAAACGTGATATTGTTATTAATAGTTTTAAATTTTATTGCACTTTGCGATCGGACAGAAATGAAAAATAGAAAGACAAAAAGATAACATTTTTAAGAAGATACGGGTGCGACTTTAGAGCACTTCTCCCAAATATCTTTGGCACCTTGACGAGCTTGCGCTGCCCTGTCCTTAAGATCCGGTCTTTTGAGACCGTGCTCAACCAATGTTGTGTGACAAGATTGTCCATTCTTTATAAGTTGGATGCAGCACTCATCGGTAACGTTAATGAGTTCACTGGAGAATACAAAACCGTATATCTCTTGTCCACAGTAGAAAGTTAGATTTGACTTGCACTTTTTGACAAACGCGCGATACCCAGGGTAAGGCTCTGGCGCAGTGATCCGGATATCTGTGTCCGCAAGACATGTCACGACCAACAGCATCTGCGACAAAAAACATCGCCAAAGCAGTATTGTTCCCCCTCTTCATTGTCACTTTTATTACCTTGAGAACAATGGTTCTGTAAGATAAAATAGAGGATTCTGATTGACGATGAAATTCATTCGTCACCCAACCTCAATTTATACAAGCGGGAATCCCAAAGTTTATGTTAAACGTATCCATGCGGAGAGTTTTGCTCCCTCAAATTAATACCTTAAAGGCTTTTTGGCCTCCCTTTTATGAAACTTACGACCCAAATATTAAATGACTTAGGCAAAAAGCGCCTGGTTTTCTTATTGATTGATTAATAGATGATCATGAAATACAAAACAATTGCTAAACTAAAGGTTGCGGGAAGAAAAATTGAGCACAGTTTGACACACCGAAATAAAGTTAACCACGCTCGTGCCAGCAGCGTGTCACGTTAAATTTGATTTTCTTCCCTTTTCCGCAATCATCCGAACCAATTATCGAACGACGTGAGTTCCAGTTTTGAGTGGTTGAACTTTCTCTGTATGACGTAAATTATTTTGCAAGAATGGAATGACCGGCGCATTTTAAAAATTTTGAGCAGCTTCAAACTGTCACGCATGTTATTTTGAGAAGCATATGTGAGCTCCTTTTATGCCGTCGGTCACGGATCGACCTTTGTTGCCAATCAAACTTTTTGAGAAAGACAAAATTCTCGTAACGCGTAGATATTGTTTTGAATTGATAAATTATGTTAGCAAGCGAAATCGGCTCTCGTAGAATCGAGAGAGAATTTTTAAATTTCGGTCCGGAGAAGCCTAACGGTTTTGAGACATTTCGACGGCAATTGAAATTGGTCAATGCAAGACCGACTTCTGTTATCAAGTGCGTCCAATCCCACGGGTTTCCCGCACAGGTGGTTAGCGAGATTATAATATTTTTTTGTTTCGTACTTTTATAGCTGTATAAGTCACAAGGTCAACGATTAAACAAATTCATATCTATCTATTTCACAAATTGGGCATAAAATCTTTTTTCATTCTTTTTGATTTTGTTAGCGGCTAGTAAAAGAGTCTTCCATCGAACAAAACACGTCACGCCCCGCTTCAGCGGCCACAGTGCAACCAGAATCTGGATATGGAGACTTCCTTTCTTATTTTTTGCTACCGTGGGGCACAATTTAACGTTTGACTCAGATGAAGCTTGGCCATCATTAGCAATAAAGGTTCCTTGTCGCATAGGCAAGATTTCATAATAGAAAAATATCCGGCCTCATTTTAGGAGACCGAAACGTGATATTGTTATTAATAGTTTTAAATTTTATTGCACTTTGCGATCGGACAGAAATGAAAAATAGAAAGACAAAAAGATAACATTTTTAAGAAGATACGGGGGCGACTTTAGAGCACTTCTCCCAAATATCTTTGGCACCTTGACGAGCTTGCGCTGTCCTTAAGATCCGGTCTTTTGAGACCGTGCTCAACCAATGTTGTGTGACAAGATTGTCCATTCTTTATAAGTTGGATGCAGCACTCATCGGTAACGTTAATGAGTTCACCGGAGAATACAAAACCGTATATCTCTTGTCCACAAGAGAAAGTTAGATTTGACTTGCACTTTTTGACAAACGCGCGATACCTGGGGTAAGGCTCGGCGCAGTTGATCCGGATATCCGTGTCCGCAAGACATGTCACGACCAATAGCATCACGCGACAAAAAACATCGCCAAAGCAGTATTGTTCCCCCTCTTCATTGCCACTTTTATTACCTTGAGAACAATGGTTCTGTAAGATAAAATAGAGGATTCTGATTGACGATGAAATTCATTCGTCAGCCAACCTCAATTTATACAAGCGGGAATCCCAAAGTTTATGTTAAACGTATCCATGCGGAGAGTTTTGCTCCCTCAAATTAATACCTTAAAGGCTTTTTGGCCTCCCTTTTATGAAACTTACGACCCAAATATTAAATGACTTAGGCAAAAAGCGCCTGGTTTTCTTATTGATTGATTAATAGATGATCATGAAATACAAAACAATTGCTAAACTAAAGGTTGCGGGAAGAAAAATTGAGCACAGTTTGACACACCGAAATAAAGTTAACCACGCTCGTGCCAGCAGCGTGTCACGTTAAATTTGATTTTCTTCCCTTTTCCGCAATCATCCGAACCAATTATCGGAACGACGTGAGTTCCAGTTTTGAGTGGTTGAACTTTCTCTGTATGACGTAAATTATTTTGCAAGAATGGAATGACCGGCGCATTTAAAAATTTTGAGCAGCTTCAAACTGTCACGCATGTTATTTTGAGAAGCATATGTGAGCTCCTTTTATGCCGTCGGTCACGGATCGACCTTTGTTGCCAATCAAACTTTTTGAGAAAGACAAAATTCTCGTAACGCGTAGATATTGTTTTGAATTGATAAATTATGTTAGCAAGCGAAATCGGGCTCTCGTAATCGAGAGAGAATTTTTAAATTTCGGTCCGGAGAAGCCTAACGGTTTTGAGACATTTCGACGGCAATTGAAATTGGTCAATGCAAGACCGACTTCTGTTATCAAGTGCGTCCAATCCCACGGGTTTCCCGCACAGGTGGTTAGCGAGATTATAATATTTTTTTTGTTTCGTACTTTTATAGCTGTGTAAGTCACAAGATCAATGATTAAACAAATTCATATATATCTATTTCACAAATTGGGCATAAAATCTTTTTTCATTCTTTTGATTTTGTTAGCGGCTAGTAAAAGAGTCTTCCATCGAACAAAGACACGTCACGCCCGCTCCAGCGGCCACAGGTAACAAACTGCGGATATGGAGACTTCCTTTCTTATTTTTTGCTACCGTGGGGCACAATTTAACGTTTGACTCAGATGAAGCTTGGCCATCATTAGCAATAAAGGTTCCTTGTCGCATAGGCAAGATTTCATAATAGAAAAATATCTGGCCTCATTTTAGGAGACCGAAACGTGATATTGTTATTAATAGTTTTAAATTTTATTGCACTTTGCGATCGGACAGAAATGAAAAATAGAAAGACAAAAAGATAACATTTTTAAGAAGATACGGGAGCGACTTTAGAGCACTTCTCCCAAATATCTTTGGCACCTTGACGAGCTTGCTGCCCCCGTCCTTAAGATCCGGTCTTTTGAGACCGTGCTCAACCAATGTTGTGTGACAAGATTGTCCATTCTTTATAAGTTGGATGCAGCACTCATCGGTAACGTTAATGAGTTCACTGGAGAATACAAAACCGTATATCTCTTGTCCACAGAGAAAGTTAGATTTGACTTGCACTTTTTGACAAACGCGCGATACCCAGGGTAAGGCTCTGGCGCAGTGATCCGGATATCTGTGTCCGCAAGACATGTCACGACCAACAGCGTCACTGCGACAAAAAACATCGCCAAAGCAAGATTGTTCCCCCTCTTCATTGTCACTTTTATTACCTTGAGAACAATGGTTCTGTAAGATAAAATAGAGGATTCTGATTGACGATGAAATTCATTCGTCAGCCAACCTCAATTTATACAAGCGGGAATCCCAAAGTTTATGTTAAACGTATCCATGCGGAGAGTTTTGCTCCCTCAAATTAATACCTTAAAGGCTTTTTGGCCTCCCTTTTATGAAACTTACGACCCAAATATTAAATGACTTAGGCAAAAAAGCGCCTGGTTTTCTTATTGATTGATTAATAGATGATCATGAAATACAAAACAATTGCTAAACTAAAGGTTGCGGGAAGAAAAATTGAGCACGCTTTGACACACCGAAATAAAGTTAACCACGCCGTGCCAGCAGCGTGTCACGTTAAATTTGATTTTCTTCCCTTTTCCGCAATCATCCGAACCAATTATCGGAACGACGTGAGTTCCGGGCTTTGAGTGGTTGAACTTTCTCTCGTATGACGTAAATTTTTTTGCAAGAATGGAATGAACGGCGCATTTTAAAAATTTTGAGCGACTTCAAAGTCACGCATGTTATTTTGAGAAGCATATGTGAGCTCCTTTTTATGCCGTCGGTCACGGATCGACCTTTGTTGCCAATCAAACTTTTTTGAGAAAGACAAAATTCTCGTAACGCGTAGATATTGTTTTGAATTGATAAATTATGTTAGCAAGCGAAATCGGGCTCTCGTAATCGAGAGAGAATTTTTAAATTTCGGTCCGGAGAAGCCTAACGGTTTTGAGACATTTCGACGGCAATTGAAATTGGTCAATGCAAGACCGACTTCTGTTATCAAGTGCGTCCAATCCCACGGGTTTCCCGCACAGGTGGTTAGCGAGATTATAATATTTTTTTGTTTCGTACTTTTATAGTCGTGGTAAGTCACAAGATCAATGATTAAACAAATTCATATATATCTATTTCACAAATTGGGCATAAAATCTTTTTTCATTCTTTTGCTTTTGTTAGCGGCTAGTGAAAGAGTCTTCCATCGAACAAAGACACGTCACGCCCGTCAAAGGCCACAAGGCAACCCTTGGAGATCCGGATATGGAGACTTCCTTTCTTATTTTTTGCTACCGGTGGGGCACAATTTAACGTTTGACTCGGATGAAGCTTGGCCATCATTAGCAATAAAGGTTCCTTGTCGCATAGGCAAGATTTCATAATAGAAAAATATCGGCCTCATTTTAGGAGACCGAAACGTGATATTGTTATTAATAGTTTTAAATTTTATTGCACTTTGCGATCGGACAGAAATGAAAAATAGAAAGACAAAAAGATAACATTTTTAAGAAGATACGGGGGCGACTTTAGAGCACTTCTCCCAAATATCTTTGGCACCTTGACGAGCTTGCGCTGCCCTGTCCTTAAGATCCGGTCTTTTGAGACCGTGCTCAACCAATGTTGTGTGACAAGATTGTCCATTCTTTATAAGTTGGATGCAGCACTCATCGGTAACGTTAATGAGTTCACTGGAGAATACAAAACCGTATATCTCTTGTCCACAGTAGAAAGTTAGATTTGACTTGCACTTTTTGACAAACGCGCGATACCCAGGGTAAGGCTCGGCGCGTTGATCCGGATATCTGTGTCCGCAAGACATGTCACGACCAACAGCGTCACTGCGACAAAAAACGTCGCCAAAGCAGTATTGTTCCCCCTCTTCATTGTCACTTTTATTACCTTGAGAACAATGGTTCTGTAAGATAAAATAGAGGATTCTGATTGACGATGAAATTCATTCGTCGACCCAACCTCAATTTATACAAGCGGAATCCCAAAGTTTATGTTAAACGTATCCATGCGGAGAGTTTTGCTCCCTCAAATTAATACCTTAAAGGCTTTTTGGCCTCCCTTTTATGAAACTTACGACCCAAATATTAAATGACTTAGGCAAAAAGCGCCTGGTTTTCTTATTGATTGATTAATAGATGATCATGAAATACAAAACAATTGCTAAACTAAAGGTTGCGGGAAGAAAAATTGAGCACGTTTGACACACCGAAATAAAGTTAACCACGCTCGTGCCAGCAGCGTGTCACGTTAAATTTGATTTTCTTCCCTTTTCCGCAATCATCCGAACCAATTATCGAACGACGTGAGTTCCAGCTTTGAGTGGTTGAACTTCTCTCGTATGACGTAAATTATTTTGCAAGAATGGAATGACCGGGCGCATTTTAAAAATTTTGAGCACTTCAAACTGTCACGCATGTTATTTTGAGAAGCATATGTGAGCTCCTTTTTATGCCGTCGGTCACGGATCGACCTTTGTTGCCAATCAAACTTTTTGAGAAAGACAAAATTCTCGTAACGCGTAGATATTGTTTTGAATTGATAAATTATGTTAGCAAGCGAAATCGGTCTCTCGTAATCGAGAGAGAATTTTTAAATTTCGGTCCCGAGAAGCCTAACGGTTTTGAGACATTTCGACGGCAATTGAAATTGGTCAATGCAAGACCGACTTGTTATCAAGTGCGTCCAATCCCACGGGTTTCCCGCATTGTGGTTAGCGAGATTATAATATTTTTTTGTTTCGTACTTTTTATAGCTGTGTAAGTCACAAGATCAATGATTAAACAAATTCATATATATCTATTTCACAAATTGGGCATAAAATCTTTTTTCATTCTTTTGATTTTGTTAGCGGCTAGTAAAAGAGTCTTCCATCGAACAAAGACACGTCACGCCCGGCCAGCCACAGTGCAACCAGAATCTGGATATGGAGACTTCCTTTCTTATTTTTTGCTACCGTGGGGCACAATTTAACGTTTGACTCAGATGAAGCTTGGCCATCATTAGCAATAAAGGTTCCTTGTCGCATAGGCAAGATTTCATAATAGAAAAATATCTGGCCTCATTTTAGGAGACCGAAACGTGATATTGTTATTAATAGTTTTAAATTTTATTGCACTTTGCGATCGGACAGAAATGAAAAATAGAAAGACAAAAAGATAACATTTTTAAGAAGATACGGGGGCGACTTTAGAGCACTTCTCCCAAATATCTTTGGCACCTTGACGAGCTTGCGCTGCCCTGTCCTTAAGATCCGGTCTTTTGAGACCGTGCTCAACCAATGTTGTGTGACAAGATTGTCCATTCTTTATAAGTTGGATGCAGCACTCATCGGTAACGTTAATGAGTTCACCGGAGAATACAAAACCGTATATCTCTTGTCCACAGAGAAAGTTAGATTTGACTTGCACTTTTTGACAAACGCGCGATACCCAGGGTAAGGCTCAGGCGCAGTAATCCGGATATCTGTGTCCGCAAGACATGTCACGACCAACAGCGTCAACGCGACAAAAACATCGCCAAAGCAAGATTGTTCCCCCTCTTCATTGTCACTTTTATTACCTTGAGAACAATGGTTCTGTAAGATAAAATAGAGGATTCTGATTGACGATGAAATTCATTCGTCAGCCAACCTCAATTTATACAAGCGGGAATCCCAAAGTTTATGTTAAACGTATCCATGCGGAGAGTTTTGCTCCCTCAAATTAATACCTTAAAGGCTTTTTGGCCTCCCTTTTATGAAACTTACGACCCAAATATTAAATGACTTAGGCAAAAAGCGCCTGGTTTTCTTATTGATTGATTAATAGATGATCATGAAATACAAAACAATTGCTAAACTAAAGGTTGCGGGAAGAAAAATTGAGCACAGTTTGACACACCGAAATAAAGTTAACCACGCTCGTGCCAGCGTGTCACGTTAAATTTGATTTTCTTCCCTTTTCCGCAATCATCCGAACCAATTATCGGAACGACGTGAGTTCCAGTTTTGAGTGGTTGAACTTTCTCTGTATGACGTAAATTATTTTGCAAGAATGGAATGACCGGCGCATTTTAAAAATTTTGAGCAGCTTCAAACTGTCACGCATGTTATTTTGAGAAGCATATGTGAGCTCCTTTTATGCCGTCGGTCACGGATCGACCTTTGTTGCCAATCAAACTTTTTGAGAAAGACAAAATTCTCGTAACGCGTAGATATTGTTTTGAATTGATAAATTATGTTAGCAAGCGAAATCGGTCTCTCGTAATCGAGAGAGAATTTTTAAATTTCGGTCTGGAGAAGCCTAACGGTTTTGAGACATTTCGACGGCAATTGAAATTGGTCAATGCAAGACCGACTTCTGTTATCAAGTGCGTCCAATCCCACGGGTTTCCCGCACAGGTGGTTAGCGAGATTATAATATTTTTTTTGTTTCGTACTTTTATAGCTGTGTAAGTCACAAGATCAATGATTAAACAAATTCATATATATCTATTTCACAAATTGGGCATAAAATCTTTTTTCATTCTTTTGCTTTTGTTAGCAGCTAGTAAAAGAGTCTTCCATCGAACAGCACACGTCACGCCCGCTACGGCCACAGTGCAACCAGAATCTGGATATGGAGACTTCCTTTCTTATTTTTTGCTACCGTGGGGCACAATTTAACGTTTGACTCAGATGAAGCTTGGCCATCATTAGCAATAAAGGTTCCTTGTCGCATAGGCAAGATTTCATAATAGAAAAATATCTGGCCTCATTTTAGGAGACCGAAACGTGATATTGTTATTAATAGTTTTAAATTTTATTGCACTTTGCGATCGGACAGAAATGAAAAATAGAAAGACAAAAAGATAACATTTTTAAGAAGATACGGGGCGACTTTAGAGCACTTCTCCCAAATATCTTTGGCACCTTGACGAGCTTGCGCTGCCCCTGTCCTTAAGATCCGGTCTTTTGAGACCGTGCTCAACCAATGTTGTGTGACAAGATTGTCCATTCTTTATAAGTTGGATGCAGCACTCATCGGTAACGTTAATGAGTTCACTGGAGAATACAAAACCGTATATCTCTTGTCCACAATAGAAAGTTAGATTTGACTTGCACTTTTTGACAAACGCGCGATACCTGTGGTAAGGCTCGCGCAGTTGATCCGGATATCCGTGTCCGCAAGACATGTCACGACCAACAGCGTCAACGCGACAAAAACATCGCCAAAGCAAGATTGTTCCCCCTCTTCATTGTCACTTTTATTACCTTGAGAACAATGGTTCTGTAAGATAAAATAGAGGATTCGATTGACGATGAAATTCATTCGTCACCAACCTCAATTTATACAAGCGGAATCCCAAAGTTTATGTTAAACGTATCCATGCGGAGAGTTTTGCTCCCTCAAATTAATACCTTAAAGGCTTTTTGGCCTCCCTTTTATGAAACTTACGACCCAAATATTAAATGACTTAGGCAAAAAGCGCCTGGTTTTCTTATTGATTGATTAATAGATGATCATGAAATACAAAACAATTGCTAAACTAAAGGTTACGGGAAGAAAAATTGAGCACGTTTGACACACCGAAATAAAGTTAACCACGCTCGTACAAGCGCGTGTCACGTTAAATTTGATTTTCTTCCCTTTTCCGCAATCATCCGAACCAATTATCGGAACGACGTGAGTTCCAGGTTTTGAGTGGTTGAACTTTCTCTGTATGACGTAAATTATTTTGCAAGAATGGAATGACCGGCGCATTTTAAAAATTTTGAGCAGCTTCAAATCACGCATGTTATTTTGAGAAGCATATGTGAGCTCCTTTTTATGCCGTCGGTCACGGATCGACCTTTGTTGCCAATCAAACTTTTTTGAGAAAGACAAAATTCTCGTAACGCGTAGATATTGTTTTGAATTGATAAATTATGTTAGCAAGCGGAATCGGTCTCTCGTAATCGAGAGAGAATTTTTAAATTTCGGTCCGGAGAAGCCTAACGGTTTTGAGACATTTCGACGGCAATTGAAATTGGTCAATGCAAGACCGACTTCTTATCAAGTGCGTCCAATCCCACGGGTTTCCCGCACAGTGGTTAGCGAGATTATAATATTTTTTTGTTTCGTACTTTTATAGCCGTGTAAGTCACAAGATCAATGATTAAACAAATTCATATATATCTATTTCACAAATTGGGCATAAAATCTTTTTTTCATTCTTTTGATTTTGTTAGCGGCTAGTAAAAGAGTCTTCCATCGAACAAGACACGCCACGCCCCGGCCGGCCACAGTGCAACCTGAATCGGATATGGAGACTTCCTTTCTTATTTTTTGCTACCGTGGGGCACAATTTAACGTTTGACTCGGATGAAGCTTGGCCATCATTAGCAATAAAGGTTCCTTGTCGCATAGGCAAGATTTCATAATAGAAAATATCCGGCCTCATTTTAGGAGACCGAAACGTGATATTGTTATTAATAGTTTTAAATTTTATTGCACTTTGCGATCGGACAGAAATGAAAAATAGAAAGACAAAAGATAACATTTTTAAGAAGATAAGGGGGCGACTTTAGAGCACTTCTCCCAAATATCTTTGGCACCTTGACGAGCTTGTGCCCTTCGTCCTTAAGATCCGGTCTTTGAGACCGTGCTCAACCAATGTTGTGTGACAAGATTGTCCATTCTTTATAAGTTGGATGCAGCACTTTCATCGGTAACGTTAATGAGTTCACCGGAGAATACAAAACCGTATATCTCTTGTCCACAAGAAAGTTAGATTTGACTTGCACTTTTTGACAAACGCGCGATACCCGGGGTAAGGCTACAGCGCGGTGATCCGGATATCTGTGTCCGTAAGACATGTCACGACCAACAGCGTCAACGCGACAAAAAACATCGCCAAAGCGTATTGTTCCCCCTCTTCATTGTCACTTTTTATTACCTTGAGAACAATGGTTCGTAAGATAAAATGGGAGGATTCGATTGACGATGAAATTCATTCGTCGACCAACCTCAATTTATACAAGCGGAATCCCAAAATTTATGTTAAACGTATCCTTGCGGAGAGTTTTGCTCCCTCAAATTAATACCTTAAAGGCTTTTTGGCCTCCCTTTTATGAAACTTACGACCCAAATATTAAATGACTTAGGCCAAAGGCGTCTGGTTTTCTTATTGATCGATTAATAGATGATCATGAAATACAAAACAATTGCTAAACTAAAGGTTGCGGGAAGAAAAATTGAGCACAGTTTGACACACCGAAATGAGGTTGACCACGCTCGTGCCAGCAGCGTGTCACGTTAAATTTGATTTTCTTCCCTTTTCCGCAATCATCCAAACCAATTATCGGAACGACGTGAGTTCCGGTTTTGAGTGGTTGAACTTTCTCTGTATGACGTATATTATTTTGCAAGAATGGAATGACCGACGCATTTTAAAAATTTTGAGCAAACTTCTTCACGCGTGTTATTTTGAGGAGCATATGTGAGCTCCTTTTATGCCGTCGGTCACGGATCGACCTTTGTTGCCAATCAAACTTTTTGAGAAAGACAAAATTCTCGTAACGCGTTGATATTGTTTTGAATTGATAAATTATGTTAGCCAGCGAAATCGGCTCTCGTAATCGAGAGAGAATTTTTAAATTTCGGTCCGGAGAAGCCTCTCGGTTTTGAGACATTTCATCGGCAATTGAAATTGGTCAATGCAAGACCGACTCCTGTTATCAAGTGCGGCCAATCCCACGGGTTTCCCGCACACGTGGTTAGCGAGATTATAATATTTTTTTGTTTCGTACTTTTATAGCGTGGCAAGTCACAAGATCAATGATTAAACAAATTCATATATATCTATTTCACAAATTGGGCATAAAATCTTTTTTCATTCTTTTTGATTTTGTTAGCGGCTAGTAAAAGAGTCTTCCATCGAACAGACACGTCACGCCCGCCTCCGGCCACAGTCAACGAATCTGGATATGGAGACTTCCTTTCTTATTTTTTGCTACCGTGGGGCACAATTTAACGTTTGACTCGGATGAAGCTTGGCCATCATTAGCAATAAAGGTTCCTTGTCGCATAGGCAAGATTTCATAATAGAAAAATATCGGCCTCATTTTAGGAGACCGAAACGTGATATTGTTATTAATAGTTTTAAATTTTATTGCACTTTGCGATCGGACTAAATGAAAAATAGAAAGACAAAAAGATAACATTTTTAAGAAGATACGGGGCTTGACTTTAGAGCACTTCTCCCAAATATCTTTGGCACCTTGGCGATTTGCTTGCGCTGCCTCGTCCTTAAGATCCGGTCTTTTGAGACCGTGTCAACCAATGTTGTGTGACAAGATTGTCCATTCTTTATAAGTTGGATGCAGCACTCATCGGTAACGTTAATGAGTTCACCGGAGAATACAAAACCGTATATCTCTTGTCCACAGTAGAAAGTTAGATTTGACTTGCACTTTTGACAAACGCGCGATACCTAGGTAAGGCTCCAAAGCGCAGTTGATCCGGATATCGTGTCCGCAAGACATGTCACGACCAACAACGTCAACTGCGACAAAAAACATCGCCAAAGCAAAAATTGTTCCCCCTCTTCATTGTCACTTTTATTACCTTGAGAACAATGGTTCGTAAGATAAAATAGAGGATTCGATTGACGATGAAATTCATCCGTCACCGACCTCAATTTATACAAGCGGGAATCCCAAAGTTTATGTTAAACGTATCCATGCGGAGAGTTTGCTCCCTCAAATTAATACCTTAAAGGCTTTTTGGCCTCCTTTTATAAAACTTACGACCCAAATATTAAATGACTTAGGCAAAAAGCGCCTGGTTTTCTTATTGATTGATTAATAGATGATCATGAAATACAAAACAATTGCTAAACTAAAGGTTGCGGGGAAGAAAAATTGAGCACGTTTGACACACCGAAATAAAGTTAACCACGCCGTGCCAGCAGGCGTGTCACGTTAAATTTGATTTTCTTCCCTTTTCGCAATCATCCGAACCAACTATCGGAACGACGTGAGTTCCGGCTTTGAGTGGTTGAACTTTCTCGTATGACGTAAATTATTTTGCAAGAATGGAATGACCGGCGCATTTTAAAAATTTTGAAGCTTCAAACTGTCACGCATGTTATTTTGAGAAGCATATGTGAGCTCCTTTTATTGCAGTCGGTCACGGATCGACCTTTGTTGCCAATCAAACTTTTTGAGAAAGACAAAATTCTCGTAACGCGTTGATATTGTTTTGAATTGATAAATTATGTTAGCCAGCGAAATCGGTCTCGTGTCGAGAGAGAATTTTTAAATTTCGGTCCGGAGAAGCCTAACGGTTTTGAGACATTTCGACAGGCAATTGAAATTGGTCAATGCAAGACCGACATTATCAAGTGCGTCCAATCCCACGGGTTTCCTCGATTGGTTAGCGAGATTATAATATTTTTTTGTTTTCGTACTTTTATAGCGCCTATAAGTCACAAGATCAATGATTAAACAAATTCATATATATCTATTTCACAAATTGGGCATAAAATCTTGTTTCATTCTTTTGATTTTGTTAGCGGCTAGTAAAAGAGTCTTCCATCGAACAGCACACGTCACGCCCCGCTTCCGTGTCTCAAGTGCAACGAGACTGGATATGGAGACTTCCTTTCTTATTTTTGCTACCGTGGGGCACAATTTAACGTTTGACTCGGATGAAGCTTGGCCATCATTAGCAATAAAGGTTCCTTGTCGCATAGGCAAGATTTCATAATAGAAAAATATCTTGCCTCATTTTAGGAGACCGAAACGTGATATTGTTATTAATAGTTTTAAATTTTATTGCACTTGCGACCGGACCAGAAATGAAAAATAGAAAGACAAAAAGATAACATTTTTAAGAAGATACGGGGCGACTTCAGAGCACTTCTCCCAAATATCTTTGGCACCTTGACGAGCTTACGCTGCTGTCCCTTAAGATCCGGTCTTTTGAGACCGTGCTCAACTAATGTTGTGTGACAAGATTGTCCATTCTTTATAAGTTGGATGCAAGCACTCACCGGTAAACGTTAATGAGTTCTTGGAGAATACAAAACCGTATATCTCTTGTCCACAGTAGAAAGTTAGATTTGACTTGCACTTTTGACAAACGCGCGATACCCAGGGTAAGCCTGCGCAGTGATCCGGATATCCGTGTCCGCAAGACATGTCACGACCAACAGCGTCAACTGCGACAAAAAACATCGCCAAAGCAGTATTGTTCCCCCTCTTCATTGTCACTTTTATTACCTTGAGAACAATGGTTCCGTAAGATAAAATAGAGGATTCTGATTGACGATGAAATTCATTCGTCAGCCAACCTCAATTTATACAAGCGGGAATCCCAAAGTTTATGTTAAACGTATCCATCGTTGAGTTTTGCTCCCTCAAATTAATACCTTAAAGGCTTTTTGGCCTCCCTTTGTGAAACTTACGACCCAAATATTAAATGACTTAGGCAAAAGCTACTGGTTTTCTTATTGATTGATTAATAGATGATCATGAAATACAAAACAATTGCTAAACTAAAGGTTGCGGGAAGAAAAATTGAGCACAGTTTGACACACCGAAATAAAGTTAACCACGCTCGGTGCCAGCCGTGTCACGTTAAATTTGATTTTCTTCCCTTTTCCGCAATCATCCGAACCAATTATCGGAACGAAGTGAGTTCCAGTTTTGAGTGGTTGAACTTTCTCTGACGTAAATTATTTTGCAAGAATGGAATGACCGGCGCATTTTAAAAATTTTGACAGCTTCAAACTATCACGCATGTTATTTTGAGAAGCATATGTGAGCTCCTTTTATGCCGTCGGTCACGGATCGACCTTTGTTGCCAATCAAACTTTTTGAGAAAGACAAAATTCTCGTAGCGGTGTGTTTTGAATTGATAAATTATGTTAGCAAGCGAAATCGGTCTCTCGTATCGAGAGAGAATTTTTAAATTTCGGTCCGGAGAAGCCTAACGGTTTTGAGACATTTCGACGGCAATTGAAATTGGTCAATGCAAGACCGACTTCTGTTATCAAGTGCGTCCAATCCCACGGGTTTCCCGCACAGGTGGTTAGCGAGATTATAATATTTTTTTGTTTCGTACTTTTATAGCTGTGTAAGTCACAAGATCAATGATTAAACAAATTCATATCTATCTATTTCACAAATTGGGCATAAAATCTTTTTCATTCTTTTGATTTTGTTAGCGGCTAGTAAAAGAGTCTTCCAACGAATGCCACACGTCACGCCCGCCATTGCCACACGGCAAACAGCATCTGATATGGAGACTTCCTTTCTTATTTTTTTTGCTACCGGAGTACAATTTAACGTTTGACTCGTATGAAGCTTGGCCATCATTAGCAATAAAGGTTCCTTGACGCATAGGCAAGATTTCATAATAGAAAAATATCTGGCCTCATTTTAGGAGACCGAAACGTGATATTGTTATTAATAGTTTTAAATTTTATTGCACTTTACGACCGGACATGAAATGAAAAATAGAAAGACAAAAGATAACATTTTTAAGAAGATACGGGCGACTTTAGAGCACTTCTCCCAAATATCTTTAGCACCTTGACGAGCTTGCGCTGCCCTCGTCCTTAAGATCCGGTCTTTTGAGACCGTGCTTCAACTAATGTTGTGTGACAAGATTGTCCATTCTTTATAAGTTGGATGCAGCACTCATCGGTAACGTTAATCGAGTTCACCGGAGAATACAAAACCGTATATCTCTTGTCCACAGAGAAAGTTAGATTTGACTTGCACTTTTGACAAACGCGCGATACCTGGTAAGGCTCGCGCAGTTGATCCGGATATCGTGTCCGCAAGACATGTCACGACCAACAATAAGCCATGCGACAAAAACGTCGCCAAAGCAGTATTGTTCCCCTCTTCATCGTCACTTTTATTACCTTGAGAACAATGGTTCTGTAAGATAAAATAGAGGATTCGATTGACGATGAAATTCATTCGTCACCCAACCTCCAATTTATTCAAGCGGAATCCCAAAGTTTATGTTAAACGTATCCATGCGGGAGTTTTGCTCCCTCAAATTAATACCTTAAAGGCTTTTGGCCTCCCTTTTATGAAACTTACGACCCAAATATTAAATGACTTAGGCAAAAAGCGCCCGGTTTTCTTATTGATTGATTAATAGATGATCATGGAAATACAAAACAATTGCTAAACTAAAGGTTGCGGGAAGAAAAATTGGAGCACCGCTTGATACACCAAAATAAAAGTTAACCACGCTCGTGCAGCAGCGTGTCACGCAAATTTGATTTTCTTCCCTTTTCCGCAATCATCCGAACCAATTATCGAACGAGGTGAGTTCCAGTTTTGAGTGGTTGAACTTTCTCTTGTATGACGTAAATTATTTTGCAAGAATGGAATGACGGCGCATTTTAAAAATTTTGAGCGCTTCCAATCACGCATGTTATTTTGAGAAGCATATGTGAGCTCCTTTTATGCCGTCGGTCACGGATCGAACTTTGTTGCCAATCAAACTTTTTGGAAAGACAAAATTCTCGTAACGCGAGATATTGTTTTGAATTGATAAATTATGTTAGCAAGCGAAATCGGTCCCTGTAATCGAGAGAGAATTTCAAATTTCGGTCCGGGAGAAGCCCAACGGTTTTGAGACATTTCGACAGCAAGGAAATTGGTCAATGCAAGACCGACTTCAGTCCTCAAGTGCGTCCAATCCCACGGGTTTCCAGCACGTGGTTACAAGATTATAATATTTTTTGTTTCGTACTTTTATAGTGTGTAAGTCACAAGATCAATGATTAAACAAATTCATATCTATCTATTTCACAAATTGGGCATAAAATCTTTTTTTCATTCTTTTGATTTTGTTAGCGGCTAGTAAAAGAGTCTTCCATTGAACAGCACACGTCACGCCCCCTCAAGTCACACAGTATAACAGAATGCCGATATGGAGACTTCCTTTCTTATTTTTGCTACCGTGGGGCACAATTTAACGTTTGACTCGGATGAAGCTTGGCCATCATTAGCAATAAAGGTTCTTGTCGCATAGGCAAGATTTCCATAATGAGAAAAATATCGGCCTCATTTTAGGAGACCGAAACGTGATATTGTTATTAATAGTTTTAAATTTTATTGCACTTGCGATCGGACTGAAATGAAAAATAGAAAGACAAAAAGATAACATTTTTAAGAAGATACGGGGGCGACTTTAGAGCACTTCTCCCAAATATCTTTGGCACCTTGACGAGCTTAGCGGCGCCTGTCCTTAAGATCGGTCTTTTGAGACCGTGCTCAACCAATGTTGTGTGACAAGATTGTCCATTCTTTATAAGTTGGATGCAGCCTCATCGGTAACGTTAATGAGTTCAACGGAGAATACAAAACCGTATCTCTTGTCCATATGAGAAAGTTAGATTTGACTTGCACTTTTGACAAACGCGCGATACCCGGGGGTAAGGCTGCGGCCTTGTGATCCGGATATCCGTGTCCGCAAGACATGTCACGACCAACAGCGTCATGCGACAAAAACATCGCCAAAGCAGTTGTTCCCCTCTTCATTGTCACTTTTATTACCTTGAGAACAATGGTTCGTAAGATAAAATAGAGGATTCGATTGACGATGAAATTCATTCGTCACTAACCTCAATTTATACAAGCGGGAATCCCAAAGTTTATGTTAAACGTATCCATGCGGAGAGTTTTGCTCCCTCAAATTAATACCTAAAGGCTTTTTGGCCTCCCTTTATGAAACTTCGACCCAAATATTAAATCACTTAGGCAAGAAGCTCTTGGTTTTCTTATTGATTAATAGATGATCATGAAATACAAAACAATTGCTAAACTAAAGGTTGAGGGAAGAAAAATTGAGCACAGTTTGACACA